>MU226473.1:4356134-4391609 GCA_018584345.1 Thuja plicata
ATTTTTCACTTTTAATACAAAAAGGGTCGGCTTTGAATATTTATAAAATATGAGATTAGGTAGCCCAACTTCCGGAAACCATAACTTTTGAACCGTAGCTCCGTTTGGCTATTATGACCACTTTTCGGAAATGGGAGATCGCGATCTACAGTGCTTGACTAGCGAAGCGCAAGTCAGCCGGGGGTTCGACCTCGATCCGGAGCCTCTAAGGTCCTGAAAATTGAGCTCAAAGATTTTGCACCCTAAAATTTCAACAGTAAATCCTTAATAACTTCGCCAATACAGATGATCTGGCAATGAAATTTAACTGGCATTCTTATATGACTAAGATGAACCTTCACCTGAAAAATTAGAACATTCTGAGTTCAAATGACCAACTTACTAAAAATAGTAAGTTTCCAAATATAGCAACTTTGTACAAAATAGCCCTTATTGAATAGAAAAAGACATATTTTTGGGTGATGCAAGATTGCCCTTACACCCAGGATGCTCCTGCATCATATCGGTAATCAAGGAGAATAAGGACAGACAAGATAAACCGACAGACAGTTAATCATTATAGGTATCTCATGGCATGCATCTTGTAGGGACATAATAATCTGAGGTTTATTTGATTGGTGGTTAGATTAAGGATAAGTTTTTGAGGCCACTGATTCACCCCCCCTCTCAGTTATTACTAACAAAAAAAACCATTCAAATCAATTCACAAAAAAAAGGACAAAATATATTTAGAATCTAGACAGAAAATCCTAAAAGACTCTAGTTTACTTCATCTTCCGATTTCAAACGGTTTAATGGCAATATGCATTGGAATTTGAAAGTTTTTTTCAAAATGTAGAGTTTAGTGTCCGTTTAGGCAAAAAAGTGTAACCCACTATTGTGGGTTCACCCTACAAGTACATTACAATTGATCACATAAGTTTGTGTTTGGTTGGCTCGAGGAAGGAATGAAGTTGATCAAATTCTAAATTTGAATTTTGGAAAATTAAGGGTCTAATTTATGAGTGCATGATCACTTCTACATCTAGGTAAGCAACCCAATATGTGAATGATAAGATTAAGGTCAATAATGGGTATATGGGGATGGGTACAAGAATAGTAACAAAGGTATGCTCTATGTAAATACATCAAAAATGTGCATGCATACAGATAAGGTGGGTGATAAAAAAGTGGGACTGTGTGTGTAAGAACCCTCTCCAAGCGGATTCTTGTAAATACAAATTTTTTTTCTTGTTCTGATTACGTAAAACAAGTTTTACAAGGACCCGAAACCCTTAAAAAAGTTTTACAAATATTCAATAATGTTTAGTTGAAACTGTGTCAAAGCACCCAGAAATGACAACAAAAAAGTCGAGTTGGCTAACAACCTAACAAAAATACCCAAAGATCTACAAGCATAAATAGGGACAAAAAAAAAAATAGGACCACAAAAAAGGATAGCTACATCTCATCCACAATGTCATGTACCTGGATAACCATTATCTACATCTGACCGACAAAGTTCTTGAGGTCTTCAGTCTTGTTATCTTCCTTTGGGCTCAGCTTCCTCATGCTAGCATGAGTGCATTTGTCAGGTCCCGTGGTTTCCTTCACCTCTTTTCCATCCTTATTACATCTATCATGTTCCAGCTTCTCCAACAAAATCTTCGCATGACTAGTATACGCCTTTAAGCTTTCCAGACATTGCTCCCCAATCTTGCGCACTGTATCCTCCAGTTTTTCCACTTTGCTGTTTAGAATGTGGATTTTCCTTGCATTGTCATCTTCCACCGCCCTGTCAGCTATATCCTTCAGATGTTTTTCCATGTTGCCTACTTTATTCACTATTTCCACCTGGGCTTCAGATCTACCAACTGTGTCTTTCATCTCCTCCAGACAGACTGCAACAGGTTTCTCGCCAATGTTGATACTTTTAATGATATTGATCTCAGCTTTCATAGTCTCCATTTGCTTTTTTATATTGGCAATATCATCTAATATTTTACCCAAAGTATAGGTAAAATCCATAAGACAATCCTTTCTTTTCTTAATATCATCAGAAACATTAATACCTTTACCAGTATCCTCATTAGCAGGGATATCTTTCACCACATGTTTCGTTGCTTCTTTTTCAATGCTTTTAACTATTTCCTCCACGGTCTAATCAACACCCTTCTTCCAATTAGTCTCTGCGTTCATCATGGGGGTTTGTTTCGATTCCTTATTGTCTATGTTATCCTCCCTATTCTCTTCCCTATAATCCTCTCCGAGGTTAGCATCTATCCTCTGCTCCTTCTCCATCTCATCCTCCTCATCCGAGGACAACTCAATTGAACTTTTGCTAGGGCTTTTTCCTTTCTAGGTGCTCTTATTTTTGTTGCCTATTACCTCCCCACATTTTCTTTTCTTAGCCTCTTTTCTTTGTTTCTCCTCATACTCTTCATCCTCCATCTCCTTCTCTGTTTCAGAATCCTTTGATGTAGTCTTCTTTTGGTTTCTCTTGGAAGAGGAACCTTTTTTAGTTTTTTTCTTAGGTATTTGAATCCCCTGAGGAGTGTCATCATCAGTCTCCTTCTCCGTTTCAGAATCCTCCACAATAATATTCTTCTGGTTTCTCTTGGAAGAAGAGCCTTTTTTAGTTTTTTTTAGGAGTTTTATACCCCTGAGGGTTCCTGTCTCCTCATACATAATATCTTCCTCTTCACCTTTTGTCTCCTCATCTTTCTCAATCTTTTTCAACAGAGGTCTCTCCACCTTTTTTTCTTTTCAGGAGATCATAGATTGGAAGCATGAGACCCTGGTGCGAGGCATGGTCTCCCTTTGGGTCTTTTCGGAGACTAGTAATAGTAAAATCCAACAAGCTAAGAAGATAAAAAGGAAGACTAATTTTCACATTGTGCCTAAAGTGATTCAGAAGCATGAAATGATGTCTATAGGCTTGGGCAAACCTACCATCGAACGTAATGTAGAAAATGATTGCATAGAGCACATACCTCCACAGCCTTGATATACATTTGGGGTTATGATAGGAGGTATCCAACTTCACCAGCCTAGCCTTCTCTTCCTTAGACTTCAAAAATTTCTCCCATGCTTTATCTGAAATTGTTCTCTCTGTAGAACTTTAGCCCATCCATTCTCATACCAGTTGCCTCAGCAATTATCTCCTCTGTAACTTCCATGAGCTGATTCCCCACCATCACCTTACCATATTTCCAAGTTTTGAAGAATTGCCTTGACACCGTAGGGTTTCTGCCATGAAGCCGCTCCATAAACACAGCCATCTCTCTTTCCTTCAAAATACTCCATACTTTTTTCTTATCTCTCCATTCCTCATAGTTAACAGGCTCAAAGCACTTCTTGCTACCACCCATATTAGCTCTCTGATGAAAATAAATATCTCTATAATTTTTTAATGTCATTAAGAGTAAAACTGGTCGCTCTCAAACTTGCCAAATATAACCAGAATCCGTGCCAATTCCAGCTCGTAATCACCAAGAAGTACTTGCTCTAGAAATGGTAATAATGACACTTCACTTCACAATTAAAGATCTTTATAAGACTTACCATTTATAAACTTTTTGTCTACTCCGCAGCCGATCACTATCCAATAATGATTTCGCTTGATGTGGCGTGTCGTCCCCATCATGTCATTGCGTCATCACCTCCAATTTACATGCCATATTGGCAGCTCAGTTAGCAATTATGTTTGTCTCTCTGTAGTTATGCGTAATCACACAACCTTCAAAAAAGTGCATAATACCTTTCACTTTTTGCATTATGTTATGTATGGACCAAGAAGCAGGAGTTTCATTATTAAAGTATTTAATTATATTGAGGGAATCACCTTCGAGCCATAACTTCTTGCAACCTTTATCCCTAGCAAGGATTAACCCTTGAAGAGCTACATTCACCTCAGCGACATGGTTAGTTTGAATTCCTATACAAATAGCTTTAATGCCCTTGCACACTACATGTTCATCTCTTATGACTATACCACACCTAGCCACCCTCGGCTTTGTCTTGTTTGTGTTTGTTTTGATGAATGAATGTGATATATATGCAATGTTTGATATGACAATATAATGCAACAAATAAAAGATATTGCAATAATAATTTTCCAGCCCAAATTTGAAATTGCATTGAAAATACACAGCTGAAAATTTCATATTTTTAATCCAATTTGAATTCTCAGAATTTTCACAAAATAATGACAAGCCAGTTCATTAAATGACCCCAATTATGTAAAACAACAATACCCAGAAAATCTAAGAGTTACAATTAATGAACTCACAGCCAATGCATGCCTTGAAACCCTCTAAAAGGATGAATATCAACAACAAAAGAATTCTTCAACAAAAAATGTAGTTTTGTGTAAACAAATGGCAGCCAAAATAATTCTAGAATTGACTTTCAAACTCGGCCTACAAACCCTTACGTATTCTCTAAATTTCTTCTCCAATTTGCACAAGTGTAGCCTCTGAATTCAACAAATTTCAGTCAATAAGTCACTGCTACAACTGCTTGCAAATTTACCCTTGAATTATTAATTGCTACTCCAAAAACTTCAATCAATTTGCACAATCTGGACCTTTGAATGAAGCCCACTGATAAGCAATAATTCGGATGATCTCTCACAATCTCAAAACTACTAAACAATGAATATAGGACAATCTCCAATGCCCTGGTACAACCGAAACCCTTGTTTCAATTGCACAAACACCAAGAACATTCAAGCAAAGTCAAATAATCATCTCATAATGAGTTTGATTTTCTTTTTGAAACCCTTTATATCCTCTCAACTCTTAAATGCCTTTAATTCCCTTCTTGAAAACCACTTTTAGGGTTTTAAGAAGACTTTATAATAAATCTCATAATTTGACGTTATGATATTAAATCCCTTTTAATTATAAAGTCACATGAAGTCAATATAACATTCCCTTAAAATAATTAATTATTATTAAAGTAACACTTAATAATAATTAAATGTAATGACTCCATTAATTAATGATTCTGACTTCATCATTGGTTAGCCCACTACTCCCACTGTCAACTTGGATGCCTTACTAAAAATAGCAAGGGTCCCTCTCTAACATCCACTGACTTATTATAAATAGTAAGTCCCTAAAACTGAGCCAACTGACGAATGAGTTAATCATTGTCCATACCATGAGTCCAGGTACCCCTGCCAAAAATAGCTCTAACCATAATTTGACTTACTATAATTAGTAAGTCCCAAATTGGAAGTTCTGTCAATGTCACCCCAACTCCATACTGCTAGAAAACTGCCCAAGTGCCCCGCTAAAGATAGAAACTCTGACTTACCCAAAATAGACACTTTCTATAAGTCTATAAATAGTAAGTGTGTCAATCTGACTCAAATGAAGAGAAATCATGAGCATCCTTGACCTTGGAAATGGGAATTGGCCTCCAACTCTGCAAATTGGATCCTTTGAACAACTCCATTAGCCTATGAGGGTCAGGAAATGGGCTAATCCTTTGAAAGATGACATTCACATAAAAGGGGACATTACAGTCTGTCATTCCTAAATTTCTTGTCCCCAAGCAATCTAAGAAACAAAACCACATAAATCCACGCGGGTCCCAAGAGTAGAGTGGTGTAATGTCCCTGTGATCACCAACTAGCTTCTGTAGCACTAAGACCAGAATAACTGACAAAACCTGCCAAATCGAATCACATTCGACTGTAGATGTCGCAAGAATGAATATCTCATAGGGAAGCAACTCGAAAGGCTAATAAAGATTGCTTCCCAGAACTACGCAAGGTGAGCTATCATACACTCTGTCTGACCCATGCATAACTAAATTGTGCATCTGGCACCCCGCACTATGTAAACTCCTAAAAACTCCGTAGTGAGCTCTATATGAAATCCTTATGCACTAGAAGGATCCCAAACTTTGAATAGAAGCCCACCAAGAAGAGCACCCCCAAACTTTTGTTGCTCAACACTGAACTCAACTTCACCGTGTCCGAAGTGGTGAAGTCAATCAATGAGACCCACTCGAACTGTAGTGCTAACCCTGTCATCACTCGGGTCCCAAAGTACACTAAACTCACATCCATTCCTACTATAGAGATAAGAACATCCAAAGACATCTGTAACACTACCACTATCTCCATCCTCTGCTAGGATACTATGGATGTCATGACTCTAAAAGTAATCCAACTTGCAGTCACTGATCCCATCTACTACAGATGGAAAATACTCATTCTGAAAAGGATTCTACAACTTCAGAGGTAATCCCCACCAATGCATCATCAAATCCTCTGTGTGGATCAGTAAAGTAGTGATGAGTACTACTTCTTATGTGGTCACGACAAAAAGATCCCACCTCGGTCAAGCGCTGACTATCATAGTACTGAATATAACCGTTGTAATCTGACTTACCCCCAACAACACCTACAGTGGATGTAACCATGGGAAAACCTAATGCAACATGTGATTCTCCACTGCTCTCTACAAATGCACTCATCCCATTTGAAACTAATGCACTTGTATCTATAATGGATGTATCCACATCCCTACTACAAGCATCACCACAACCCGTGGATGTCAAATCATCACCAACTGCCACTGGAGGAAAATGTACTGTAACTGCAAATGGTGAAGGTTGTGCTCGACTCAACTCTATCGTGACCTCATCTAACCATGAATGTGACTCCTAAAGAACCAACTGGGTGCTCTCTAAAGAATCCTTAGTCACCCCAACTCATGAGTGAGCTCATCTACCTCCTCTTCCTTTCCCCTCAGCGCATCATAGCAAGTATAGCCCCACTTGAGAAGACAGTCTCTGTTAGCCAATAACTGCAAATAGTTTTGCTCCATTATTCTGATGGCTTCTCGAAGTGTATGAAACTTGGTAAGAGAACTATCATCACAATGCTCATCTGTCATAGAAGTACCCCAACCATAGGTAGCCAACATCTGATGAGCAGCATCAAAATGCTCGTGACAATCTAACTATCATTCACCTTTAGTTGCCCAACCAATTGATGTCTTTGAAATTCATGACTCTCATGCAAGCTCTCTGACCCACAATCTGCACTGCGATATGAGCCTGTATCAACATCGCTCACCTCATGATAAGTAGCATCATGTGTGCTACCATCACCACACACATCAACAACCAAGGTACTGCTGCTAATCACCTCAACAAATGGCTCATCTGATAAAGTGAAAGTTGTTACTACAATAGTCTACTCGCACACTATCACTTCTCATGTAACTGCAAGTCCCTGCAAGTCACGATCCTGGGACCCATTACCCATAAATGAATTTTCAATTTCATTTTCTAGGGCCTGATATGAAAAATCAGACTTGTTATGGTCCACATCTGCATCACATAACTCAACTTTAACACCCGAATCTTGAGTGTCTACACCCGAAAACTCTATGCATCCATCTTCACACATGGAAAGACTAATATCTCATGAGGGGGCTCCATACTAAGTTTGTTGTCATGAAAATCAGAATTATTAATTTCCACTTCTTCCAAATTTTTTTCTCTCCTACCACCAGACACCATTTGTTTGTTCCCCTTCGAACTAACTCTTCTTGCAAATAGCTCACGAGCTATCCTGTGATATTGCTTCTTTGTTGAACCAGTCATACCGTATAGTTTTGGATGAAAGTTCAATAAATGATAGAAAAGTAAATATTCTTAACTTTTTGAGGAAGAGTGTTATATTCCTCAAATATGCTAAGCACTTCCTTCTGACACTCATTATAATATGTGGTGGATTCTTCATCTGTTTTCCTTGTTTAAGTAATCTCTTGATTATTTCCATGATTGACATAATTGCAAGAAAGTTGATCACTCGCATATCATCTGTATGATCAATATAAAAATTTCTCAACCCCCCAACAGAATGACAAGAAATCGCTCTGATACCACTATAAGAACCCTCTCCAAGCGAATTCTTGTAAATACATTTTTTTTGTCTTGTTTGTGTTTGTTTTGATGAATGAATGTGATATATATGCAATGTTTGATATGACAATATAATGCAACAAATAAAAGATATTGCAATAATAGTTTTCCAACTCAAATTTGAAATTGTATTGAAAATACAAGCTGAAAATTTTAGATTTTTACACCAACTTGAATACTCAGAATTTCCACAAAATAATGACAACCCAATTCATTAAATAACCCCTATTATCTAAAACAACAATACCTAGAAAATCTTGGAGTTACAATTAATGAACTCACAGGTAATACATGCCTTGAAACCCTTTGAAAGGATGAGTATCAACAACTAAAGAATTCTTCAACAGTAAATGCAGCTGTGTGTAAACAAGTGGAGGCGACAATAATTTCAATCAATAAATCGCTACTACAACTGCTTGCAGATTTACCCTTGAATTATTAATCACTCCTCCAAAAACTTCAATCAATTTGCACAATTTGGACCTTTGAATGAAGCCTATTGAAAAGCAATAATTCGGTTGATCTCTCACAACCTCAAAACTACTAAACAATGAAGATTGGATAATCTCGAATGCTCTGGTATAGTTGAAACCCTTGTTTCAATTGCACAAACACTAAGAACAATCAAGCAAAGTCAAATAATCATCTCATAATGAGTTTGATTTGTTTTTTGAAACCCTTTATATCTTCTCAACTCTTAAATGTCTTTAATTCCCTTCTTGAAATCCACGTTTAGGGATTTAATAAGACTTTTAAATAAATCTCATAAAGTGGGCGCTCATTCCAACTTAAATGCACATTTTAATAACTTGACTTTATAATCAATAAAGGTAATTTTATAATAAAGTCAAATAAAGTCATCAAATGCTCTCACTTTATAATTTGACTTTATAATATTAAATCCCTTTTAATTATAAAGTCATGTGAAGTCAATATAATATTCCCTTAAAGTAATTAAGTATTATTAAAGTAACACTTAATAATAATTAAATATAATAACTTCATTAATAATTATGACTTCATCGCTGGCTAGCCCACTACTCCCACTATCAACCTGGATGTATTACTAAAAATAGTAAGGGTCCCTCTCTAACATCCACTAACTTACTATTTATACTAACTTACTATAAATAGTAAGTCCCTGAAACTGAGCCAACTGACGAATGAGTTAATTACGATGAATACCATGAGTCCGGGTACCCCTGCCAGAAATAGCTCTGACCATAAGTTGACTTACTATAGATAGTAAGTCCCAAACTAAAAACTCTGTCAATGTCACCATAACTCCATGCTGCTAGCAAACTGACTAGCAATAAGTGAGCCAATCTGACTCAAATGAAGAGCAATCCTAAGCATCCCTGACCTCGGGAATGGGAATTGGCCTCCAGCTCTGCCAACTGGATCCTCTAAACAACTCCATTAGCCTATGAGAGTTGGGAAATAGGCTAATCCTCTAAAAGATGACACTCGTGAAAAAGGAGACATTACACTGTGTATGTGGCATATCAATAGCATGGAGGAAGGAGACCAGCTTTGCACAAGATTGTGTCAATGATATGTAGATGTATTAAGCCAATCTCTTAAAATAGACTCAAAGCTAAATAGAAACCGGCATGAATAGCAAATCTCATTACAATATGTATGTAAATGTATACGTATATACACACATGCACATGTATGGACTCTAATATATTATCAACCGTGCCATCAAAGTAATATATTTACATGGTTACAGTTTAAAAATTCTTATAACAAGTAGACACTTTGATCCTCCAATATATTTATAAATGGGATATGCTTGTTTTATTGGTTTTTACATTTAAAATCGTCAATGAATTAGAAGAAGGCCGCTAAAGAAGTACTGCAGAATAGCCCTGTTTGATGTATGAAGAAACGCAGACTGTCTTTATATTTCACAATAATATACATTATTCTAAAACACTCAGCTAAATATATTACTCTTCCCGGTGGAGGCCAGCCCACATGCTGAAAGGCCTACACAACTTACAATGACAGAATGAAAAGAAAGAATGCCTGAAGATTCAACTTGAACATTTACTCCTAACAAAGAGCGCTTTAGTAGTACAAAGTTGCTGACCAACAAAGTCATGGGCCATCAAGTGAAGTCTCATTCTTCATAAGGGCTTTGAAATGCCCAGGACAGGAGAGGAAACACAGATTCTACCAGGGATACTTGAGAGAGAATAGGAATCAGCATCATCTGTCTTTTTTGAACGAGACGGCAAGATGTTATTGTACACGCTAGATAAAGGTGAATGTACTTTATTAAATTCAGATCCACTGACTGCTCTTTCGCCAACTGAACCATCAGTGAATGGTGTTTTGGAAAATTGCATTGCTTTCAGCATACATGAATCATCATGTAACTCAAATATACTGCAACAAGAAACAGGGTCAAAATACAAAAGAAAAAATATCAGTGGTGATTCATAAGACTAGGACTCAACTTGCCCACTTAGTGAACTGCTATATCCATGCCAGAGGCACACAGAGAAATTGATGAGAAGGTTTACCTATTGAAGTCAAAGTGAACTAGCTGCATATCTTCTGATATCTCAATGTCAACAGTTGCATGAGGATGAGTCTGCTTAGGCAGAAAACAAAAAAATGAAATCAAAACGATAGACTTTTAAATGGTGGTATCTGTTTGATTACAAGCATGTAAAGAAATTGGTCAATTAAAATCGCAACTTTAACTTTGTGTAAATGGTAGGAATATCACCTAGCGCAAGTGGGGTTTCATTAAATTTATATGACATGTTTCTTTTATGAAAAAATATGAACATTTAGAAGAGAGAAGATTCTCTTTTTCATATACTTGGGACAAAATTGGAGATGGCATGCCAAATGATATCCCTGAATAGAGACATTAATGTGACATAGTGAACCACAATATATAAAAATGTGCAACCAATTCAAACACAAGTTATTTTAGACAAAGAAGTTTGTCTCCTTGGAGATACGACTTAACAGAAACCTAATTCCACGTGACAGGCATTGCATCTGGTATTTGATACATTGTACAAAAGATCTTGAATTAGCAACACATTAATGAGCCTTGATGAGATCTGATACAAATAATGAGATTTTTTAGATGATATAAAATGTGAATCCCTTTTATATTCGGTGCTTAGATAAAATCTAATATGCAAATGAACAAATCTAGCTAACTTGCATTCCTTATTTGCAATTTAATTAGAAATAAATGATAGTGTGAAGAAAACATACTCTGAAAAACAAAATATTTCATTTATGCATTTGACAGTGAAATGATGAATGGAAAATTGGAGAAACTGTTCTGGTAGTGGTGCACTAGGTGGGTACCAGATAATTAGGCCTTTAATTAGATACAACTTGTGATGGAAAATTTTCCAAAATTTTCATTATCCTCAATAGGCAAAGGCATTGCTGCATCAACTTAGTAGTTTTCATTACTAGAGTGTTCAGTACAAAACACCATATGGTACTGGAGATAACCTTTAGCATTTAAGAGGAGCAATCAACAACTCACTCTGGCTATATTTAGAATTACTCTTTTGTAGATAATTACTCAAAACGACCGTATCATTTCACGCATGATCTCATTTTGGTAAGAATGCCCCCATCCATGAAATTCTGATGAATTGCATTCATCCTATGTGTTTCATGTGCTATACTACGAGTAATAACTTTTCGTACTTCAATTACATTTCAAAACATCAACTAAATTATCATGGAAAGGGCAACATTATTAGCAAAACCAAGAGATAACTATATGAACTATTTTTCATTTTGTTATCTTCTCAAATCTTGTCTCTTTATAGATAGTTGGGATGTGTTTTCCACAATCCATGTAGAATTTAATAGATTGCTTTCGGAATCAACTATGTATGTTTTTGTATCGATGTTTTGGATCACACTTAGTGATCCATTATCAGGAGGAGAGTGAAGAATGGGATTGCAGACATAATCTTAAAAAAGAGGCAAAGGGGAAGAAATGAGGACCGGAATATTTATTTGTTTGTTTTATTTTATTAAGTTTTTAATTGCTCTCTTTTATTATTGTTTTAAATCATTCATTTTCCTTGATTTCATTCTCCTTCTTCACCCCACCTTCCTCTCCTTTGTCCCTTGATCTCCAGTCCTCATGTCTTCCCCCTTGCCTCTTCTTAAGACTATGTCTGCAATCCAGTCTTTCACTTTCCCCTTTCTGATGATGGATCGCTGAGTGTCATCCAAAACATTGATACAAAAAGATTTACAGTTGATTCCAGAAGCAATCTTTTAAACTCTTCCCCTGATACAATGTATAATAGACATGAAATTGCAAATGCTTTTTTCTGTTATAAGTGTACAAGTTCAGAGCATATGATTAGATAAATTTGCATTTCATTTATGATCGTACAGCTATCAACTGCACAGTATACCAGATGTAAAATTTAATAGAGAGATGAACCAATCCCTAAAATGAGCTTACATATAGTTCTGCTCTTGATTGATGAAGATTATTAACTATTTTCCATTTGATAACATTCTGAATTCTTGGCTCTTTAGAGAAAGATCCGAGCATTGCAGATGAATTCTCCTTATTAGTTATAGATAAACTTATTGAGCTTGAATCAACATGATAGTTCTGTAAAAATTTCAAATCATAAAAGAAAGCAAAGATCTTTATCTGTTTCTGTGATGGAAAAACATAAAGAAACAAAATGATGATAAAAAGAGATAATGCTAAGTTACCAAATTCTTCCCTGAAAGCTCAGGGTCCCAGTCCGGTCTGGCCCAAATACAGGTCCGGATGTGGTCTGCTCTGGGTCCCGACAGGGTCCTGCAAATACACTGTGGGTTCGCTCTGTCAGACCTGGGGCAAATTTAGAAGAATTTTGAGCGAACTTTGAGATCAGCGGCCAGGCCCAGGAAGAATTTGACGGGTTTTTGGGTTTTTGGGTTTTTTTTTCTTAAATTGTTAAAGTTTCTTTTTGGTCTATTTTGGTCAACTCGACCCTCCAACCCTAAAATAGACCACTAAAAAGACTAAAAAGGTGAAACCTATCTCATTTGTGCATTTGTGAATGAAAAATATAACTTCTTGGCTCCATTGCTAAATTTTATTGTTTGCTTGCCATTGCTAAAGGAGTGTTGGAGGGTGATTGTTGCATGCTCTAAGCTGGTTTGTGAGCTATTCCTACGTGGTTGCAAGTGTTGAGAACTCCTCAAAGACATTGAAGAGGAATATTTCAACAAAAGATGTAGGTTTTTGCTGATTTTGTTTGTTCTTTAAAAAATTTCTTTGCAGATTTTTTCACAAAATGAAATGAACTCTCTAGTTTTATTTTATTTTTTCATTTTGGTTTGTGGCTTTGTATGTTGTTTATAGATTCATAGAATGGTAAGAGCTTCTAGCACTGAAAACTCCCGGTTTAAAAAAGACCTAGGCTCTCCACCATGGAAATATCTGGAGATGGTTCAGCAACTACCAGGTGAAGGAGGTTTCCTTTGGATTTGTAGTCATTGCAAAGAGGAATATAAAAGCTCTTATAGTCAAGTGAAAGCACATTTGTGCTTTATCCTTCAGAAAGGCATCAAGTTTTGTACAAGCAAGCTAAGAGTTCAAGGGGAGCCTCCAGCTAAAACCCTTCTAGCAAACTCTATTGTACTAAAATATACTAAAGAGCGAAGACAAGTACATGAAGCAGCTGGGAATGCAACTGTTCATCATTTGGAAAGGTTTAGAAGTAAAAAAGCATCAAAGGCCTTTATGGCTTCAGTTTCCAATCAACAACCCATAGAGGGTCATCCATTCTTGCGTGTTCCTCAAGAACTAGTGTCAAATAAGAGAGCAAAGGGGCCCTTGGAAATGGCATTTCACAATGAGGCTAGAGTCATTGCTGAGCAAGGCATAGTTAGATGCATCTATGCAAATGGATTGGCATTTAATGTTGTTTTCTCATTGTATTGGCAAAAAATGGTGAGATGAATTAATGAGGCTCCAAGGGGGTTCAAGGGCTTGGGTTATGAGAAGGCGTGCACCACTTTATTGGACAAAGAGGTGAAACATGTAGAGGATTTCTTGAATCCCATCAGGGATTCATGGATCAAAACAAGTGTGCCCATAGTATTTGATGGATAGAAAGATGCAAGAAATTGTCCTTTGGTCAAAATTATTGCAATGTCCACGAGAGGTGCAATGTTTTTGAGAGTAGTGGATTGTGAAGGGCAAGAGAAGGGTGGTCTATTTTTGCAAACATTCGTTTCCAAGCCATTTAGCAAGTTGGCCCTCAAAATGTTGTTCATGTGATAGAAGACAATGCCAAAAATTGTAGGGTTGTTGGGTTGTTGGTTGAGGAGTGCCATGAACACATTTTTTGGACACTTTATGTTGTCCACTCACTCAACCTAATGCTGCAAAAAATTGGCAAGCAAGTTGAGTGGATCAAACAAATGTATGATGATGCCTAGGAAATCCAAATGTTCATCATAAACCACCAGATGTCGCAAGCCATATTTAGACAATTCTCGAAATTGAAGCTCTTGAGGGTAAGTTAAATTATTTAAAATTTAAATATGTTTTAGACTTTAGTAAACTTTCAAATTCTTTAATTCTAATTTTGATATTAATTTATTATTATTTTGATTTTGAAATAGGTCGCTGAGACCTGTTTTGCCTCCAACACAATTGTTTTGAGACACCTTGTGAAGATTAAAGAGGCATTGTCCAGAATGGTAATCAGTGATAATTGGAACATATGGAGGTAATCTAGTAGTACAAGGGCAGCTGCCATCAAGGCAATGATGCTAGATGACTCTTGGTGGGATCGTGCTAAGTACCTCCTGAGATACACTAAGCCTATATTGAGCATGATCCAATACACAAACAAGGATAGGCCTTGCTTGGGTGAGGTATATGATGACATTGACTCCATGATTGAGGATATGAAAAAAATCATAAATGAGAAAGCAAGATCCTGAAGAAACATTCTTCAAGGAACTACAAAAAATCATGGTGTAGAGATGAAACAAAATGACTACCCCTTTGCATCTCCTTGCCTTTGCATTGAGCCCCAGGTACAATAGTCAAGCAGCCCTTCATGAGAGTAGCACTAGAGTTGCTCCCATATAGAGATCCCGAAGATGCTCATGAGTACAAAGAAGCCCTTCGTAGACTTTTTCCCGATCACATACGGCCTATGGTGAGGTTTGAATTCATGAGTTGAGCAAGCACCAATGATTGTGGTCTTGACACTCTTGAAGACAAGGAAGGTGCTGATGCTCACAAAAGGTGGTACTTCCATTGAGAAATATACCAGCACCTACAACCCATTGCCATCAAAGTTTTATCACAAGTAAGTTCTTAACTCTTTAATATTCTAATTTCTAAAATCTTGTTGATAAATATTGAATTTATATTTAAAAAATTTATTCATGAATCATAACTCTTAACTCTCTAATTTCAAAATTGAAAATCTTGATAGGTTGTTAGTTCACTGTCATCCGAGGGGGATTAGAGCACATACTCCTTCATCCACTCAATAAAATGCAATAGACTAAAGTCTAAGAAGGTGGAAGACTTGGTCTATGTGCATTCAAACTGGAGGCTCCTAACACACAAAGACAATACCTACAAAGCATTGGGATGTTGAACCAGAGCGTGCGGAGTTGGATGATTCAATTGCCCGCCTTGGTGCACTTGGAGTTGATGATGATGATCATGAGCTACCTAGTTATCACAAGGCTGCTCTTGAGGCTGACATTGCTATTAGCCTAGTACCGATGTCAGTGGCGCAGTTTGTGCTTCTAATTTGCCACGGCAGGAGGATGATGATATGTTTGATGACTTTTGATGATATTTGATCAGTAATTGTTGATTGTTAATGTTGACATTATAATTTTTGAGCTGAAACATTGATATGGTGGTGTATTTTGGCATTTTTCTATGTTATTTGGACTAAACCATTAATATATATGGTGGTGTAGATTGCTATGTTACTTTACTATTAGCATAGTGGTGTATTATGAACTTATTTGCTGCTGCATATATTTTTATTTTTTATTTTTTATTTATAAATATGTTTTTGTATGGACTAACCCAAAGCGAACTTGAACCCACTCTTAAAAAAAATTGATTAAGCCCACGAACCTGAATCTCAAGCCCGAATCCGAATCCCAATCTGAACCAGGACCGGAAACTTAGAGATAATGTGATAAAGGTACTATTCCATCGTAGAAGACCAGATAGTGCTTCTAGGTAACGAGACCAGCATAACTAACACCTACTGTGTGTCTTCGGAATATTAAATCTGATTTGTCTGGATTCTGAGATGCTGATATTACACTCTTTCAATTGTAAAGATAGCATAGCTGTTTTAAATTGTTTTCAATGAATGAAACACTTAGTGAATTCACAATGAACCCAATCAGAAACAAAAATAGCCTGCTTTCTTATTATAGTTTGTAGTAAAGATATATTTGGTAGCCAATAATGTTCATGAAAGCATAAAAAATGAGGTCAACCTTGAGTTCAGAAAATGAAAATGTCAAATATATAAGACAAGCTTCAAGAATTGAATGAATTATTGCATACCAATGAAAATTCACAAGAGATGAGAATTTGCAGACGGACATTATGCAAAAAACACTGAAGTTAAGATCGGTACCTTTACTAATATAAATGGCAATGCCACACCTCCGGAAGGATGATTTCCTGACTTAGATACCCTTTCATTCCGCAGAACTAGATTTTGAAGGCCTGTTATCTTTAGCCACAAAATAACTAGACATCAGTAGCATACACGAAATACTTTTTCTTGTCCTTGAAATGATTTGCAAAGAACTTCATAGTTAAGCAATTTTATTGTTCAGAAAAAAGAAAAGAAAAAAGGGTCATGTGGATATAAAATGATTACAACTACTCAAATATTTACCTGCTCTTCAAGTTCCTGTAGATAAGCCCTTTTTTTGTCAATCCGAGTTATAACCTGTTTTCGCTCAGTCTGTAAATATAAAAAAGTTGATCCTTTATGTCTAAATACACCATACATGCAAAACAATTGCAAGTCATCATTCTATAGGAACATTAGATCTCGTTTCTTTTATCTTCTTTGGTACAACACATAATTATTAATAAATATACCTAACGGATTACCATTGCATACAATACAATCTGGACTAATTTAACAGAGGAAGCAAGAAAACCTTCAGTTGTTCAATATCATTCAGATGTGCAGTAGGTAACCCTTTCCACTGAATTTCCTTTTTGTCCTTAGTTATTATGTCCATTGCCATGAGTACATTCAGTGCATCATACACCCTCCTACGAATGTTCTTCTCATCATATTGTTGCTGTAAATTTTTTATTATCTATCAGAAATCCTGATATAACTTCTAGACATTAACCCAAATATGAAATTTAAAGACCAAATGAACTGTACGATAATTTAAAATGCATCAATAGATCTAAGAATGGGCCAACTGAATATATCCAACCTGATCTTTGGAAACAAGTGTGCTGTTTGGATTCATAAACTCGGCCACTAATTCAGATGCAACCTGGATAACTAAAAGCAAGTTATCAAGTGTGAGTGGTATAAATTTTTAAATTCTTTTCAGTATTAGATTTGAAAAAAGCAGCTAAGAAAATAAATTAATGCTACATGATGAATTTCTAAATGTACACTTTCTGATTTCCCCGTTATTTAAGATTCTACAAGGAAAATGCTGATTATGTAATTTAAAATTTTGGCATCTATGTGGAGAAAAAAAATTGTACTGTTTGATAAAAACTATATGTATCATGATCATAATATGCTTCTGCTACCAAGAATGTGTGAACTTTTCTCATGTTTAAAAGTGCACAGGATATGTTTTGACTTCAAAAGAAAAAAAAAAAAAAAAGGCTGCACAGGTGCATACTTTGCAGGATAGGAACAAACATGTTACATATAAATTATTAGTCAAAAGTTATAGAAGAATGACACCAATGGCTGATACTGTGGTGCAGCAAGGAAAGTTGCTAGGTGTAGTAAAGCAAAGTCTTCTAGAAGACGTGTGGCAAGACATCACAAAGTAAGGAAGATGAGTTTCCCTGTAGGAATCAAAAGGATGTTCTGAGGAAGGATGAAATCCAAAGAGGTCATGCATGGTCAAACAAAGAGGAAGTGATCTTCGTCGATGAGGATAAATGAACAAAGATGTTTACAGTGATTCTCGAAGAATCAAGGGTGTTGGAGGATCATTATATCCAAATTGTTCCCTCAAAAGGAGCAATTGAGCTACAACAACTTTATAAGTATTGTTTCCTTGGACTGTATCAAACTCAGAGAGGTAATAGTTCTTACTTTGTAATTAAAAATATATTTGCAAAAATCTGGGGCTGAAGCACATGAGTGGGTCCACCAAACTGATTTTACTTGAAGTCACAATTTTTTTAGAAAAATGCAGGTTTGAGCCTTGGAGGTTTCAATCTAGAGGGTTAGTTTGAAACCCTTCAATCAAACCCTCTTAAATAGAACCCCCAAAACTCTAAACCGAAACCCCTTTTACTTCACCATTTCGGGGATCAAATGAAGACATCTAAGGACGCCACTTTTCCATGTACATAGTCCTCAAAATCAGCTTTCCAAAAAGTATAATAGGTTTTTTTTTTTTATTATAGGTTTTTATCATATAGGTCCACTACAAAAAAATTGATGACGTGGATTAAAGAGACTAGGAAAAAAATGCTGCCCCAAATAGATATTTTTGTTTCAATACAAATACTAATAAATTCCATGGGAGAAGGTCAAATCCCAGTCCTTTAATTAATGTGTAATTGGAACCTGCATGATCTGTTGAAGTTAAACCAACATGGACTGTGATAAAGTACCTCTTGCAATAGAGAGGCTAATAGGATCAATAAGAAAGAGAATAAATCTATAAAGTGGAAACTCACAACAGGGATGATATCAAGTGATTAATGTTCTTCTGAGCCTTTGTAGTGATATATCCTACAGAGCAATACCTTATGAAAAAATGCTTCAGTTTTAGTCTTTTAGCTAACCAGATATAATAAAGGACAGGATAGGCACAAAACTCAAACAGTTTCCAATCCTTCATAGAATCTAGATCAATAATGACAATCATTTGATGCCTGCTTGTAGTAGACAATATTAGCAAGCAGGAAAGGAACAAACTTTATTAGTCATAGTCAAGATGAAACAACATCCCGTAAGTACTAAGAACAGAAGGAATACACAATTTTAAAAAATCTTTGGTTATGTACTCGCCTCATTATATGTTGTCCAACCTTTGCTTTCAACTTTCTTACAGACTGCATTCCAACAAAAGTACAGTTAAATAAAAGCCAACAACACGTTAATGTCCTAACAAGATGAAACATAAATTTGAACATTCTGTATATTTCAAAAGATAGCATGTAAATACAATAAAAGTGGCCACTTCAATACCATGGAAAATAAATTTTCTACTTCCCCTCAACAATACTATAGAGTGCTATCATTAATCAAATTGGATATTAATAAGTTACAGGGTTTATATAAACAAAACTTAAACGAAGATATTATAGATGTAGAGTTTCGGAAGTTATTTTTATAAGGTATGAAAAGCATTGTATTTCATATCATGCAATTTCATTTTAACAAGCACCTTTCATGCTGAAGTGTCGAAGTCCTCTCCCACCTTGCTCTCCAATATTCAGTCGGTGAATCCGTCTTCTTTTCCTCCTCCTATTCACATTACAATAACAATTTAGCCTGTAAAAAGAGTGACACATCCCAGCCCTTTCCAGCCAATTCCTTATCAATATTTTCACTGTTCAGGCATATTGTAACCTTTGAATGCATGATTAGGCGTTAAATATACGATCATCAATTCTTGAATTATATTCATCCTTTATAATTAGGCCATGAGGGAGAGGAGAAAGGGAGAAAAATGAGACTCACGCTACAGGAGTACCAGGATACTCAAACTCGTCCCCTTCTGGACGGTTCAATTTGACCATAGCATTGTTTGACGCAAGTGTGCCCGTTACCACATCGCCTTCTCTTGATGAAGTTCCAATGCTGCCACTATCAACGGAAACTAATGGGACTGAAGGAAATATGTTAAATTGTGAGTGTCTGGTAGGTATTCCATTAAAGGTGTGCCACGAATATTCTTTTGTCCCTGGCCATAGCTCCGAATTACAATTTTCATCTGAATCTTTCCCTGCATAGATTTAAAATTAAGTTTGTGAAGTTTACTGGTTTTAAAATGTCCCCTAACAAACATGATCCATCAGAAAAAGAGTTTCGTAAAAAGAAAAATGAGAATAACAGAGAAAGTCCTAAGAACCTAGAAGACTAATCCAACAGATATTATTGCTATGGGCAGAAGGATTTCAAGACAGTCCTTAGTTGGGTAGAGCAAACTCTGTTGCTAGGTATTCAGAAACTATTTCACTTTCGCCGTTCGCAGGGCTAAGGTGATTCCACCTGTGATTAAGTTCGATCCCTAAATCACCAGAGTTGCCTAATCATTCAAGATGGGTGGACACCTACTTATGGAGAATCTTTCCCACTGTGGAGCTTTGAACATGGGTGTGCTGATAAGGATGGGTTGCCATTTAAGTCCTAAGCCTCATCAGCCCTAAATCAAATCAACAAACCAAAACCAGGAGAAACTATACAATGAATGCACTTGATGGCCTTATAGCGATCAGAGTTACTGCTTTAAACTTTAAAGTTTTAAACCGTATAGGATGTATGTTCTCAACTGCTTGCTGACTACACGAAATCAAACCAAATAAATTGGATTCAAATATAGTGTGCGACAGAGATGAACCCCGTAAAACAGAAATCCAGGCCACAGGTTAGCAAACCATATCATCCTAAGGAGAAAAGAGACGCTTCGCATTTGCTGTTATATAAGGGTTGCGATCATCGATAAAATCTTAATATAAGCGTGATGAAACGACTTCTAGAAGACGGCGTGATCAGAAACAGCTTCATTCAACTAACGCCTCTGCATTATAATAGACCATATTTTTCAGCAAATAAAGCTGAGAAATAAGATAAACTTACCATTTGGCACAGTAATGATCCCATTCTGAATAATGCCCAGACTTTGAGCATAATCATATATACCAGCTTTGTGAAGTTCTCGTATAAGATCATCCTGCAGACAACTCTTGTTTGATACAGAAAGAGTTTGCGATATCCTTCCATGCCCATCTCTACTGTTGATCATTGTCTGGTTTGAGTCTGTGCCCACAATCTAACATTTTAGACCCAATTTTCAAATTACAAAAGTAGCTCAAATTCATCGATAAAGCATCCTATCTTGGCAGCCATCAAAAATCATAATCATTTTCAAATCAGTACATGCATATAATAGTACTAGTAACGAAATTCAAATTGAAACTAACCTGTAGGAAACATGGTGGAATACTGAAAGTGAAAAACAAAAACACCCACAAAGATCCCTGGCCAGATTACAATGACGTATGGATAAGTCTGCAATTGGGTCATGCTAAAACAAATTTCATTCAGTTAGATGAAGATACATTTTCAGAACACTGTTTACAGTATTGAGGCATGTTCTAGGTAGTCACAGGTAAAAACTTCCGCCTCCAAATCATTTCTCATAAAAGTGTTTTTACCATATCATTTCTTCTGTCTGGATAACTTTTTCAAATTAATACTAATTATAAAATGAAAAAATGTTTTCATATATTTACAGCTTTTCCAATATCAAACATAGATAGAATTTGAGACATAAGATTCCAAATGTGGCCCCAAATTACACTCAGTACGGAATAGTATAGATTACTTTGCACTTTACCAAGAGAGTTTACAACACTGCTTGGCATTCCTTAACTTCCTATTTGGTAAAATATTAAATTGTTTCTCTACCATTACATATGGAGTTAGATTGTTTTGGTGTGACAAATGTGTACTATAAGAGAGTGGAGATCACATGTTCAAATTTGAAAATACAATGTAGGTATGCATATTAAGTGAGAAACAATCTTTTGGTAGGTCCTAGACAACATGAGAATCAATCTTTTGGTAGGTCTATACAACATGTGATAGCCAAAAAGGTCGAAATGAGTTTTGCATATGTATTTAAGTTAAAATGTATGATAATCAAGTATTTAATTAACATATAAGAGTTTAGTTAAGACGAGGAGGGATTGATATATGTAATGAATATATAAAATTAAATATTAAAATTGTAAAGAAGAATAGAGATATATAATTGGATAAAAGATGATAAATATTCTACTATAACATGTGTTTACTGATCTAATCAAATTATTAAGTGAGAAACAATATTTTGGTAGGTCCTATGCAACATGTGATAGCTAAAAAGGTAGAAATGAGTTTTGCATATGTATTTAAGTTAAAATGTATGATAATCAAGTATTTAATTAACATATAAGAGTTTCGTTAAGATGAGGAAGGATTGATATATGTAATGAATATATAAAATTAAATAATAAAATTGTAAAGAAGAATAGAGGAATATAGTTGGATAAATGATGATAAATATTCTACTGTAACATGTGTTCAGTGATCTAATCAAATCTATACTATTATATTTATAATAGTAGAGCTCCAATAAACAAGTAAATGAACTGCATGTCAAGGTTCATAATATTTGTAACCTTGATCTAAATTTATGGCATTGAATCTACTATGTAACCTTAGATTTAGATATGTGACCTTGAATTTGGAATTCCTAATCTTTGAAAACTTGTTCAAATCTATATACCTATGACTAAATAGTCTTCAAAAGTATTAGTATATTGTACTATCAAGAAAGGAGAATATGCATCTTGTCTTGATGGTTGTCATGCCCTTTATATCAATTCAACAATGTTTAATACATTTAAAAATGTGCCAAGTAGGATGCAAATGCATATTTCTATCCATAAGTATTGTGGATGGTGATGCAATTTTTTTGATGAATTCTTTATTAATGAAATGATAATGCTATGAGATAATGATCACTTGATTGTCTTAAATGACCTAGAGATTTTTCCTTTTTATAGAACACCTTAGCATTCAGGTTTGAATTTTCCATGCTCAAGTTGATGGGGTTGATGGGGTAATGACTAGTTAAAGTTAGGATGTCTTAAATCATGACTAAATTTGATTATGGGAAAAGTGGTTCAAGGTTGCACTTGTAATCTTGAACCAAGTTGAAGTTTAGGAAGATACCTATTTTCTTGACCTGAGGTTGAATTTATAAAAAAAGGGAGGATGAGATTCAACTACACTAAGGAAATGGAACCCAGGTCCAAATAGGTTGAATGTTGAATCTTATATAAAATATCTCATTTAGAAACTAGACTATTGTATTGGGTATACGGTTCAAAGAAAGTTCAAAATTATAATGTCGTAAATTGTATCCCTTCACAATTTTACACTCGCTCACTTTAGCGGTTACGCCTCATGTTCCTGGTTTATGTTTTGATTGCACTCAATTTTGGTATTATTTTTGGAAGCTCGATGCAATCCACTACTTAGAGACCTTATTCTAGCCTGAAATGCCAAGACCAGGACACCTAGTGTCCTAATCCAAGAGCCTTTCTAGACTAGGGCACGTAGTGCCACTATTCAAGCATTTTGGCCCCAAATTTGAAATAATTATTGTCCACTTTGTGAGTAGTAGGAAAATGATCCTTGATGTCGGCCTTAACCAAAAGGTAAACCCAAAGAGGTGTAATTTTTATATAGATAAAACTACATCTCTCATTTGAACTTCAATCTACAATTTGTATTTCAACAATCATCAAACTAGCATCTTCAAGGCAATTAAGGAGAACTTTGCAATCAAGGATTCAAGCATTCAAATTCAGGAATCATTGTCAAGTTTTATGTGTTCCTCAATAATGAAGGCATGCATTTACATTCATCAAGCAACATCAATATTTTTTTGAGTCTTCAATACAAGGGTTTCAAATCAAAGGTATCAATTTTCATTTAAATCATTTCCTTTAATTTTTTTAGCCTCTTCCTTAACAAGGGTAAGCTCTCTTTCATCCAACATTGTTGTAGTGAAGGTGGAAACACCAAAAAGGGTTTTGACTTAGGCAAGACCCTATACAACACATCATTTTCCCTCTTCTTGTGCGTGTAGGTGTAGATCTGGTAGTTGAAAGTTGTAGAATTGCACATAGAGTGGACTAAGATGCACAATCCTAGACTTTGAATAGGCAAAAGACTATGTCAATTAGCTCACCCATTTGATACTTTTACGCTAAATTTAGGAGGGAAAGATCTCTAGAGCCTCCTAATCCATAATTAAAAGCCTCAACCAAAGAAGACACCTTCAGATTGGGGCACCTAAGTCACTACTCTAGCACTTTTAGCTCCAAATTATTGTCATAAGTTCTTATATGTCCCCTGATTCCAAATTTATACTTTTGTGTTTGATTTTAGTTTTGTATATATTTTTTTATGTTGAATCTTGTTAATTTTTTATCACGTTACCTAGATCTTGCATATTCATATCATAATTATATCCAATCACATTAAACCAAAAAGGGGAATAATTAACAACAATGTCCATCTCTCCTTGAAGACTAAAGTTGGATTTAATTAATTATTTCCTCAATGAAATGGACCAAAGATTGGAAATGGTGAATCAATAAGTTCCTAGTTTTCATTTCTAGGATAAGGATTCATTTTCTCAACATGTTATCTCAGTGAACCAAACCATTTTTGCATTATTGTTGATTTCGATATTCATATCTAAGTTTATTTTCATAAAATCTTAGAATTAGAGTCATTTAATTCTTAAATTCATTTTTTATTGCATTTTTTAAAATTATAAGCACCTATAATTAGATGCTCAATTAGGCCTCATTTTGGTGTTCTTGATATTCCATGTCCATTATGCTTGATCCAACCCCACACTACCTACATTTCCATCTTTCTTTGGAAGAGGACACCCAGGTCATCCTCTTCCTCAATGTTTTGTCTGAGTTTTGAATCGAGGGCCCATCTTGTTGATTTAGCAATATTTCTAAATTCTTGTTAGCCTCCTTCAAGTTTTGAGCTTCATAATGTTTTGAGAGATACAAAAGAAACCTATCTTTCCTCGTTTTGGTAACCATGATCAAGATTTGAAGTGCTCTCCTACAAAATTTGCATCCAAGCATTCAAGATCAAGATTTCAAGCATTTTTCAAGCATCCAAAGCATCTTTGAAGGCAATCTTCTCCATTGTAGCAAGCTTCTCTCACATGATGGCCAAGTAGAGGAGACCTCAATCAAGAAAGAATATCCTTTATCCATCCACATTCATTCATCCATTCTTCAAGGCAAGAGTCAAGAAAGAATAACAACATTGAAGATCTTTGATGAGTATTAGTGGATCTATGCATTTTTGAAAGACATCCTTGATTCTTTTTTACATTCCAAGATTCAAATCCAACATACAACTACATTCAAGAAACATACAAGCATATTCATAGACATCATGATCTCAATATCGATTTATGAAGGTATATGCATTTACGAAGTAGATATAATATTTACTTTACAATTACATACTTTCCTTTCATGAAATTTCATTTCTATTTCAATTTTTATACCTCAACCAGGGTTTGACTAAGGAAAACCTCTTTCTACCCAACATTTTCCTCATTTTTGGTATGGAGGAACAAGTGGCGTTCATATCATTTCAGATCTAAAAATACAGGACCTAATAGGTAGTCTGCAGCTAAGTTCAGTCAAAAGCACTGGGAATAGGATGCCTCATTTGTGTCCTCTTCCTAGGAACAGGACACCCTAGGTGACCTCTTCCCTATAAAACAACCTTAAACTAAATTCATATGTCAATGGTGTTATCTAGTTTCTATTTTTGGTACCCATGCAAAGTTGGTTTCTTTTTGTCAATTTGAATATTCTGAAACTTGTTAATTTTTTCTAATTTGTCTCCTATCTTTCATTATCTATTCATATCTCCTCAATCAATTCTCACATTCCATAAAAAATGAAGAATCACTTCACTCACCTAGCGCTCAAGTCCTACTTGGGCCTAGTGGGCCATCTTCCTTCTAATTGTTCAATAAAAGAGAATTGGCTAGGTGTTGTTCTAGGGAACCACTCTAGAACACTTTTTTGTTTGCCTAACCTTATTTTCTTATTGTATATTTATGTACTTACATTCATTAATTAATCATCATTTTTCTATCTCATATTGCTTATTTAAGTGGTTAAGTGTAATCATAGCATTTTTATATTACATAGCTTAAATAATTGTATCATTGCTATCATTCCATATCATTGGTTGATTTGTTGCATTATCTTTGTTTACATTTGAAATAAAATTTGTCAATCAAGTAAAGGAATTTCCTTTCTTGTTTCCTAGGAGTGATTGGGTGTTGTTGGATATTATACTTATTTATGGTTTTCATAACCTATTATTCTATTCATATGATATTTTTGTTAGAAGAATTTATAGACTCATGACTTCTCATGTTTTAAATAGAAATGGTTTTGAACCTAAGTTTCATGATAACTTATTCCAACCAGGAAGCTTAAAAGATTCATATTTTCCCAATTCAACACACATCTTGCCTAGCATTCCTTAAAAATATTCCCTTCATGCTTCTCATTATGAGAATGACCCTTCAATATAAGTGTCTAATAATCAATTGGGAAAGCTTGACAAGTAATTGGAAGGTATTTAACAACTTGTGGTTCAAGAACACTTCGATGGAGAGGAAGTCCCCTTGATTGAGAATCTAAGGAAGATGATGCAAGTTAGTTCACATGGTGTGTATGTTCTATATAGCATAAGCTCACATAGTGGATGAAAACACTATGAAGGTAGCTAGTTGTGTGTAAGTGCTTTGATATTCCTCTCATAAAACCAAAGTTGAGATACTAATGTTTATCCCTATAATAATACCCCATACATTATTACATACACATCATCTATCATGAATACCACTACAAAAAAATAGTAATATCGTCCATTAATAAGTAGGAGATATGTCTCATAGAAAATTAAATTGTGATATTACTATCAGGATTCAACTATATAATTTTTGAGTCAAACTCATTTGTCCATGTTTCATGAGTAGTGTTTCACAAGGACCCATCTCTCATGAGAAATAATGGAACACTTAGCACACATTTCATCTAGGTCTTTCTCATAGGGTTGAAGCATTGGGCCTTCCCAAGAGGTCACACATCCCATTATTTCTCCAAATCATGCACACTTAACCATGGAATTCCCTCCAAGGTTAAGGCCATTTAGCTTGCTACCCCATTTGCAAAACCTTCAACAAGTTCCTTATGAACCATTCATTATAGAGCCCCTTTAAATTATAAACTAATAAGTATGAGACATTTTCCACATCGAGTCATTTTATGATATTGCTATTAGGATTCAATTTTTCATTTTTCATTTAAACTCATTAAACCATATTTTATGAGTAGTAGTTCACAAGAGCCCATCTCTCATTAAAATGAATGGAACACTTAGCACTCATTTCATCTAGGTGATGCTTACAGGGGTGAAGTATCGGGCCTTCCGAGGAAGTCACCCATTCTAGTATTGCTCCACCTCAAGCACCGTTACCACGATTTTCCTCCAAGGTTAAGCCTACTTAGCTTGCTACTCAATTTGTAAAGCCTTCAACAAGTGTTGTGCATTATTAACCATTCATTATAGAACCCCTTTATCTCACCAATTGATAAGGAGGAGATATTTTTCATAGGTAGTCAAATTGTGATATTTCTATCAAGATTCAACATTGTAGTTTTCAAGTCAAACTCATTGACCCATGTTTCATGAGTAGTGGCTCACAAGAACCCATATTTTGTGAGAATGAATAGAACACTAAGAACTCATTTCATCTAGGTGGTTCTCATAGGAGAGAAGCATAGGTCCTTCCCAAGAGCTCACCCATCCTATTATTTCTCCAACTCAAGCACACTTAACTATAGAGTTTCCTCTAAGGTTAAGCCCACTTAGCTTGCTACCTCACTTGTAAAACCTTCAGCAAGTGTTGTGTGTTGAACATTTGGTATATTGAGAGGGGCGTGAATCAATATACCCTTTAAACTATCAAATCCATTTAATAACCATCTGCATACCATAATTAATTTTTGAAAGGAAATGAAAACATAAGAAACAAATCAGAACACATAACACTAGTTTTTTTTACATAGAAAAACCAAACTAGGAAAAACCATGGAGAGGGTTAACTCTCAATATCTCATAGCTGGTTACAAAATATTACAACATCACACTACTAGAGGGATCACTTCCCTTATAAGGATCACTACCAAAAATGATTGACTCACTATTAAGATTACAAAATGAGCTATTGTAATTGCATCTCAGATATGCATGAGTTACAATTCCATTGGAGTATAACTTAAATAGAATTTGCACACCTCATCTATCTATTATTGGTGCCAATATTGTATCATGCTTTACATATAATCTTATTTTAATGATGTTAAAGATATATACATATGTACCAATCTTCTCATATTATATGTACACTCAAACATACATGTTGTGTCCCAAAAAGAGCCATCCTCAAAAATATTTCCACATGCTATCTACACAAGCTATTTAAATAAGTTGTCCAAGGTAAGGTAAATATCTCCACAAACCTAGATTTATATGCAACATCCAACATGTGACTAATCCTCAAGAAATTATGACATATGATCAATAGACAAAATATAGACCATTCAATTGACTGCTTTGTTTCTAGAAAATAGAGTGTTTTCTAGAAGTAGCACTGCAGAGTCATGACTTCTATAATCTTGCACAATTGACATTTGAAATATAGATATTATCTTCTTTCTAGTATTAGAAACTTGTAGCCAAATTTGTAGAGTCACATCATCTAGTGTGGAGGAGTGTGAACCAAAACAAAAATGTCTAATCTTGTCAAAACGTCTTACAACACATATTGCCAAAAAAGCTTGTAACATCAATGAAAACATAATGACAATATTCTAACAAACTCCCCCTTTTTCATTGATGTCAATAAGAAAAAAACTGTAACCATGTATACTATTATATCCTTGTATTTTCTATATATACATATCAATTCTACATATCTATTTTTACCTCCATATGTCTCCTCCGTTTGACATCAATTGCAAAGGGTGAAAAGATGCAAAAAATATCGTATCCAAAAACTAGAGTAAAGATGTTTCCCCTAAGAAGAAAACTAAATTGTAAAATTCACAAAGATACATACTTATGCAAAAAAATGTTAGCTGGAGACAGCTGACCCTTTGATCTTATGGACTTGATTTTTCTAGGTGTCCTTTTTACTGTCTCAATCCATAACTGCATCTTCTAGAAGACCATTGTGAACCTCCAATATTTTAAATATTTCTTATGCATCATCAACTGAGGTGGGAGCCATTTCCGATGAACTAATCTATTATGCCTTGAGGAGGGCACATGATACCAGAGATACATTGCCATTGATTAAGTCTCTTATGTTTCTGAGAGAAAGTATTATATTTTCTTTTTGTTGTTGAAGTTTGAAGTATTTCTTGTGCAACTCCTTAATTCTGAACCTAGTATTTCTAGTTGAGTCCTGCCCTAGAATGTAACTATGGTAGGAAACCTTTATTTGAGGCTCAATAGAGTCTATTTCCTTCCTTATATACCTAGTGGACTTGGGCCATTACAAATTGAATTAATACAGAGCATGTGCCACTATAAGGAAAGCATTTCCTCTAGATAATAGTTCAATAAAAAATTTGTGTGCAGTGGTGCACTTTGCCTTCAACACAGACAATTTGTTCTCTCTTTCCTTTTCTATTTCATTTGTGACAATATTGTAGACACCATAAGCATAGGATTTGAAATATTTAATTAGAGATCTGAAATTTATTGTACTTGATGCAGAGGGATTAATAATGCTATGAGTAACTTTATATAATATTTCCACAACTTCCTCAATCAACTTGTCATTTTTCTACTTATCATCCATTAGATCTTTCTTTGCAGATGCAATAAATGTGTCACCCATATGGAATTTATGTATAGGGTCCATTTTACTGAGATCAAATAGAATTTATGACGATGTCACAAGTTGGAAACTTACTTGAGTTATCATCCAAAGGATTAACATGAGTACCGAAAGAGGTACCACGAACTATTTCAAACTTAGTCATCTCTTTCTTTTCTTCCCTTGTTTCTCCCTTTCCCTTTTATTTACTCTCTACCTCAACATTTTTATTCTCTTCATTAGGATTTTTTATTTCAATCTCCATTTATTTTTCTTCTCCTAATTTCTAATTATTATTTTCTGATGTACTCTCTAAAATATCATTATTAACTACTTCCTTAATTTCCTTTGTGATATATAGAGGCATAACATGTTATGCTATGTTCTTTGGTGGTGGAGAAGTGTACTATCCTAGAAAGTTAGCACCCATAATTGGATTCTCTATTAGGCCCTATTTTGGTGGTTTTGAGATATGATGTTCATTATGCTTGATCCTAGTAACCTAATTTTTCTTTTCATACGTCTTTTCCACCATCCTGATACCTAGTTCAAATTTGAGTTAATTATCCTAGGTATAAAATGTTTGAAACATTCTATATCTAGGAACAAAGCATTTTAAATGTTTTGTTCGCACACTTTTTGGCCCAAATTTGGCCCGTAGCACTATGTTAGGGTCTTAGTGGGAAATTAGATCTCGTGGTTGACCTAGCTTTTTCTTGAATCCTTAAATATAGGATGAGGTATATAAACACCTTATCTCTCCTCACTTTTTTATTCATTAATATTCTCAAGCATCCATTATCAAGTCCATAAATAAGAGATCAAGAGAAATCAAGCATTCAAGAAATAAGATTCAAGATTTGAAGGCAAGCATCCAAGATATAGTTTCTCCAATTCATTCAAGTTAATTCCAAGGAAATATTCTCCATGGAATAAATAGTATCTCCCATGAAGACCAAGTTGATGAGTTATCAATCAAGAAAGAAGATCCTTCCTTCCATATGCATTCATCTCTCCTTCATTGCAAGTGATTATCAAGCATATCTACATTGAATATCTAGGATTAGCATTCATAGATCCATGCATTTGTGAGGGAATCCTTGATTCCTATTCTGAATTCCAAGTTCAAATCCTTGATTTCTAGCACATTCAAACATCTTCATAGGTATGATAAATTTCTACGTTCATCCATGAGAGTTTATGCAAGGTGAATCAAACATTTACCTTTTTACACTTTACTTTATGCAATTTCCTTTCATTTTCAAGTTTGATTCCTAAATAGGGGTTTGACCAAGACAACCCCTTTTTATCAAACCTTTTACCCATTTTTCTATGTACAGGAACAGGTTACAGAGCTATAAAAACATTTTTTGGGCAGATCAAAAATAGTCGGAGTATCCCAAAAAATTCTAGACAAAAGTACCTAGAACAAAACGTTTGAGGCATTTTGTTCCCAAGTATAAAATGTTTGAAACATTTTTTACCCTTCAAATTTATCTTAGATTGAAATCATAGGTCAATACAATAGTTTGGACCCCGATTCAACTCATTTTGTTTCTAACAGTTATTTACCAGTCTGTTATTTCTAATTTTGTCTCTATTTGTCTATTTTATCATCTAATTGCATCTTTCCTCTTTTCCATTTTTAAATTACATATCTAGCGAAGGACCACTACCTCATTCAACACTATGCTTCTTACTTGAGCCTTTTGGACAGCTTCCTTCCAAGTGTGCAATTTTGAAAAGGAGTAATCAACCTCTTTGTCTTTGCTCCCCTTTTCACCATGTACATATTTGGTGAACCCAAATCATGACATTTCTATTTTGATTTTAGTATTAGACCAACTTTATGCATTAGGTCTTCATGTGTTATTTGATGGTTAGATGTGATTTTCATTAAAAATTATGCTTAGTTTGAATATATATTTCAAAGTTCATATTTACATTAGATCTATCTATATTTCATTTTCTTTTGCATGAGTTTTATTACATTGAGTCCTACCTATAACATTCTGACTAGGATAATTTTTAGACTTATGGGTTCCTTTGATCTCGAGTCCTCTTTGTTTCCTAGGAATCTTGATGACACCAACATGCCTACTAATGACATTCCTATTGCTATTGAGCACATCTCTTCCCACTCTTCTCATGATGAATATGATACCTTAAGAGTTCCTCCTATGCAAGTGAAAAATATTTCCCATGAATTTAAAACAATTGAGAAATGGTTAGGACAATAAAACTACAATATTGAAGTCATCTTTGTAGTAGAGGGTTTGAGGAAGATGATTCAAAATGATGAACATGGTGTTAAGATCTTGTGTAGTATCTCTCATCTCATTGATAACAATGTCAAGCCTATTAGAAATTTTGCCCAAGAATTAGGTTTCAATCCACCTACAACTAGTGTTGAGACCTTCATTCCTATTCCTACCTCAATACCTAGTGTGTCCTTATTCTCTACCTCTCATTACCACTTCCATTCAAAAGACCAATCCTACACATGTTGACATTCCTAATCCTATTGTTCCTCCTCCTTCAAGATTTCCATGTGTTTCCTTACCTTCATCTATGTCCATTTACAATAGTGTTCCATTTTCATATTCTACCATTCCTTTCATTTCTCATAATCGTCCAAATCTTTCACACATATATCCTACCACTCTTTCTAATGAATCTACTATCAATATCTTGGCTCAAACAGTTTCATCTTTGCAACAACAAATTGCGTCCATGACCCAATCCAAGTTCAACATTCCTACTTGTGATATTTATAGTCCTTGTCCTTAGACATCATTTGTGTTTTTATCCGTCAATACATGGAAATTCCTTATTTAGATACTTACAATGGTAAAGGTGATCCCTTGACTCATGTTAAAACCTTTCAAACGGTGTGTAGTGATTTCTCTCATGATCATAGGTTCGTGGATAAATTGTTTACTTGAACCTTTTGAGATAAAGCCTTGAAATGATATTTTTCTTTGTCTCCTTATTCCATTGAATCCTTTCAAAATATTTCTAATGGTTTCATTCAAAAATTTCAAAACAACATTGGTCCTAATATTTCTTTGACTGATTTGATGCATTGTAAACAAGTTGTTAACAGAAAAGTGTTTAATTTCATTGGTAGATTTAAGTATTTTCATGCTCAAATTTATTATCCTATGCTTTATATTTATGTGCAACATATTTTCATAGCTAATTTACAAAAATTCATTTGAGATGAGATATTTCTTTGTAAATTCTCTTCTTTTACTCAATTGTGTATAGTGCTTCATAATTATCAGCTACAAGTGAGTCAATTTCAGATTACCATTCCAATGGATCCTATTGATAAGAGTGATGTCATATCTCAGTCCTTTTAAAATTTTATAAAACCTAAGAGATTCATCAAGATCAATAATCAATGTTTATTAGCAAGTGGAAACAACATCTATAGGTGTGGCTCTTTTGTCACCTATTTTTAGACCTTCTCATAATTTTACACCTCTTTCTGAATCTTTACATAGTGTGATGTTGAAGTTGATTAATGTTAATTTTTTACAACTTCCTCCCATTAAACCAATTGACACATCCAAACCTTTACCTAAATACTTTGACCACAAATATTTTTGTTAATACCATCTTCAACATTGGTGCAGGGCACCTCCTAAAGTTCCTAATTTATTGCTTTTGTGTTTTTAATAAGGTGCATCCTTGATATCACCCTTGTGTGTGTGTGGTTGTGTGGGTCTATGATGTTAGGTGAAGGACCTATAGTGAGTTATAAACCTAGGTTCCTGAAACCAGAGTTAGACCATGTTTGTTTAGAGATTTTGGTGTTTGGTTAGAAGTTGTGTTTTATGTCCTTAGATAGGTTCTTGTCATGTTTTGAACCTCTCCCACATCATTGGGGTTCGGTAAGATTAGCATTTACCAAAAATAGCAACTTTCTCTTATGTTGCCAAAAGTTGTCTTTTTGCAAAATGTTGCATGAGCAACTTTTGCAAAATGTTTCTCAAAGAATGACAACTTCATTGTAATCAACCTCACCCACTTCTTGAAGCATCTGAAATGCATAGATGATGCTATTAGGTGATATGATGCCTTCCATGAAGGTTAGAACTTACTGTGTATGGAGCTTGATGTTCAGAGGAGGAAATAGAAGAGTGTTTTGAGTTATTTTCACAGTGTATGGCCTGGTATGGATTCATCTTGTGGATCCAGTTGCAGAATTTTGTGATGCTTTGATTTTATTAAGCATTCCAGTTATTTTGAAGTGTTTTTATTGAGTTTGTTAAAAGTTATATATTTTACTTGGTCATTGTCTAAGAAACCAAGGTTTACTGGGTCAGTCATAGAGATGTGATCCTAACTTGAGATTTATCTAGTGGATCTACTCAGCCACTTGGAAAATACAAGTTAGGATCATGGTCTTTAAGAATCCTAAAGCTCAGACACTCACTCTTAGTTCTGTTATTTATCAAAGCAAGCCCTAGGCTAATTATCTCTATGTAATTAGCCTGGCTTTTTGGTGTAGTCACATGCATGTGTAATATGTGTTTGGGAGGATAAAAAAAAAAGGGGGTTCTAGGCTATTTTTTGGTAGGGGAATCCATCCAAGGCTCTGCATTTACTCCATGAACCCATCTTCGACCACTTACTTAACAAACCAAGCCTAATCTAGCTAATTAGGCATGTGTGCTTTGTGAGAGTTCAGGGGTGCAAGAGTGGATTGAGGTGCTAAGGCTTTGAGGGGTTTACAAAATCCATAAAGGGTGTCTAGAAACCCAATCAAATCCATTAGATCCTTCTGCAATTAAAATTTAAGTCACAAAAACCCTCTGGTTAGGGCTACAAGAAATCCTAGCTCATTTAGGATTCGACTACCCTTGGGTCTCCAAGACCAAAAAAAGTGGTGGATTCTTGACCCTTGGGGTCTATTAATAGTCTTCAATCACTTAGAATAAGAATTATGAGTTTCTAGTGAAGTTTTAAGGTATTGTGCTTAGTTTAGGGAAAGTGTCCCTAAAGAGGAAATTGTAGTGTCTTACATCTTAACTTGAAGAATCAATGGAGTGAAAGGGAAGTGTATTGATCCCTTAGGAAATTAAGAAGGCACCCTAGGAATACATTGGTGGAGTTGGGGTATCTAAGGAAGAAGTTTTAATAGTTATTAAAGAGTTGGATCCCATTAAGGTTTTCTAGCAGTGCTCTCTCTATCAAACATGGCCATGATACTAAGAAGTGTTTCCGTTTGAAATATGTTATTCAAGACCTCATTGATTCCAATTTTTTTTATCCATTAAGGATGTTAATGATCAAGTAAACAAGTCCATAGCATCTCCCAATATAAACTTGAAAATTTATACCAATCCTTTTCCTTCTCATTTGACCAATACTACTGAGTCTACTTAGTGCTTACCTTCTTCTTCCACCCATGTTGTTGACTATGATGTTGGAGATTTGATTCTGAACAGTTGATTGATTGTATGTTTGTCATTGATGACAACATATAATACACAACAATACTTCTGTATGTACTTATCCATATGATGACATGAAGACTAGCGTGGATAGATA
>MU226473.1:4425814-4485493 GCA_018584345.1 Thuja plicata
GATGGTGGGAGTGTTAGTTTTGGGAATGATGAACCCTGCTATGTAAAAGGTAAAGGTTGTATTGCTCTTACTGAAGGAATCAAATGTGATAATGCTTATTGGGTTGAAGGACTAAGGCATAATCTACAAAGTGTGGCACAACTGAATAACATTGGTTTTAAGGTAGAATTCATGAATGGTAAGGCCAAGCTCCTAGATGGTAGAGGAAACCTAGTTGGAACCGATAGGCAAACAAAAGGTAATCTATTTTATCTTGATCTCAATGAAAGTTCATGTTTTATTGCACAAGTAGAAGAAATATGGTTATGGCATAAAAGGTTGTGCCTTGTGAACTTTGACAACCTGATCAACATAAGTAAGAATAGAAGAGTAAGAGGTATTCCTATTTTGAAGAAACCTAAACTAGCAATATGCAAATAATGTCAAATTGGGAAGATGGGAAAAACTAGCTTCAAGAGCAAGAACTATAATACAAAAGAAGTCTTGGAATTAGTGCATACTGACTTATGTGGACCAATTGGAACAACAAGTTACACAGGTGAGAAGTACTTCATTCTATTTTTTGATGATTATTCTAGAATGATGATTGTTATGTTTCTCAAAGACAAATTAGAAGCCTTTTAGAATTTCAAATGGTACCTAGCCAAAGTTGAAAAAGAAACAGGAAAGAAACTTAAATGCTTAAGATCTGACAAAGGAGGAGAGTTCATTTCTAATGAATTCAATGAGTTCTACAATGAAAGAGGAATCAAAAGACAAGTATCTGCCCCAGGTACACCACAACAGAATGGTATAGCAGAAAGAAGGAACAGATCCATTATGGATTGTGCAAGAACCTTGATGATTGAGAAGGATGTTGCTACCCAATATTGGAAGGAAGCCATTAGCACTGCAATTCACACCTTGAACCGATTTCAACTGAAGAAAGGTACTGAGAAGACACCTTTTGAATTATGGTATGGCTATAAACCTAATGTTTATTATTTCAAAGTATTTGGAAGTAGATGCTACATCTTGAAGGAAACAAGAAATGGAAAATTTTATGTAAAAAGTGATGAAGGTATATTCCTAGGGTTACTCTAGCAAAAGAAAAGCATATAAATGTTTAAATCTTACTACTCATAAAGTCATAGAAAGTGTGGATGTAAAGGTTGATGAGTTTGTAGAGAGAAATGAAGAACAGATCAGTAAAGAGCCCGAAGATTATAGAAACTTTGTGTATTATAAACCTGATACTATACCTAAGACTTGGGCAATGGTTCTTGGACATCAAGCATGTCAACCACTGAATTCATCTACACAAACCTTGTTGAAACATGTGAAACCAGTGATGCTAACTAAAGAAATTGAGTCACAAACAGAGGGAACCGAGTCTCAAACTGAAGAAACCAAGGTTTAGATAGAGGCACCTAAGTCATAGACAAAGGTACCTAAGTCACAGATAGATACACTCGAGTCTCAGACAGTGGAACTCGAGTATCAGACATAAGAATAGACATAATATTTGAGCATGGTGAACATAGTGGAGCAAGCCCAGAATAAAAGAGGAAGGATCTAGTACTTTCTAAATATGTTAGAAGGCATCATGCACTTGAACAAATAATTGGAGATTAGACAGAAGGTGTAATGACAAGGAGAAAAATAAGAGGTATGTGTTTACATAGTGAAATTGAACCTAGAACTGTTAAAGATGCATTGAATGATCAGAACTAGATTGAATAAATAAACAAAGAAATTGAGTAGCTAGAAAAGAACAAAACCTGGACTCTTGTACCTAGACCAAAATGTAAGAATGTGATTGGTACTAAGTGGGTTTTCAGAAACAAGATGAATGAGAAAGATGAAGTTTCTAGAAACAAAGCCAGACTAGTATGTAAAGGATATGCTCAAGAAGAGGGTATTGATTATGGAGAAACTTTTACTCTTGCTGCAAGACTTTAAGGAGTCAAAATTCTTCTGGCATATGTTGCACATAAAGGATTCAAGGTATATTAAATGGATGTAAAATCTACATTCTTGAATGGAATTATTGAAGAGGAAGTCTACATTGAGCAACCTGAAGATTTTTTAGAACCTAACAAAAGGAATATGGTTTTCAAACTGCAAAAAGCATTGTATGGACTAAAGCAAGCTTCAAGATCCTGGTATGAAAGACTGCATGGTTACTATTGATATCTAAGTTTTGTTGATCATTAGTGTCCCACACTTAGTCATTTATCTAGGCAGTTTTAGCCTGTCATCACTGCGACCAAGCTATCTAGTATAGGCTGAGCTATCCAACATAGTTGTTGCCAAGTAGATAATAGTTTTTGAGTCACACAGTTGCCATGTTTAGTCCATGCCGAGCGCCAGAGTCTTTTTATGTCGAGAGAGACAGTTTTGTTATGTATGTCAGGAATGACACCAATTTTGAGGTAAACTATTTTGGGCTGACTTATCTAAGCATTTAATATTTTCAATGGGATAATTATGCATTTAATTATGTGATCCCACTACATAGAATGGAGCCAATCAGAAAATTGGATTGTCCCAAGTGGCATAAGCATTTGATCCTGATCATTGATCTAGATCTGACTGCCATATTTGTAAAGTATATTAAGATTGCTTCTTATCCTAATTAAAGAGTACTGAGAGAAGGTGTATGTGTACATGAGAGATGTGCGAAGGATTGTTTTGAGAGAGGAAGCATAGATCTAGCAGAGTGAAAGTGCAGTGAGCAACAAAGAAAAGATATATCAAATTATTAGATCAGAGAAGGTATTGAAAAGAGGAGATTCATTATCAGTATCAGAGTGCATATTGAAGGATCAGATCTTGAGACATTCTAACAAGTTTATCAAGTGAAATCTCTTAATAGAGTGGTTCTAACTAACCTTTCTAAATCTCTTAGCAAAGTGCTTACTTTGTTGTAAGTTTAAATCCTTTTACAAGGTAGATTGTAATGATCTGTAGCTCTTAACTGGGTAGACCTTTAACCAGGTAGATTACAAATTATGATCAAAATTTGTAGCCCTAACAGGCACATTTTATTGCTACAGTAGTGAATATTTTTGTGGGTAGCATCCCCACCCTAGTTTTACCTTATTGGGTTTTTGGGTTATCAAATTCTGTGTCTTGAGTTATTTATTTACTATCATGAATGCTACTAGATGATACATCAATTACATTTATGCATGATTGTGGATCAGTTTATTTTAAGTGATAAAAATTTGAAGATTTGATTCACCCCCCCTCTCAGTATCTCACTTTCCCATATTGTATTTCCAACAATTGGTATCAGAGCTCAGTTTTCCTAAAAAAGGTTTTAATCAGCTTGAGAGTACAAATCTTGAGATGGAGATGTACAAATTGGGTAAAGTCATTGTGAATCAAAAGACTTAAATTGAGCTAGCATTACATTCAGCTTGAGACAACAAGACAAGAATTGAGAAAGTCCTTGATATATAGGAAAGATTTGGCCAAAAAAATGAATGACACTCATTAGTAGGAAGAAGACACTGCAAGTCTATTTCAAAATGGAAACTCTACAGAGAGTGATGCAACAATTTCTGATCTACTGGAAAGGAACAATACATTGTGTGAAGAAGTCAGAAACCTGAAAAGAGAACAAGAAATGCAAAGAGTGAGACTATGTGAAGTAGTGGAAAAAAAGAAGACAAAAGAGTAATGACTATCAGACTTGATGAAAGGACACATGATGTACAAATGATGACAAATAATTAGGTTGATATGGTGAATCAATTGCTACTTGCAAATCAAGAGATCATTAGGAAAGACATATAAATTGTGAATCTGAGATCTGAGAACAGTCAATTGAAAGATGAATTGAGATCTGAGAAAGAACTTAATGAAAGATTGAATAGACCCAATGAAGCTTTAAGAAATTTTGAAAACCTGATGGAAGCATCAAGGAGATCTAAAGATTCTTCTGGATTAGGTCATATCGAACAACATACATCTACTGAGAAAGGAGAATCATCTAAGATTGGTGAAAAGAGGAATGCAAAGTCAAAGAACATCAAACCTGTATGCCACCATTGTGGAAAACTAGGAGACAGAACAAACATCTGCCGAAGCGATAATGGTAAGTCCAATCCTAAACCTAAGTTTAATGGTTATTGCTTTAACTGTAAGAAGTTTGGACATCAAGCACATGAATGTTGGGAAAAGGCAAATAATACACCTCCCACACCTAGATTCAATGGGTATTGTTACAACTGTAAAAAATTTGGACATAGAGCACAAGATTGTAGATCTAATGCTAAACAAAAATGGACATCAAAGACACAAGCAAAATCACCAAGGAAAGGTAACACTTACAATTGGGATTACAACACATGGCATAGTTTTCATAATTGTGGTGAGTATGGGAATGTTCCAGAAAAATTCATAAAGACACATTTTAGAGGAAAATCTAAGAGTTGGATGAATGGAAGCCTAGTTTTCTATAATTATCTAAAAATTGGTCAAACTAGGAAGGATTGTAAGACAAGGGTACTTGCTCCTACTTTTGAGGAAATTAGAGCACAGATGAGCCAAACATGGATAATGAAAACAAGACTGAGAAACAGTGAAGCTACTGAAGCCGAGGTCACCCAATCCAATGGATCAGGTGATCACACCATCACTAATTAAGTAAAATGGTATGTGAGGAACTATGTTTTTATCTCATATCTTTTATCAGTTCCTAACATATAAAGTGTAAAAGTCCATATCTGCATATGTTAAAGATGTATTAGGACATATTTTTGAGACATGTACCTAGCAAAGTCAATAAGTACTATAGGTGCTGAGCAACAGTACTATTGTACATTGAGACCAAGCTCTCTAGTATGTGCTGAACTGGTAAGGGTTGTGACCGAGAGATAGATGAGTTGTGAGTGGGCTGTGGAGAGCTATTTGGAACTCACTCAATGGACAGAACATTTATTGAAAACCTAACTTTTGACCTTTGGAGCCTATAAAGAAATGAGTCATTCATTACTCATTTTTCACCTTGCAATTGAGAATTTCACAGAGTGTTGGAGCATTTGTGAACTTGGTTTCTACAAAGATATTTTGAAGACTTCTATAGTGTGTCGTCGGCTATCCTGAGTAAAAAGTGTGAATTTTGACATGTGCCGAGGTATTTTGTTCATCATCTTTGAAAACCTATTACTTTTGAAATCATGGCCACTAGTTCTTCTACAACAGTGAAGGGTATGGAGAAGGAGTTGCTAAAAGTTCAATTGGTAAGGAGCGATACCTATGCGCCTCCTAATTTTTGAGCAGTTCCTGAGAGTGCCATCTAGGTTGATCTGAATGGAGCCCTATCATCGATTCCACCTAAGGTACTCATGATTCATGATATTAGGTCATGTTATATGTGCAAGATAAGTGAATTTGGTGATCACGAGCTAAGAGAATCTTACAACAAATTGTGCAAAGATGGAGCCCTAAAAGTTGAACACAAACATTTAGCTGAGAGAGGGTTAACTCATGCCCTAGAATTTTTGAGGGATTTCAAAATGGAATGGATCAAGATTGTTTTGAGTCATGTACATGACATGAACATATGGCTAGAAAATGGACTAGTTAAGATTACAAAAGGAAATCATCCATCACGTAACTGGTTATCCAATTCTTAATGGGAAGAGAACCATAAGATGTCAGAGTAAGGAAAACATAGAAGAATTCACTGGAGCTGTTTGGAATAAAAGAGGGATGACGATCTCTACTATTATAGATTTGGAGCTTGATTTTGCAGTTAGGGTTATTGCTAATAAGTTTTATCAGTCGAGCCAACTGGATAGTGTCCCATGCATTGTAGTTGACTAGGCTTGGAAGATTGTGAAGAAAAATCATAATTATGACCTTGTCGAGCTTCAACTGATGCAACTGACCGAGAACCTTGCTTCAATCAGAAAGGCAAAGAATTCAATGTGTAAGTTTAGATATCCGCTCGTTTGTATATTTTTCTACATACATAATACATTTCCTACTTTTGGGAACATAGTGTGGAAAATAGACAGACCTATTACACAACAAATCAATGCATTTATTAAAAAATTAGGTGATAATTTTGACAATGTAATGGGAACATATTTTGTCAAATTTAAGAAAAAGATGAGATTGAGGAGTAGAATTCCCAGATCACTAGTTGAGAAACACGATGAGGATGTTTTTTTCCTAGTAGACAAAAATTTCACCTATGCACAGGAAGTAGTGCCGATGGTATCATTGCTAAGGCCATTACCTTATGAAGTGAACATTGATGAGACATCTACAGCTATAAAAACTCTATTGGTAGAGGAAATTGATGGTGCAGCCAATTGTTTTGGAAACTATGAAGAAGCTAAGTCCAAAATCTTTATGGATTTGAAGGCTGGCACTATGGAGAGGAAAAGGAAGAAGATTGTCAAACATCTGAAGAAGATGGTTGGAATTAAGAGTGATGAAGAAATAGAGGATGCACCTTTGGGTTTATCAACATGACATAGAGAAGATATGTCTAGTGGAGAAGAAGAGAGTGAACCTGAAGAGGATATCACCATGAAAGGAAAAGGGAAGCAGCCAGTGGTTGCCAAGGCAACTAAAGCAAGAAAATCCAAACCTAAGGATACCCCTCTTATTTCTAACTAGCCTAGGACTAGAGAATCAACCATTTCATCTCAAGTTGAGTCAATAAAAGTATATACAAAGAAGAATGTTGTAGAGAGCAGTTCAGGGAAGAGAAAACAAGTTGAAACTAGGGTAGTGTTGAGCAAGCTTGAGAAGAGAACGAGGAGACAACTAATCTTGGAACACAAAGATGATGAGGAGAAGATAGATACATATGAACCTAGATACATACCTAAAACATCACATAAACCAATGACCAGTATTGATGAGGTATGCAAGAATATTAGAGGTACAATTGATTTAGCAGGATTTAAATTGATCAAGTATGAGAAGCAAAGCATAGAAAACAAGCATAAGATTCAGGAAGCATTATTAGATATGATGTGTACATTCAATATGATACCTATAGAGATAGGAAACCTTGTTCCTATAGAGCTTTATGATGTTTTATCACAAAAGTGGCAGTATGCTTTGATGATTGAAAGACAGATAAGGGAAGGAACACTAGCTAAGGTCATTCTTGATTTAACCAAGAAACAGATAGCTAAGTTTATTGAGAAATATCAAAGCAAGTTTATTCCTAAACAAAGAACCTATGCAATATTAAAAAATGAAGTTGAAGGTGTAGTACAATAGAGCACCAAAATATGGAAGGAAACTTTTGGGTTAATCACTAAGAAGGCCGATGAGAAAGGTGAAGGCACCTTAGAGCTAAAGGAAATGGGGGAAGAAACTGCTAATGATCAAGCAGAGATTGAGACAAAACCATAAGAGGAAACATGCGATGGGAAAATTGTAGATTTGACAATGGATAGTCCCATTGACACTACACTTGGAAAGAACAACAATCTAGATGCCGAGGATCAGAATGAGCTGGCAGACACAGGTATGCAATCGCCCATTCATACAACTGAGGCTGAGATAGAGAGATAAGGAGAAAAGGAGGTAATCAATACTAATCCACCTATTTTAGAGGTTGTAAAAACAATTTTAGAGAGTGGAGATAAGATGGAAGAAATTACAAATAAGCCTACAGAACAAGAGGCTATACAAGTGTTGGTGGATCTACCATACTCTGTATCATCTACTCCCACTGGATCCAAAGTAGGTAGTATACCTAAACCACAGGAAATCTTGACTAAGATGAAGGAAGCAATTAAAATTAATACTAACAAAGGAAAAGATATCACAGAACCTGAGCTGAGTATCAGCTCACTAGAGCTCAAGAAGAGGAAGTTAAACAAGAAAAGGTCACCAAGCTTAAGTGTCACATTGGATGAAGTTATTGTGATTCCTAAATGGGATCCTGAGAGTTTGACATATGAGCAGATTCAGACCCTTCAAGACCTATTGAAGAGGAAGAAGAGACAAGAGGAAATGAAGAGGGAAAAAATGCATAAGCAAGTTCTGCATGACATAAAGGATATTTTTGTTAAAGCTTTTGATATGGAAGATGTAAATGAGCAAGCACCAATACTGGAATAGTTAGCTCACATTGTGTAGAAATTTACTGATGAAAATATTGAGGCAAATGACAAACTATTGCAATGGTCTGAGAGAAGATTTGAGAACAAAGTCTTGGAGAAGATATCTGGAGAGATTGCTACCAAACAGGTTGAACTTTCTTCTCTTATTGAGATTCTTGAGGAAGTTGTGAATAATGTTTTTCCATTGTACAAAATATTATGTGATGTAACATTATTTACAAAGGATAATCAACAGCTTATTGAGAAGTTGCATTTAGATATGAATTCAACAGCAAGTTCATTAAGCATGGTTGCTAGCTCTAGCTCCATACATTTTGATAGGTTGACTCATGCACAGAGGAGATTAGCTAAGCTTATGGCTGATGATGACCGAATCAAGGCTAAATTAATAAAAATTTAGGCTAATTTGATACCCCACCTAGAGGTTATTTAGAAGGATCTAACAGCTACAGGATAATTGGTCAAGAGAGATCCCCATCTCTCTACTGCAGATAGTTTGATAAGTCTAGCTTCCGAGCTAGAAGTTAAGTTGGAGGTTATGAAGTTTGTTAAGGATAGTTGGGATACATATTTTGCATTGATGTTATAGCTTCATAAACCATTTTTAGAAAAATATAACTTAACCCCTACAACTATCAGTGACAAAAACAAGGGGGAAACAGGATAAGGAAAGGAAATAGAAAAAGATGTGTAGAACCAGGTATACATATCTTTGTTGAAGGCATGTAAATTATGAAGATAGTGTATGAAGAATGAAGTATAATCTAAGGGGGAGTACATTGTGTACTTAGGAAAATTTTGTGAATGTAAATGATAAGTGTTTTTTCCACTAATATCAAAGGGGGAAATTGTTGATCTCTAAGTTTTGTTGATCATTAGTGTCCCACACTTAGTCATTTATCTAGGTAGTTTTAGCCGGTCATCACTGTGGCCAAGCTATCCAGTATAGGCTGACCTATCTGGCATAGTCATTGTTGAGCATATAATAGTTTTCGAGTCACACGGTTGCCAAGTTCAGTCCATGTCGATTGCCAGAGTCTTTTTATGCCAAGCAAGATAGTTTTGTTATGTATATCAGGAATGACACCAATTTTGAGGTAAACTATTTTGGGCCAACTTATCTAAGCATTTAATATTTTCAATGGGATAATTACACATTTAATTATTTGATCCCACTATGTGGCATGGAGCCAATCAAAAAATTGGATTGTCCTAAGCGGCATAAGCATTTGATCCTGATCGTTGATCTAGATCTAATTGCCAGATCTGTAAAGTATATTAAGATTGCTTCTTACCCTAATTGAAGAATACTGAGAGAAGGTGTATGCATACATGAGAGATGTGTGAAGGGTTGTTTGAGAGAGGAAGCATAGATCTAGCAGAGTGAAAGTGCAGTGAGCAGCAGAGAAAAGATATATCAGATTATTAGATCAGAGAAGGTATTGAAAAGAGGAGATCTGTTATCAGTATCAGAGTGCATATCAAAGGATCAAATCTTGAGACATTCTAACAAGTGTATCAGGTGAAATATCTTAATAGAGTGGTTCTAATAGACCTTTCTAAATCTCTTAGCTGAGTGCTTACTTTTTTGTAAGTTTAAATCCTTTTACAAGGTAGATTGTAATGATATGTAGCTCTTAACCAAGCAGACCTTTAACTAGGTAGATTACAAATTGTGATCAAATTTTGTAGCCCTAACAGGCACACTTTATTGCTACAGTAGTGAAGATTTTTGTGGGTTTCATCCCCACCCTAGTTTTACCTTATTGGGTTTCTGGGTTATCAAATTATATGTCTTGAGTTATTTATTTACTATCATGGATGCTACTAGATGATAGATCAATTACATTTATGCATGATTGTGGATTAGTTTGTTTTAAGTGATAAAAAGTTGAAGATCTGATTCACCCCCCCCGCTCTCACTATGTTTCTTTCCCATATTGTATTTTCAAAAGTTACCTGATGAGTATTGGATTTCAGAGAACTAATGACAATAGTAGCTTGTACATCAAAGGACCTTAAATCAAGATACTATTAGCAGAAATATTTGTTGATGACATATTGTTTAATGGATATGATGACTTATGTAGAGCATACTTAGAAGCTATGAGTAAGGAATTTGAGATGTCTATGTTTGGTGAAATCAAATTCTTTGTTGGTTTACAAGTTTATCGAATGAAGGATGGTATCTGCATTACTCTTTCTAAGTATATAAAAGAGATACTGAAGAAATTTGGGATGGAAGACTCTAGACCAGTTGGAACACCTATGCCTACTAGACATAAGCTATCTAAGGATGATGATTCAAATGAGGTAAATCAGACTAAATACAGATCCATAATTGACAAACTTCAATATGTTTTTCACCCTAGACCTGATATTGAATTAGCAGTCATTTTTGTTGCAAGGTTTTCAACTAATCCTAGAGAGAATCATTTGATGGCTATCAAAAGGATTCTCAGATATCTTAAGGGTACTGAAGATTATGGATTATGGTGTAAGGGAGGAAACTTTGATTTGAAGGAATTTTACTGATGCTGATTGGGAAGGAAGTGTTGATGACAAAAAGAGTACAAGTGGTGGAGCACTATTTCTTGGAAAGAGGTTAGTCTCCTAGACAACAAGAAACAAAACTGCATTTCTCAATCTATAGCAGAAGCAAAATATGTTGCTGCACCAGTGAATTGTTCAAACATTATATGGTTCAAACAATTGTTGTCAGGTATGAAGGTAGAGATAATAGAACCAATAATTATCTACGGTGACAACACCAGTGCTATTAACATTTCAAAGAACTCTGTGATGCATACTAAGACTAAACATATTACAATAAATATCATTTCTTGAGGGAATTGGTTCAGAACAAAGAAGTAAGTTTGGAATATATGAATACCAAAGAACAAATTGCAGACATATTCACAAAACCACTACCTAAGGATGTATTTTTGTATCTTAGAGGAAAGATACGGGTAATTCCCCTAACTAAGGCTCACTAAAACATGGTTTAGTGATGCATCAACCGAGCTATAGATCAGACTTAACATGTTGATGCAGATATTTAGAGCTTATTGCATATGATTCAGTATAAAGAGGTACATTACAATTTCATTTAAATGTCAGTTGGTGTCTTTGTCATTGGTTTTTAAAGAGGGAGAAATTATTGTATGTCATAATAATTCATGATGGAGGAAGAGATTACTAATGGAGAGATTGATGAGAGAGGGAGAACTTTATCATAGACAAAGATTAATGTAAGAGGGAGAAATTGGTATTTCAGTGTTTGAGGGATTTTTGGATGAGAATCAGAATGAAGCTAAAGACATTAGTAAAATTGGATGAGAATCATAAGGAATATAAGGACATTAATAATATTTCATTCTTATGTTTGTTTCTCTATAATTCTTTGTATTATGACATGTGTTTCCATCAATGCCAAAGAGGGAGATTGTTGATGACAACTATAGTGATGTTTACACAAATGTCTAATCCTATCCAAGCACAGATAGTGTCTGTCGAGATCTCTCAAGAATTGAAGATGACCTAAGTTTTTTTTATTTATAACTGAGTGCACTCAGGCATTATAGTATTGTTCAGGCGTTGAAGGATTTCAGTATTGACCGAGAAAAAATAGTTAGTGTTAGCCGATTAACAGTGGATTATAGTCTATGGATAATTAGTTATATGCAGCCAACAAACATGAGTTTTATAATTCATTTGGAAGGATATCAAGGTTGACTTGAAAAGGTTTAACATATATATGTAAGGTCAAGTTTGGATTGAAAAGTGAGATAGTGTGAGACAATTAAGGTGATGTGGAATTGCATGTGAAGTGTGATATGAAGAGTGAAGGTGAAATTAGATGGGATTCTGATTGAGGATAGAATACAAAGGACTACAATAAAATATCTGATCAGTGAGGATCAAGTACTTAATCTAGAATGGAGATCTGAATCAACAAAGATAGTTTCTTATCAAAATAGGTCAATCCATTGTTACTCTCTAACAATTGTAGTAGTGATAAAAATCTCTTAACAGAGTAGACTTAACAGTCTTTTGTAAATCCTCTAACAAGGTAAGTGTTTGAAGACCTCTCACAAGGCCACTCCTTAAAGGATGATTAAATCCTCTAACCAGGTCACACCTAACAGTGTGTTATTGTAACCTTTAATAGGGTTGGCTCCTAATAGAGCTCACTTCAAAAGAGTGAAAAATAGTGACTAGTTGCTATTGGTGGTTTTCCCATTTTGGGTTTCCAAGTTAAATCTTGGTGTTATCTGTGTACATTTCATTTTCTTTATGGTTTATGTTTCCACAATTAATTAATAAAGATAATCACTGTTGATATCTTAATATTTTCTATGTTAACCGAGTGCCCATGAAATATCTATGTTAACCGAGCAACAGTGACTAATTTGTTTAAGACATCTAAGGGACTTGGATTTGTTTTTTTGGTAACTGATTCACCTCTCCACTCTCAGTTAGTCAACTCATTTCCAAAACCTTCTATCATGCTTGATTATCCTCTTACAAGTTTCTCACCTTCCCTAAACACTATAGACCGAGATGGGTGGAAGACAATATGCTTGATTAGCTCCTCTTGTGCGGTGGATTTTTTGTGTTTTCTTGTTGTATTGTGCTTCCCTCATGATGTACTTCTTGTTATATGGTTTATTTAGATGACCCTTGTTGCTTCTTTGGCACAAGGTGATGAAGGAATTGAATTTTTGTGACATTCCTCTATTTGCATCTTATTTCTTTTATATGTTGTTACATGTTATGTCATACATGTGCCATTGTTCATAAGTGTTCCTTTATGTTGTCTAATTGGGGATGATGCAAAATAATAGATACCTATTATTTTTTATCTTCATGATGCAGGCCAAAAAAGACTCTTCTCCATAACTCTTATGTGACATTCATCCAGTTTACTCATAGTTCTACTACCTTTTAGAAATGATGATAACTACACTAGTTCATTTTGATATAATTTGGATATACATGAGTTATCATATGATCATAACTGACCCTTGAGTTAGTCGATCCCTTTTGTCCTCTCTTTTGTCACGTGTTTCATTTCCCTTGGTTTTTCCTTTCTTGGGGGTATCTCATAGTGGAAACGTCTCTTTTGGGTGCATGTATGCTTCATTAAATTTGTTTCTCCCATTAAGGCATATACAATCACTTCAATGTGGGGGTATACACTCTACTCCCTATTTCATATTTTGCACGCATGCGCGCACACACACACACACACAGAGAGAGAGAGAGAGAGAGAGAGAGAGAGAGAGAGAGATTCAATATGTAGGTGGTTAAGGAGACAATTCTCTCCCGGCATTCATCTTTACATTATCATACCCTTGTACATTATTCATAGGATCCCTTAATGGAGGAACTACTTTCCTTAAGGAATAATCCTCCTTTTATAGATATCTTTAGAGATAATGTTTTCCTTAGGATTTATCTTCCTTTTCAAGACCCCTTAATGGAGACAATGATTTTCTTAAGTACTTATCCACTTCATTTTGATCGGTTGCCTAGCATAACACAACTTGCAAGACTATCAATACCATCTTTTGTAGCATTGATTTCTCTTTGTATAATCCATAGAAAGGCAATACCTTACAAGGATAGGGGTCTCTCTCTCTCTCTCTCTCTCTCTCTCTCATGCCTTTTTTTTAATCTTGGTTTTGCATTTGATGAGGACGTAAGTAAATTGGGGCTTGATGTTTCTTTCTCCTTGGCCTTGATAAGATTTCTCTTATGCATTGATCTACTTAACCCTAAGCATGAATTTTTCTCATAATCCTGCTAGAGTGGGGGATAAATTTACTATCCCAAAAAGTTAGCACCCATAATTGGATGCTCTATTAGGCCCCATTTTGGTGATTCCAAGATCTGATGCCCATTATGCTTCATCCTAGCAACCTTATTCTTCTTTTCTCGCATATTTTCCACCATCTCAACACCCAGCTCAAATTTGGGTAATTGTCCTAGGTACAAAACATTTGAAACATTCTGTAACTAGGAATAGAATGTTTCAAATGTTATGTTCTAGCACTTTTTGGCCCAAATTTTTCCTTGAGCCCTATGTTGGGCTTTTAGTTGGAAATTAGATTTAGTGGTTGGCTTGGCTTATTTTTGAATCCAAAAATGTAGGATGAGGTATATAAAAACTATATCTCTCCTCATTTTGGCATCCATTACTATTATAAGTTTCATTCAAGAGAGCAAGAGCAATCAAGCATTCAAGCAATTAGATTCAAGATTTGAAGGTAAGCATCCAAGATCTAGTTTCTCCAAGTCATTCAATTTAATTACAAGGAAATATTCTCCATTGAAGCAAGATTCTACCCATGAAGGCCAATTAGAGGATTTATCAATCAAGAAAGAAGTTCCTTCCTTCCATATACATTCATCTCTCCTTCATTTCAAGTGATTATCAAGCATATCTACATTGAAGAATAACAAACTAGTAACTAATTGCTAGAAATAAGAAATGAGCTGAACTAGGGTCCAAAATGTTGGAGTGGCATTCATGGATCCATGCATTTGTGAGGGAATCCTTGATTCCTATTTTATATTCCAAGGTCAACTCCTTTATTTAAAGAACATTTAAACATCTTCATGGGTATGAGCAGTTTCTACATCTATCCATGAGGGTTTATGCAAGGTGAATCAAACATTTGCCTTTTTACACTTTCCTTTATGCAATTTCCTTTCATTTTCAAGTTTGATTCCTAAATAGGGGTTTGACCAAGATAAAACCTTTATACCCAACCTTTTCCCCATTTTTTATGTGTGCAAGGACAAGATGCGAAGCTATCAAAACTTTTTTGGGCAAATCAAAAATAGTCAGAGGACCCCTAAAAATTTCAGGAAAAAAGTACTTGGAACAAAAAATTTGAAGCAATTTGTTCCTAGGTAAAGAATGTTTGAAATATTTTGTACCCTAAAACTTTATCTTATATTGAAATCGTAGGTTAGTACAATAGTTTGGTCCCTGATTCAGACCATTTCTTATTTCTTGCAATTAGTTACCAGTCTGTTATTTCTAGTTTTGTCTCTATTTGTCTATTTTGTCATCTCCATTTCATTGTCCTCTTTTCCATTTTCAAATTACACATCTAGTGAAGGATCACTGACCTATTCAACTCTTAGGTCCTTACTTAAGCCTTTTGGGACATCTTCCTTCAAAGTGTGCAATTTTGGTGCAATTTTGAAAAGGAAGAGTAATCAACCTCTTTGTCTTTGCTCCCCTTTTCACCTTGTACATATTTGGTGAACCCGACTCATGAAATTTCCATTCTGATTTTGGTATTAGATCCACTTTATTCATTAGATATTCATGTTTTATTTGATGGTTAGATGCGCTTTCCATTAAAAATTGTGCTTAGTTTGCATATCTCTTTCAAAGTTCATATTTACATTAGATCTATCTATATTTAATTTTCTTACGCATGAGTTTTATTACATTGAGTCCTACCTATAGCATTTTGATTAGGATAATTTTTAGACTTATGGGTTCCATTGATCATGAATCCTCTTTGTTTCCTAGGAATCTTGATGACACCAACATGAGTACTAATGACATTCATATTAAATATTGAGAACAACGTGTCCCACTCTTCTCATGATGAATATTATACCTTAATATTTCCTCCTAAGCAAGTGTAAAATATTTCCCATGACTTTGAAAAAATTGAGCAATGGTTAGGATAAGAAAACTCCAATCTTGAGGTCATCTTTGTAGTAGAGGGTTTGAGGAAGATGATTCATAATGATGAACATGATGTTAATATATTGCATAATATCTCCCATCTCATTGGTAACAATTTCAAGCCTATTATAGATTGTGCCCAAGAATTAGGTTTCACTCCACCTACCACTAGTGTGGAGACCTCCATTCATATTCCTACCTTAATTCCTAGTGTATCCACTTATGCTCCACATTTCATATCCACTTCCATTTAAAATACCAATCCTACACATGTTGATATTACTAATCCTATTGTTCCTCCTACTTTAATATTTCCATGTGTGTCCTTTCCTTCATCTATTCCCATTTACAATAGTGCTCCATTTTATTATTCTACCATTCCTTCCATTTCCCATAATGGTCCAAATATCTCACACATATATCCTACCACTTTTTCTAATGAATCTACTATCAATAGCTTGGCTCAAATTGTTTCATCTTTGCAAAAAAAAATTGTGTCCATGACCCAATCCAAGTTCAACATTCCTTCTTTTAATATTTCTAGTTCTTTTTCCTTAGACATCATCCATGTTGTTATCCCTCAATACATGTAAATTCCTCATTTAGAAACTTACAATGGTAAAGGTAATCCCTTGACTTACGTTAAAACCTTTCAAACATTGTGTAGTGATTTCTCTCATGATCATTGGTTCATGGATAAATTTATTACTCAAACCTTTCAATATAAAGCCTTATAATGGTATTGTTCTTTTCCTCCTTATTCAATTGATACCTTTCAAAATATTGCTAATGCTTTCATTCTAAAATTTCAAAACAACATTGGTCTGAAGATTTCTTTGACTCATTTTTTAATGCATTATAAACAAGGTGTCAAAGAAAAAGTGACTAATTTTATTTGTAGATTTAAGCATTTTCATACTTAAATTTCTTATCCTATGCTTGATATTGATGTGCAACGTGTTTTCATGGCTAATTTACTAAAATACATTAGTGATAAGATATTTCTTTCTAAATTCTCTTCTTTTACTCAATTGTGTGTAGTGCTTCATAATTATTAGCTATAAGTGAGTCAATTTGAGAGCACCGCTCTAATGGCTCCAGTTGCTAAGAGTGATGTCGTATCCCAATCCTTTCAAAAGTTTCAAAAACCTAAGAGCTTCATCAAGATCAACTATTCATTAAACAATGTTTATGATAAAGTGACAACAACATCTAAAGGTGTGGCTCCTTTGTCATCTATTTTTAGACCTTCTCATAATTTTACACCTTGTATAGTACTAAAAAGTAAGCACTCTCTTTTGTGTTCATTTTAGGACCATTTTAGTCCTCTTTAGTGTGCTCCTTATGTTAGGACCTCACATTACACTTAATTGTTTACATAATTTAAATCAAGGTCCTACCTTCTCCTTCAATATTTCTCAAAAATCTATGTTGGCTCTAATCTCTATGCAAAATCCCATTTATCAATCCATTCACATAATTCATTTCCCTCTTGGCCCCCATTTTGGAATTTATGATCAGTTTTCCCACTTACCTTTCCATTTTTCCCCGAGCCACTTAATACCTCTTGGATCCCACAACTTTACCTTAAAATTGACACCTTATGGGTATAGGGCTAACCACTTTAGACCTATACCTTGTTAGTTTAAATTTGATGATTTTTAGGCCCGATGAAAGATATTTTCATTTTCCCACTCAGTGAAGTCAGGCTCTGCAAGTTGGACCCCGTGATCTCTATAGAAGGAGGCCTCTTCCTCTCATTTTCCATCCATCATATGTATGAAATAATTACTGAGAAAACTATTGTACATTCAAGGAGTTCAAGCAACAAAACATTCATTAAAGGCATCCATCAAGCATTCAAGTTCATCCATCTTCATGCATTTCCTTCCATAGATCTACCTTCTTTTTCCATAGGAAGCAAAGGAGTTTTCCATCAAGGGAGGGGATTCACATTCATCCATTCAAGTCTTCCTCTTCTTCCTCTTCAATCTAATACTAAGGCAAATTACAAGCATCTACCACATGAGGTTTTGTCTTACATGATTTGCTTTTGGTTTTTGTGTTGACTCAAGGCTATTGCATTAACATATTTGATCTTATATTAAGTACAATTGCATCAACATGGTATGATATATTCTCATTGTTATATTTAATATCTTCTAAATGATAACAATTCCTTCATTTCAATTCAAGGTTAACTCCTAAACTGGGGTTTGACCAAGGAAAGACCCTCCCCCCAACAATTTCCCCTTTCTCTCTTGTGTGCAGGGATAGGTCCAAAGTGCAGATATAGCTACAGATCCGAGAAGCCAATCCGCAGACCTTTCTAGATCTATCTTTTTGTTCTAGATTCCAATAGTATTAGGTATAGGTTGAACCTGTTCAACCTATACTTGGGTATTCTAAGTGTAAATCTTGTTATAGAGCTAGAAATACAACTAGAGAACATTCCTAGATTAACTTTTGATTTATGGTTTTGGTCATCTCAGGTACAAGTTGTACTTTCAACCTATATCTGGGTATAGGTCAAACCACTTTTGACCTATTCCCATAGCAGAATAGAGAGTTGCAAGTTTTAGAGGTGCAAGTTACATATTGCTAGATTTAGGTATCAGAATATTCTGGGACTCTATCAGACATAAACAACATCTAAATACCTTCTTCTTCCTCCATTTTTAGGTACACACATTCTTACTTCTATATCTTTCATCTATTGTGATATATTAGATCAGATCTTCTATTGTACCTTTTGATTACATCTCCTTTTAGCCATAAACATGATATCCTTTATCACTCTTTTCCATATCATACAAAAAATACCCTAAATACTCCCCTTAGCTAGATCTTAAATTTGTATCCCTTTATTCTTGGGTTGTACAAATAAAATTTGGCCTAAGGACAAGATTTTGGGCCATTCAATGTATATGTGTGATTTGGTGGTCTACCATTTATCACCATTTCATTATATACATTTTGGTGAACCCATCACTTTCATGCTTTCTATTTTGATTGGATAGTTAGATCCTCTTTGTGTGATCTCATTTTATTATTTTTGATATTTTATTCATTATTGTAGATCTTATATCATTCTTATTTATAGACCTATTTGTGTGCTTTTTAACATGGAACTCTCTAAATTGGATTGGTGTGCTCTTACTTATGCCATTACTTATCTTCTTACTTCTCTTTATCAAACACAAGAAGTGCATAATATATTTTTGTATGTCATTATGTTTATCTTCCTTCATGGTGTTCTAGCATACGACATAATGAGGTTAACTAATATATTCTTTCCTTATAAGGAATATTTCAAGACCATTATCAATATTTCATGTCTATTTCTTCTTAAAATTTTAACTACATGCATGGGATATATAGATTACATAAGGATCTTTGTTAATTACCCTAGTGTCAACCTTTCTAACAGTATTCCCCCTACTCAAGTTTAACCTCATAATGATCCTCAAAATGATTCTTTTCACAATCTTTAAAATCTTATCCATGATGCAGATGTTAGACATTTTCTAGATGATTTCTCTTCTAAACCTTTGGGTAATTATGCTTCTTCTCCACCACCTAAAAATGATGAGAATACTAATACTCCTAAAAATGATATTCCTCCTACTATTCCTTCTTATACCACACATGCTCATACACCTCAAGATGAATTACCTTCTCCCTCTACATTAAAAACTACTTATATTATAGGATATGATAATACCACTCAATAGGGCTATAGAGGCTTGGGACTTGGTATTAATGAACATGGTATGAAAACTCCTATTAATATTCCTCAAAAAGCTCATAAAGGAAGTTTAGGTTTCATCCCCCCCATGATCCTATGATAGATAGACAACTCTCCTCCACCTACTATCATTGATAATCTCAAAGCAATTGTTGATTCCTTTGATGAATATCAAAATCTTGATTTCCCTCGGCCAAATATAGATGATGTTCCTTTATCCTCATACAATGGTCCTAAGGTACATCATGTTCCTAATGTTGATCATTTTGCTCCACCTTCCTTTCAACCCAAACCTCCTCTTGACATCATTTTTACCACTTCATCTAATACTATATCCCATTATGACGATCACTTAGATTTGGCAAAATGAATCTATTAGAGTCTCAAGTTTAATCCTAAGATTGTATTCCATTATAAAAACCTCTCTAGAAACAAAAGGCCTATTAATGGTTAATTCTTGTGTTTTTACCATCAAAGAAACAAACATTTACTTTGTGATTGTGTTCAGTTTAGAAAATTTGTTCATTCTACATCGTATATTATCTATTTTCTTCATACCAAAGTTTACAATTAGCATTTATTTCTCCTATTGTGCTTCTCTTCATTATACTTTGTGTGATGAGAATGAGGGAAATATGGGTAAGTGCACCAAGATGAAGGTAAAAAAATTGGCCATATGATGAAAAAAACCTCAAAATTTCACAAAACCCATGTGCGTTATTCAAAAATTGAAATCAATTGGCTTGGAAAAAATGAGCCTAAACCGAGCCAATTAAAAAATATTAAATTTTCTTCATAACACGCATGGGTTATGAAGAGATAAAATTTCTCCATAACCACACGAGTTATGAAGAATTAAAAGTTCTTCATAACCTGCACGGATTATGAAGAACTATTTGTTTTTTGTAATGGACTTAAATGCACCATGCCTATAGTTTTACAAAACCCATACATGTTTTTCTTATGTAAAAATGTTTGGTCTTGAGAGAGAGAGAGAGAGATGTCTAAATAAATATGTGTATATATATCTATATATATACATATACACATATTATATATAAGTATATACATATGTGTTGTGTATGGTAAGTTTACAAGCATACATTTTTATTTCTTCATAACCCGTGTGGGTTTTCGAGAACTAAAAATGATGCTTTTAGTTCTACATAACCGAAACATGTTATGTAGAACTTGGAATGCTAATTTTTTGTTTTTCATAACCCGTGCGAGTTATTTAGCACATAGGAACCCATACACGTTATGGCTTAGTAAGAGGCTTGGAAAGCAGCCCTAAGGCTTGCAAGTTCATTTTCCCTCCATTTTTGTCCCTTTACACATTTTTTTATCTTCCAAGATGATTTCTCTGCTTCGTCACCATCAGGTTTACAAATTATCAAGTGGGTATCTTTAAAACTACCACCATAATCTCACACGTCTTCTCAGCTTTCTAACCATAGAAAGTTTTCTATTTTTGGACAACATTAGCATAGTAAGCTTTAATTTTCTTTACCAGTGTCTTGACAGTCCTCAAAGACACATGTCTACCATTATTTTAATAACTTCTAATCTACTTGACCAATTTAAAAAAAAAAAATATTACTATTCTACACTTGATTCTATACACTTTTAATTTATTTTTTTTGCATTTTTTATTATTTTGATGCAAGTTATGCCCAGTACACGAACAAGTACCAAATTTTCAGGATGCAGTCACTTCAAAATATCATAAAAAAATAAATACTCAATGGAAAATTATAAAAAATACACAACTTCTATATCTCACTCTTATCTATCATCTCACGAAAGGGTTTTTCAAAATACTAAATCTAACTATATCTTTTTTGAAGCACATGGAAACAACTATGTTATTTTTTATGAAATAATCAGGAATAATTTTTCGTGCACGATGGGTTTGACCCTCTTAATCTTATCCATTTTAAAAAAAATTAGTAGTTTAGAAACTAGATCCGGAGTACTAAAATTCTTATTCTTTACACATCTTCTAATTTTGAGTGCATGACCCTCAAATGTCTCTTTGAAGTTCAGGTTTACCTGATTTTAGAAAAAAGTGGCCACTTATACCCCCTTTTTGCACACCATCTTGGTGCACTTACCCACATAATAGGGCTTTCCCCTTTGTTCTCTTAGCTTGGGGGGCAAAGGTTTTATCATTCCTTCTTCTTTTGGGGGATCTATTTTCTCCCTTTATTCGAATACTTCTTTATACAATTCTATCCTTCCTAGCCTACATTTTTGTCTAATATTGTTGGTTGGGAAGTGCATATTTTGCATACATTAGAAACCATTTAGGGAGATCAAAAAGTGTCTTCCCTTTCTTTTCTTTTTGGCATCCAGTATCCCTCATGGATTTGCATCTTTTATAGTGTAATACTCTTTCTTGCATAAATTTGTTGTTAGAACACAAGGATATTTACATCCCGAGTTGCAACCTTATGCTTGCTTGAAAGTGCATGTCTATTATAAAAGATCTATCACTTAGGGCTTCTTTCTCTTTTCTTTCAAGGATAAATTATTTCTTTATTTTTCATCTCTTTTATACCATGATGTCCTCCCATGTATGGCCTTACTGTTACAGGATCTTTCTCCTACCGAGATTAAGTATCCTCATTATAATTTCTTCCTTACTTGGGAGTACATGTCTTGTATAAATGGGATGACCACTAAGATGATATAATTTGGATTTTTCCTCTCTCCTTTCATCTCTCTATAGTTTTTCATTATTTTATGATATATTCCTATTGGCATAAGATACTTTTTTACATGCAAGATCCTATTATCTTTGCTTCATAATAATTTTTATGTCTCGACATGGCATGTTTATCATTCAATGATCATCCATAGTTCATTATTACCTTTATTTCCCTAATGAATGACTTACTTTATATGTGATGTCTTTTATAACATATATGTCTATTTTACATTATGAGTTCTCTCTAATATGTCACTTATTTTGCTAAAAAATGTATATCTTTTATAAAGTGACTTTCACTAAGGGTGTATTATATATATTATCTTGCCTTCACACTTGGGGGGAAATTTTGCATGTACATTCTTTCTCTTTTGTCTAAGGATATACTTTCCTTTGTACAGTGGAATTTTTTTATCATGTGACATTCTTTTCCTATAAAGAATTATTATTTTGATTGGGATTCTCTCTTATGCATGAGGTGTGAATCCTTGATCATCACCTCTTCTTTAATTACAAAACTATGTTCATTATAAATATATTCACTTACTTTTCTTCTTAAATTTTGTCATCCTTCATCAAGAATCCCTATTACACCTAGCGAAAGGGGGATAATGGGTGCATTCTTGTTCTCTTCCCCCTCTTTGTCTAGAAGATGCTATATTTGTTCAAACACTCCTCTTGAAGGTAGATGTCTTGTAAACAAGATAATGCATTCAAGGATAGAGAAAACTCAAGGAGATCAATCCAAATCTTACAAAAAATATAACACAACGGAAGAAAACAAAAACAATAGATAAAAATAAGAGATTCAACCTTTTATTATCATCTGAAATCATTTACAACATTTATGCAACATGCTATTTCACATGCCAAGAACACTGTCCTAATTACAGTCAAAAACCTCAAAATCCTACCCAAGCTAATCCAAATAATCATATGAGATAATCCTTTCTCCTTAGGAACAAGTCCATAAGCTTATAAATCCATCCCAACATCTAGTCAGCCTATAAAAGATTACATTCCCCAAAAATTGAGAAAACATATTATAAAAATAGGCCAGGACCCAAATATTTAGGAACAACCTCCAAAGAAATATTTAAGAGATGCAATCACACAATAATGTTGACCTCAAATGCAACAATGGGAAAGTATGATCGCACTTGTAAACACAAACTAGAAGACTTGGAAAATGATCAGAAACACAACAACCAATTGGAAAATGAAGAACAAGATAGATACATGAAGAGTCTGCGATATCTTGTTAATATAAAGAAAGACTAAGAGGGGGGGGTGAATAAATGTAAATAGGAAATGTACTAATTCAACCAATAATCCTATAATGCTTTTAACCAACTTATAAGAAATGAAACATGCAAGAGTAATTATGCAGTAGAAGTAAAACAATTCAAACATCTACAAAGAATAACTCATAACACCACTATTTTTATCATGGAAACCCTTGTAAGAGGGAGAAAACCATGGTGGGGATGACTCCCACAAATTTATTCACTGCAGAAAAAGAGTTTCCCTATTAGGAGCTTAAAATAACACGTTAGGGGCTCACCTAGTTAAGAGTGACTAGTAGCTTGTTAGAAGTACAATAAGACCTATTAGGGCTCGCTTACCCTGTTAAAATATTTACCCAAAAGACATATTAAAGTCCACCCTGTTAAGGGATTTAACCTTGCTAACCTATTAGAGTTAGCCTTGAGAAATGAACTCAAATTAATGATCCAGAATGGCACTACTTGCCTATAAGATCCAATTCAATCTATGAACTATTGATGTAATACTCTACCTCTGTCTTTGATGGCAAAAACCAACAACATGATAAACAAACCTAAATAACTTATTTAGATTTACTTTATATAATTATTCTTAAGTCGGTTAAAACATTAAAAACAATCCAAAATTTGACCCACAACTTTGACTCAACTCATGAAAAATTGTACCATTAAAACCTAACATGTCAGCCCAAAACATAATACAATCATTTATTAAAAAGACCATTAATAACTTAACCACCTTGACCATCTGATCATTAGGAACCAATCGGTAACTCAATTGGTTCATATAGAACACAACACCAAAATATCAACTTACATAGAATGTTGAGTTAACTGTTGTGGTCATAAATCTAAACATGTCTGACCATAATAAAGCTCTAATTATTGCACCATGCAATGTGATTTCAAACTCAATCACTACTCAAAACACTTCCTCTTCCTATCTTTATGTCCATCGATCAAAACACTTAGCATAAATTGTTATACCTATTCATCATGTCGATCGGGAACAACAACCTATTCACCAAATCTAATAGAGTTAATAAGCTTCCATCAATGACAAACTCAAGTTCATCATTTCACCTCTAAAATCCATCATAATTCCAACAATCTCCCCCTTTGGCATTAATGACAAGACAGTGAAAATTTTCTCTCTTCAAAAATTGTTCTCACCAATCACCAAAAACATATATAGAGCAATAACCATATGCTATACACTTATACTGATCACTTTACAAGCTATTTTTTGCCATCACCGATCACTCCCCATTTGACAACAATGACAAAGGTACAAAACTGAACTTCAAAAATGAAATCTTATTGATCACAACCTCTCAAAGACCTCTCTAAAATTTTATTTTGATGTATCCAAGGAACTCTCCCATGATTTCTACAAATGGATTATGGCTTGAATCTATTCATGTAGAATAGAAGCTAACTCCTCCATAGCTTCAAGAGTACTCATATAAGGTAACCCAAGTGTTACCTCTGCTTTAACATTCTATTGCATAACATAAATTATTGGAATCAGATAGGTCTACAACTCTAGTAATGTAGTGATCACATGGTCTTGTTCTCCTTGCAATGTTTTTAGCTTGTGATTTATCACATTCACTTGTGATCCATAGGATGTATATGAATGTGCAATAGGATAAAAAATAGAAATTAAATATTTAAGCTCTTGTTGAGCTTCGTTCTTCTTCAGCTCCAAATCTTATGTAAATAATGAAAAATCAGAAACTTTGGCTAACAAATGTTCAACTTCCTTCAAAGTTTCCTTTACTTTATTTACTTGAACTATAAGTTGTCCTTTGTCTAATGCAATGGTTTTCATCAATTTATCAGTCCTCTTTTTCTCATAATCCAACTTTTTCTCTAGTTGTAGTAGCTTCCTCCAAACTAGGAGCTTGGTCAGTAATAACACTGATCAAAGTATCCATTTGGTCAATCATTGTATCCTTGGGATCATATGCAACTTCAGGTACAAGATGTGATAGAATATCTCTGGCTAACTGAAGTACTTGTTCTTGTTTCCTTTATTGTCTTAGCTTGTCTCTTTTAGCTTTCAACTTTAGGATGTCATATATTCTCATTAGTTCACTAGGAATCATCTTAGTAACATCAATAGGTCCTTGAATGGCCTCTACATATTCTTCTCTAATATCATCTCCAGCTTCTTCCTTAGGAATATCAATAATCTTTCTGTTTATCTTAGAACTGGAACTTCCACTTAGGTCCAATTTTATTTTCACCAAGTGTGCTACTACATCAGCTTCATTTTTGTTTTCAACATCACCAGTCTGTCAACCTCTATCAGTTGAAATAGGTATCACCAAATCTATAACTTTATCCTATTTTCCTTCATCTTTACCTTGGACATTTGCAATTTCATCATTAGGATCTTGTTGTGGTGTATCAGAAGGTAAATTACATATAATGTCTTCAATCACTTGTTCAATAGAGAAGAGTTCATCTACTATCACTTCCTCTTGAGTATAATTTACCAGTTCATTTTCTTTCAATTTATTCTTCATGATTTTAACTATCTCACATTGGACTGCCTGAGACTAACCCACTAATATTCTGCATACTCTACTTCTTGTCTTGAATCCAGATCTCATTGCCTCAATTAAAAGCTTTACATCTTCAATAGACAATTCAAGCTTCAATAGGATTAATGTTTGCTCCATCATTTCTCTATCTTTCTTCAGAGCATGTCTCCATCTAGCATCAATCTTCTTATATAGTATTCCAGGTGTCATCTTATTAGTTCACTAGGGCCTCTACAAAACTTATGCAAACTAAATACAATAGAATCTTCAATCTTTTGCTTGTTTGCATCATCAAATTTTTCATAGAATCAATTTTCATCACTTACACATCCATATTCCCTTATGTTATTAGTTATCATGTCAAAGTTAAAGTTTCTCCTAGTCTTAGGTTTAACTAATTTCTCAGTTTTCATACCAACTACTTGATATTTCTTTCCACTAGCCTTCAACTCTGCTTTTCTCTTTGTCAAAATTAGTTTTAGGTTCTTCATTTTCAGTAGTAGTCTTCTTTTTTATTTTTTCCTTAGACTCTTTATAACCATGAGTAATTCCCTTCTTTCTCTTGTAAGTCCTCTGTTTAGCCATAGATGTCTCTTCTGTTGCCTTTTCCTTTTCCTTTAACACTGTGGAACTCTTAGTAGCTCTACCTGTTGCCTTATCTATTGTAGAAGATACAACCTCTACCTCTTCAATTTCTACAACAACAACAAAAGTTACTACCTCTTCAGTTAGAAACTTCTTCCTATTCTTATCCATCATATCTTTTGTAATTCCACTCTGCTTGGCTAAATCATCAACCTTTTTCCTTAAACTTCTCTCTATCATAGGTGCCTTCAACTGTGAGTGAATTTTCAAATAGGTTTCATCATAGGTACCCAACCTAGGAGTACTAGCATCAATCAGTTTGGATAATAATTCATCAGCATGAAGTGATACAATATCACCATCAACCTCATATACCACTATTAAATCCCAAGAAGTTCCTGGTTGTATCGTCTGCATCATGCATGTGTCGTTATCCACAACAAAACCTATGTCATCTTTATATTTTTCTAAAATTCTGGCTGGGATACATTTTCTCTCATGCATACATTTATGGAAATATTTGAAATAACCCCACATAGTACTGTTAAATTTATTTCCTAACACTCTAATACATTCCTTAATCTACACTATTGTGGGTTTATCAATTGACCACTAAATTTTACCAATACTAGGGAGATGATTATGCAAATAGAATAATATACATACTAGTAGGGAACCATAGTTGAATGATTGTTTCTTATCCTTCTTGATTATCTCCATGTTAAAAATAAACTGGCTTCTCATGAACTCACATAGGTCGTATCGAGCATTCTCCTTTACCATCCGATAAGCAACATGAATACCACCACTAGGAACACTGTTCAATCGGCTCAACTGATAAACCTTATAACCGATCACCATCAAAGAAAACTTCACCTAATTGTCTTCAATTCCATTAATCATCATAGCACCCTGATCTTTCTTTGGCTTCATTAGGCAAGTGACCTCACTAGATGGAACCATTCTCAAAGTAGGTACATCACTGGTTGCACACAACCTAGCTACCACATGAATAATATCCTTGGTAATCTTACACGGTCTATCCATCCATAAGAACTGATCATGGAGTCGACTCAACACATATTTTATCCAATTGGACTCAAAATCATCAAGTAGGTTAGCAACATAGGTGAAAACCTTCTCAGTCAAATGCTTGTGCTCATTCTTCAAACCAGTGACATTACACAGTTCATTAAAAGCATTCAAAATAGCATTGTAACCAAGATCTTCTATTTTAGAATGAATGAACAATCTTACATCCTCAGTCAATAACATGCCATTAGGTATTGAGAACAAAGTGTCTTGAGATCATTATCTACTACCTTCAATAGATGCAATTTGAAAACTAGCCTCGGTTCATGAGTAATCTCAACCAAAAGAGGGGTGTCAATAATGCAAACAATGAAAAATACAAGACAAAATCTCCACAACACAAAAATATACTACTTTGTTCACCACTAGGGTTCTTCACACACTGCTTCAATTCAAGCATGGAATCACAAACTTTACTTCATAAATGCTTCAAAATTCTTTGAAATCACTTAGGATATGCTCGCAAATACACTTATTAGCTCATAGAAATAAAATTGACAAAAGAACTTCACTTTTACCCTCATAACGTCTCATTTCCAAGTAATAAATGCAAACCATCAAATAATAACCTTAACTGGTCACAATGGTTAGAAACATAAAGTGTCACTAAGCCATAAACCAAGTCATTATGCGGTCACATAGAATCATATGTAATACAATATACTTCATCAACTTCTTATATAACATCATTAGGCATCTAAATATGCTGATAAATCTTACCGCACACATAACTTAGGGGATAGGATATAAATCTTTCCTAATTTTCTCCCCCTAAGCCAATAGTTGTGACTTAGTCAGATGATGACTTCTCCACACTACCCAATGTAATGGAGTCCTATGTCAATTTAGAAGATTTCATTTCACCTTTTCTTTACCCATATTTCCTTCATTTTTTTCCTGGTTTCTTCAACATCTAAAATATTCTTGCCTTTATCATGATTAGGCCTATTCATCGGTTGACCTCTAGTGTTATTCTTCTTTGCTTTGCAAGACCTAGCAAGATGTCCAATATTTTTTTGGTTGTAACACACCATACCGGTTTTTCTCCACAGTCCATCATTGCCTCTACTGGCTTTCATCCTACAATTCACTATTGTGTGTCTAAAGTTGTGATAAACAAAATAGGTAACATTAAATTTTCTCTCCCTCTAGTAAGGGTTGCCTCAATTCACAAGTGACCTTTCATTGTTGATTCTAGTCATGCACTCATTATCCTTATGACCAAACTTGTTACGGTAATAATAGTTACCTTGAAAATATTTAGTTTTAGGATTGTAACCATTAGATCTACCAAACAAATTTGCAAATCTAGGAACAAATGGATTAGGTTTAGACCAACAAGAATTAGCACTATGTCCTTCCTTGTGGCAATTGAAACATACCAGTATATACTTCCTCTTACCATATTTTTTGTTATTCACCTTAGGTGCAGACTTTCCTTCTGCATGATTCTCCTTTGTACCAGATGTCTCACCGACCTCAAATTTGGAAAACCCTAATCCTTTTTTTTAATTTTAACAAGACTCTTATTGAAATTTTCCAACAAATCATTAGTACCCTTCAACTCTTCTTTCAAATTTTAATTCTCTTTCCTTAGATCTTCATTTTCTCTTATGTCATTTTCATTTTCTTCATTTGAATCATGTAGGTGTTCCCGCAAAATAGTAACCTCTTGTTCATATCTGAATAGTTCCTCCAATTTGGCTCTTAAGGTTTCATCTTTAGCTTTTAGAGTATATTCTACAACTTTCTTGGCTTCATATACAACTTTCCTTGCTTCTAACTCTTCACCCATTCTTATTGAGAATTTTTCCAGGTCCCTTTACATGCTCTTATTTTATTTCTTCATCTTGTCCAAAACCTTATGCATGTCCTTCATTTCCTTAGATAGCTCCTTATTACCCAAGCCAACAACCTCAACCTTAGATTCATCATATCCACTTAGCTTAGATAGTTGTTTGACAAGATCCTGACTCTCAGCCAATTGTTCAATAAACTCTTGTCTCTTAGCCCTAGAGGCATTTAATTGGTCTTTAAGGTTCTCAATCATATCCTCAGTCGTTGCAAGTTGTCTTCTATAAAACTCCATGTCTTCCTTAAGGATTTCACCCAAGCTATTAGGCTTCTTCAAGGGAACTAAGCTCTGATACCAATTATTAATATAAAGAAACTATAAGAGGGTGGGGGGGTGAATCATTGTAAATAGGAAATGTAATAATTCAACCAATAATCTGATAATTCTTTTAACAAACTTATAAGCAATGAAACATGCAAGAGTAATTATGCAGTAGAAGTAAAACATTTCAAACATCCGCAAAGCATAACTCATAACACCACTATTTTTATTGTGGAAACCCTTGTAAGAGGGAGAAAACCAAGGTGTCAATGACACCTACAAATCTCTTGACTTTGGTAAAAGAGTTTCCCTATCAGGAGCTTATAATACCCTGTTAGGAGCTCACCTAGTTAAGAGTGACTAATACCTTGTTAGAAGTACAATAAGACCTATTAGGATCTATCTCGCTAGAGTATTTAGAACTCCTTCTCAAAAGTTACCCTATTAAAGGATTTACACAAAAGACCTGTTAAAGTCCACCCTATTAAGGGATTTAACCTTGCTAACCTATTAGAGTTAGCCTTGAGCAATGAACTCAAATCACTGATCTAGAATGGCACTGCTTTCCTATAAGATCCAACTCAATGTATGAACTCTTGATGCAATAATTTGCCTATGTCTCTAATTGAAAAAAACAACAACATGATCAACAACCTAAATTATTGATTTAGCTTTCCTTTATATAGTTGTTCTTATGCCAGTTAAAACATTAAAAATAATCCACAAGTCGGCCCACAACTTTGACTTAACTCATGAAAAACCATGCCAATAAAACCTAACATGTCAAGCCAAATGTAATACAATCATTTATTACAAAACACCAAAAATAACTTAACCACCTTGACCATCTGATCATTAGGAACCAATCGATAACTCATCCAGTTTATATAGAACACAACACCAAAATATTAACTTACATAGAATGTTGAGTTATCTCTTGCGGTCATAAATCTAAATATACCTGACCATAATAAAGCTCCAATAATGATCACACCACCCAATGTGATTGCAAACTCAATTTCTACCCAAAACACTTTCTCTTCCTGTCTTTCTGTCTAACAGTCAAAACACTTAGCATAAAATGCTATACCTATTCATCATGTCAATCGGTAACAACAACCTATTCTCGAAATCTAATAGAGTTAATAAGCTTCCATCAATGACAAACTCAAACTCATCATTTCACCTCCAAAATTGATCATAATGCCAAAATTACTTATGCGCGATGAGACCAAATGCGGTGAGATCATAGGATAAGCTCCAGGACAAATCCAAGAACACGTTGACATGACCACAACACAAAATAACACATATAGATTGCACACTAAAAAAAATACCATAAATGCTCAACTGGAAAAAAATGACAAACAAACAAGAAAAATCCTTTTGGGTTGATGCAAGGTTTCCAAATTCCTAAGATGATCCTACATCTGACACCCCATGTAAATAAAATGTTCCATAAGAGAAACTTATGAATATTTGACAAGATGTGGAACATAAATCCCATGCTTGCTTCTAATTCAAACATTCTCCTATTCTACAACTCTTTGTCTCTATACCTCTACACTCTCCTCTATTAGATCCATCAACTTACTCCTCTCTGTACTCATTCTATCATATCTTCTATCAACAACATACCTCAAATTACTACATCTTCCCTTTTGCATAACTGATCTATCTCTGTTACAAACCTTCATCTATTCAGAAACCAAGGTTTCCCGCTGCTCTACTTCACCCTTTTTATAGTCTGATACCAACTTTCCTTCTTTATATCTACCTTCAAGCTCATCCTTATGATCCCTACTAACCTATGTAGTCTACTTCTCAGAATAATAACTCTTTGTCATACTCAAATTCCTTTCAATTCTCCCTTCTAATACCTTGAAAGGAACTAAAGTAAACTTTTTCCCATTATTTTCTATTGTGACCAAGTTTCTTCTGTAATCAAGAATAGCTCCCTTATCAAATTGCCAAGGTCTTCCTAATAGAACATGACAAGTGATCATAGTCACCACATCACATAATACTTCATCTCTGTAAGGTCCAATGCTGAAATTAACCAAGCATTTCTCTTTCACCTCCGCCATGTGATCATCTAAAAACCAACCTATCCCATAAGGACAACGTTATTTAATCCTCTTCAATCCAAGCTTCTATACCATCTCTTCTGATACCAAGCTATCAGTACTACCACTATCCATAACAATCTTACAACACTTACCTCTTGATTTTTAAATTGTCCTAGAAAAATTCCTCCTTTGCAAAGGTTTAATTTCCTTTTTACTCAACATAACTCTTTGAAGCATAAGAGACTCTCCTATCTCGGGTTCAACTTCATTTTCAACAACTTCACCAATAGTATGTTTCTCATGTTCCATAAGATTATGTTTACCCATGTTCTTAATAGATCCTTTAGAACATTGAAAAACCCTATGTCCTATTCCACCACATTTGAAACAAGTGCCTCCAAAATCCTTTCTACCATTCCCTCTTTTAGGTATTCTCTGATCAGATTTAGCTTCAATGGTTTTCTTGTCTTTTACATTGCTTCTAACTTGATTTTATTTTCCTCTAATGTTACCTTGTCTTCTCTTCAATGTATCTTCTACCCTTAATTCATATTGATAAGCATTCTCAATAGTACTAATCCTCAACATACTCAACTCATCCTAAATATTAAATCTTAGACCATTAACATACCTAGCCACCTTCTCCTTATATACTTCTTTCTGATCAGATCTGATATTAATGTTATAGAATTTCTCTATATATGCTTCCACACTCATCTTTCTGCCTCAATTTCTACAATTTATTGAACAAATCTAGTTCATAATCCTCAGGAATGAATTTATCTTTTAACCTTGAAACCATCACCTTCCATCTAGTGACTTTAATTACTTGTACCATAGCTCTCATCAATCTCTCCTCATCTATAGGGATCTCAACATCTATTGTATCAAGATCTTCAACAACCTCCTCATATTCTTCTCTGATCTCAGGATTCCTTCTCAATCAAGTCAACACATTTTTGATCTCATTCCACATCTCAAACCTAAAGTCTTCCATCATTTTCTCTAGCCTTCTAGGGTTCATTCTTCTAGGCAACATCTCCCAATCCTTAGGCACAACTTTCTCTTCAACTGGCGATCTATTACATGATGCTTCTTCAACCAGTGATCTATAAACACAAAAGCAACTTGCCTCCAACTGGTATGCATTCAAATCTTAACAACCAATAGTAAAACCTTCATCATCACCTTGCACAATTCCTCTATTATTGCAATTCAAATCTTCACTCTACTACCTCACAATCAACAGGTCTAGGGCTCCACAAGTTAGGAACTCAGATCTACCAATAGAAGAATCTCCACCTCATTCCACCTCAATCTTGTTCAACCTTATGCCCAACCATGATTTAGCTCTGATACCACCTGATGCAATCAAGGATGGAGAAATCTCAAGGAGATCGGTCCAAACCTTGCAGCAAATATTACACAATGGAAGAAAACAATAACAATAGATACAAATAAAAGATTCAATCTTTTATTATCATCAGAAATCATTTACAATAGATCTGCAACATATTGTTTCACATGCCAGTCTTACACTCAAAACCCTCCAAATCCTACCCAAGCTAAGACAAATAATCTTATGATATCACCCTTTCTCCTTAGGAACAAGTCCATAAGCTTATAAAGTCATCGCAACATCTAGTCGACCTAGAAAAGATTATGTTCCCCAAGAATTGAGAAAATATATTACAACAAATAGGTCAGGACCCAAATATTTAGTAACAACCCCTAAAGAAATATTTAAGAGTTGAAATCACACAATAATGTTAGCCTCAAATGTAACAATGAGTTGGCATGATCACGCTTGGAAAAACCAACCAAAAGATTGGGAAAGTGATCGAAAACACAAATAACAATCAGGAAATGAAGAACATGATAGATACGGGAAGAATATGCCATAACTTATGCACAATGAAACCAAATGAGGTGTGATCATAGGATAAGCTCCAGGATGAAGCCAATAATACACTGATAGGAACACAACACAAAATAACCTGTACAGATCGAATGCTGACCAAAATGCCAGAATTGACAAACTAGAATATAACAACAAAAAAATAAGAAAATAATTTTTTGGTTGATGCAATATTGCAAAGATACTAAGATTCTCCTACATCACAAGATATATTCCTTTCAAGAGTCTCTTCTCACAAGTGTAATATCCTTTCACAATTATCTATTTTCTTATCTTATAAGAGTTAATGCTCTTAGCTAAGTTCATGGCATACATTGTTGTTTTACAAATATCTCCTTGTTGTTGGAAGTAGGTATCCTTTATTCTCTTCATTATCATGTCTACTACATAGCCATCATAAAGAGGGGGAATATATATGGCATCCCTTGTACATTATCTTGCACATTTTTCCTTATGCATTTTTATGATGACATGTAACTGATTGAATGTTTGATAATGTTAAGTTGAAGATAATGCAAGGCATTAAATTAGTTAATGGTTTGTATTGTCATTGATGTAAAATTGATATCCTTTGTACGGTCATGTACATAATGCAAAAGAATTTAGAGAATAAATAAAAGTCAAGTATTCACTAAGTGACAGATAACACCGATGGAGTGTACACCATCGGTAAAGGAAAAGAAGAAAAGTCACAGTGATACCCGACGAGCAGAAGACAGTGTTGCCTGACGAAAAAAAACCATAGGATGCCCAACGAGCTGAAAAAAGAGTTTCCTGACAAGTAACAATCCAATGATGCCCTATGGATGGAGATCACGAAGCTAACTAGAGTCATGCTAATGGAAATTTTAGTTGTCACTGATAACTAACTGAAGAGTTGAGTGACAAAATAGAGAGTTCAAAAAATGACAAAATATCTAGCTGGCAAGAGCTAAAGATAGACTTAACTAGTTGTTTTCTTTGTTTTATTCGACCAAAGTTAAGTAATTTAATTAAAGAAGATTTGTACAGTTGGAAAGAAGATAACTACGAGATAAATTAGGAGTTATGCTTTAAATCAAATTGGCTAGATTGTTTTTCCCACCAAGAATCAAGAATCAAGAAACAGTGAATATCATGTCTATATAAGAGAAAAACTTAATTCATTTTCAAATCATATCACATGAAAAGGGGATTAAGGGGAATGAATAGAAAGAGGATGCTGAAGAGAAACTGATGAAGAATTATTTCATACAGTCCTGATCAATCAAGCTGAAGGAGAGCTAAAGAATTTTGTAGACACCGATGAATAGTGAAACACAACATCACAAAGAAAAAAGTGTGGAGCACAAAGAATTGAATTGATACATTGATCAGAGAGGTAATGTACTTAAATAGATCTAAAAATCTGCAATTCAAATTTGCATTAGAAATAGGTCATAGTGTTTCAGTTGAACCATTGAAGCATCAAGTCTCTTAACAGAGCAGGAATTAACAGTCTTCTATATATTAAGGTACATCCCAAGGAGTGCCAAAAATGTTGATTCATGAAAGTAGCATTGGATTTTCCTGATACCTATTGATAGTCTAAGAAGGAGGCTGATTCAAGGATGGTAGCAATAGATGCCCAATACTAAGTGAAAACCTCTATGTATAAAATCCTCTAACAAGGTCACACTCAACAGTCTGTTTGTAACCTTTAACAGGGTTGGATCCTAATAGTGCTAACTTCAGAAGAGTGAAAATTTGGGGTACCGATCCCAGTGGTTTTTCCCTTAACAGGGTTTCCACATTAAAAATTCATGTGTTATGTGCATATGATTCATTTCTTTATTGTTTTGTATCTGGCATAGTTAACACTGGGTTGATCGGTATACTCTACTTATTTATTGAGTTTTGGTAAATAGTTATACTGCTTATCGGTAATCAAGAACAATAATGACAGATAGGGAAAACCAACAGACAGTTAATCATTATAAGTATTTCATGGCATGCATCTTGTAGGGACTTAATAATACAAGGTTTATTTGATTGGTGGTTAATGTTTGAAGGATAAATTTTTGAGGTCACTGATTCACCCCCCCTCTCAGTTATTATTAACAATTGGTATCAAAGCTTGTGTGCTTAGAAAGGAAGGTTTCAAGACCTAAGTCAAGATCACAATATGAACAGACAAGATGTGCCCAAGTTGAAAAAAGACAACTTTGATTCATGGTAAAGCAGGATAAGACTCCACTTATCAGGTATTAGTAATGATGTTACTCAATTCCTAGATACTGAATATGTGTTACCTACAGGAGTATTGATAGTAGATCAATTGAGAGAGAAGCATGAACACAACTGGATGGTTATAGAGCTTTCTTCCTCAGTCTTTGATGCTAAATTTGAAGATGTCAAGGATTGAAAAACTGCAAAGAAGATGTGGGACAACCTGAATCTTGTACATCAAGGTGATACAAATGTTCTGGGAGCTAAGGCATAAAGGCTTAGAGGAAAATTTGATAATCTCAGAATGAAAGAAGGAGAAAACATCACATAGTACAACACAAGAATAAAATAAGTAGTCAATGCTATACAAGGAGTTGGAGGTACACTTGAAGATGAGATAGTGGTAAGTAAAATCTTAAGAACCTTACTACCTGTATATGCTATTAGAGTTTCTTCCATTCAAGAAATGAGAGCAGTAGCAAACAATACAGTTACTCTTGATAGTTTAATTGGTAGACTGATTTCATTTGAGATGAATAACTTTGATAATAGTGTCTTACCAAACTTAAAGTCTTCATTTAAGTCTTCTATGAGAATAAGAAAATCAAGTCATAGATACACATCTAGAAGAGATACTGAAAGTTAAAGTGAAGAAGAAGATCTAGATGAAATAGAAGCACTTATGGCTAGAAGAATGCAGAGAGGAAAAGATAAATACAAAGGCAAGTTGCCACTTGTATGCTTTAATTGTAAAGAGATTGGAGACTTTGTTTTAAGATGTCCTAACAGAAGAAAAGATGATAGAAGTAATGACAGATCTTTTGAGAAGAAATCTGACAGTGGTGATAACAAAGATTACAGAGGTTACCAAAAGTCAGAAAGAAGCAATACCCGAGACTACAAGGACAAAGACAAGAAGGCTAGCTACCTAGCTGCTTGCAAATATGAAGATACTGACACTGAACTTGATGAAGACATCGAGATGGTATTTGTAGCTGTAAAAGATGATTCAGATGATGATGAAGAAAGGGATGTGGAAATATCTCTCATATCTAAAATTAGCAAAAATGATGTTTGGATCATAGATAGTGGCTGCACTCATCATATGATCAGTGATAAGAAAAATTTTGAGACTTTTGAATACTACAAAGGTGGATCAGTAAGAATGGGAAATGACACACCTTGTCCAGTTGAAGGTAGAGGAACAATAATGTTGAATAACCAGATAAAGTGTGATAATGATTATTGGGTAAATGGATTGAATTATATTCTATTGAGTGTTTCTCTGTTAAATAATTTAGGTCACAAAGTTGCATTTGAAAATAAGAAGGCAAAGATCTTCAACAAATCTGGAAATCTAATTGGTACCAGTGAATAGACTAAAGTTAACTTATTCTATCTGAATGATACTAACACCACTTTCTTAATGACTAGAAATGAAGACATATGGTTGTTGAACAAAAGATTGTGTCATGTGAATTTTGACAACATGATGAAAATAAGCAGAAGGAGAAATGTAAGAGGCTTACCGACGATGACAAAGCCAGACAACATCATGTACAAGAATTGTCAAAAAGGTAAAATGACTAAGTCTAGTTTCAAAAGTAAAGCCCATACATCTGATGACATTCTAGAATTAGTCCATACTGATTTATGTGGACCAATGAGGACAAAGAGTTATTATGGAGATAGATATTTTATTCTCTTTGTTAATGATTACTCTAGAATGATGACAGTCATGTTTCTAAAAGATAAATTTGAAGCATTCAAGACGTTTAAATGGTATAAGGCTATGGTAGAGAAATAAAGTGGTAAGGATTTGAAATGCTTAAGATCAGATAAAGGAGGAGAATTTATATAAGATGAATTCACTAATTTGTGTAATGAGCATGGTATAAAAAGACAGGTTTTTGCACCAAGAACACCACAACAAAATGGGATTGCTGAGAGAAGGAACATATCAATAGTTGATTGTGCTAGAACACTGATGATAGAGAAAGGCATCACCCAAATCTTCTAGAGGGAAGCTATCAGTACTACTATTTACACACTAAACAAAGTACAATTGAAGAAAGACACAAAGAAGACACCTTATGAGCTATGGTATGGTAAAACACCCAATGTAAGTTACTTCAAAATCTTTCATAGTCAATGTTATGTATTAAAGGATGATAGAAATGGAAAGCTTGATGCCAAGAGTGATGAAGGTATTTTTCTAGGGTATTCTTCCAAGAGCAAAGCTTATAAATGTCTCATCAAGGCTTCTAACAAAATTGTTGAAAGTACAAATGTAAAGAAAGATGAATTTGCAAAAAAAAATGAGCTAGAAAGAAAAAAAGAGCCAGAGGACTACAACAAGTTTGTATACTATGAAGGACTCAACACTCTACCCAAGAAATAGTGCTTAATTCCAAAACAATAGAATGTTGCAACCGATGGTCAGACTGTTGTTATCGATGATCGGGATAATAACCAAAATAATGTGCAAGGTGATGAAGAACAGAATGAAGATCAAAATAATGATCAAGATGATACACAAAGAGCTGTACCTATACTTTCAAGATATGTAAGAAGGAACCATCTAGAGATCCAGATCATAGGAGATAAGAAAGATGGTACAAGAACAAGAAGTAAGTCTTTAACCTCAAATTGTTTAATTTGTGAGTTTGAGCCAAAATCTGTCAAAAATGCACTAGATAATGAGGAATGGATAAGTGCTATGAATGATGAGATTGAACAGATTGAGAAGAAAAAGACATGGTCACTTGTGCCAATAATAGATGACAAGAATGTCATTGGTACAAAATGGATATTCAGGAATAAGATGAACGAGAATGGAGAAGTCACAAGGAACAAAGCAAGACTAGTACGCAAGGGGTATGCACAAGAAGAAGGTATAGAATATAAAGAGACCTTTGCACCCATTGCTAAGCTAGGAGTAAGAATACTACATTCTTATGCTGCATTCAAAGGATTCAAAGTATATCAAATGGATGTCAATTCAACCTTCCTAAATGGAATACTTGAAGAAGAGGTATACATTGAGCAACCAGAAGGGTTTGTCGATCTAGACAAGAGAAACATGGTATGTAGACTTCACAAAGCCTTGTATGGATTGAAAAAATCTCCTAGACCCTAGTATGAATGGCTTCATTCCTATCTTATAAGTATTGGATTTGTAAGGACTATTGAAAACATTAATCTTTATTTGAAGGAAGATATTGATGCTAACACTTTGATTGCTGAAATATTTATTGATGACATCATATTTGGAGGCAATGATATGCTATGCAAATCATTTTATAATGAGATGAGAAAAGAGTTTGAGATGTCTATGTTTGGTGAGATCAAGTTCTTTCTTAGTCTATAGATCATTCAACAAAGAGAAGGTATTTTCATTACATAGTCCAAATACATCAAAGAGGTCCTGAAAATATTCAAGATGAAAGATTCCAAACTAGTTGGAAAAATGATGGCTACTGGATGTAAGTTAACAAAGGAGGACAAGAAAACATAGGTAAATTAGACTTTGTACAGATCAATGATTGGAAAACTCATGTATGTTGTACACACTAGACCAGATATTGCACATGCAATATTAATTGTTGCTAGATTTTCTGCTAACCCCAGGGAATCACATATGACTGCTGTGAAAAGAATTCTAAGATATCTAAAGAACACTGAGGAATCTGGCTTATGGTATAAAAGAGAAGGCAAATTTGAACTTAAGGTGTTTACTGATGCTGATTGGGCTAGAAATCTTGATGACAAAAAGAGCACAACTAGAGGAGCATTCTTTATGGGTGACAAAATTGTCACATGGATTAGCAAGAAGCAAGGATGCAACTCTCAGTCTATTGCTGAAGCAAAGTATGTTGCTGCTACTACAAACTGCTCAAATATTGCATGGATCAAACAGTTGCTGGAAGGTATGCATATGAAGATCTCAGAACCAGTAATTATCTACTGTGATAACACCAATGCAGTAAACATTTCTAAGAACCCAGTCATGCATGCCAAGACTAAACACATTGCCATCAAGTATCATTATTTGAGAGAACAAGTTCAAGAAAAAGAGGTGATGCTTGAGTATGTGCAATAAAAAGAATAATTGGCTGATATCTTCACCAAGCCACTGCCCAAGGATACATTTGAGTACTTGAGAAAGAGACTAGGGGTCAAACCCTTGTCTAACAGCCAGTAATATGACTCAAGGCTGCATTAGCCTACATATTATCAAAATATCATTCATGTTGATGCAAGCAAAGAGATGAACTTCAAAGATACATCTATATACAGACAGGTATATATTAGAACTGAGCACCAGAGCATATTGTTGTATTGTTGATGGATAAGGGAAATTCAAGGAATATATTATGGATAGGAGGAAAACAATTGTTTGACATGAATGTCAGATATCTGCAGGATATTTGTTTGGCATTGTTGTCAAAGGGAGATAAATTATCCATATTATCACATTTTTCTGGAAAGACAGAAAGGTTATCCATTATCATATTACTCCAACAGGGAGAGATTATATCCTAAAGGAGAGAAAAGTTGTATAAATGATTACACAAAGGGAGAGTTGCTGAAAAGAGAAAAAGACATCACAAAAGAGAGAACAATCAATGGAGAAAAATTGACACAAGAAGAGGACTCAACAAATCATAAGAAAAAGAGTTGCAAGAATCAAATCTAAGTTATAATAGAGCTTACCAGAGGTTAGGCATTTATCGGTTATCAAAAGATTGGTAGTTTGATGAATCTCAACTATTGTATTTCATATTGTATTAGAAATAGTATAGTGTGATAATATAATATATTTCCATCAATGCCAAAGGGAGAGATTGATGACTTGTAACTGATTGAATTTTTGATAATGTTAAGTTGAAGATAATGCAAGGCATTAAATCAGTTAATGGTTTGTATTTTCATTGATGTCAACTTGATATCATTTGTATGGTCATGCACATAATTTAGAGTTGAATTTTTGGCTTAGACTGTTTATGTTTTTTAGCATCAACATTTTGGATCACACTCCATGATCCATCATCAAGATATAAGAGTAGAGAGCAATAAGGAAATGTGATCTGAAACTTTGATGCTAAAAAACATACACAATCTAAGCTATAAATTCAACTCTAAATTCAATGGATTATGGAAACATGTACATAATACCAAAGACTTTAGAGAATCAATGGAACAAAGGTTATGCTTTCAACAATGCATAAAAGTCAAGTATTCACTAAGTGACAAATAACACCAACAGAATGCACACCATTGGTAAAGGCAAAGAAGAAAATTCACAGTGATACCCGACGAGCAGAAGATAGTGTTGCCCGATGAAACAAAACAATAGGATGCCCGATGAGCTAAAAATAGAGTTTCTCGATGAGTAAAAATATAATGATGCATGATGGATGGAGATCCCAAATCTAACTAGAGTCACACCAATGGAACTGTCAATTGTCACTGACAACTAACTAAAGAGTTGACCGACGGAACAAAGAGTTCAGAAAATGACAAAATATCTAGCTGGAAAGAGCTAAAGATAGACTTAACTGGTTGTTTTCTTTGTTTTATTCAACCAGAGTTAAGTAATTGATTTAAAAAATATTTGTATAGTTGGCAAGAAGATAACTATGGGATAAATCATGACTTATTCTTTAAATCAAATTGGCTAGATTGTTTTTCATGCCAAGAATCAAGAATCAAGAAATAGTCAATATCATGTCTATATAAGAGACAAGCTTAATTCATTTTTGAATCACATCACATGAAATGGGGATTAAGGGAAGTGAATAGAAAGAGGATGCTGAAGAGAAACTGATGAAGAATTACTTCATACAGTCCTGATCAATCAAGCTGAAGAAGAGCTAAAGAATTCTATAGACATCGATGAACAGGGAAGCACATCATCACAGAGTAGAAAGTGTGGAGCACAAAGAATTGAATTGATACATTAATCAGAGAGGTAATGTACTTAAATAGATATGAAAATGCACAATTCAAAGTTTCATTAGAAACAGGTCATAGTGTTTTAGTTTAACCATTGAAGCATCAAGTCTCTTAATAGAGCAGGACCTAATATTCTTCTATAAATTGAGGTACATCCCAAGGTGTGCCAAAAAGGTTGATTCATGAAAGTAGCATTGAATTTTCCCAATACCTATTGATAGTCTAAGAAGGAGGCTGATTCAAGGATGGTAGCAATAGATTCCCGATGCTAAGTGACAACCTCTATGTATAAAATCCTCTAACAAGGTTGCACTTATTAGTGTGTTTTTAACCTTTAACAAGGTTGGCTCCTAATAGGGCTCACTTCAAAAGAGTGAAAATTTGGGGTACCAGTCCCAGCGGTTTTTCCCTTAAGAGGGTTTCCACGTTATAAATTCATGTGTTATGTGTGTATGATTCATTTCTTTATTGTTTTGTATCTGACATAGTTAACACTGGGTTGATCGATATACTCTACTTATTTACTGAGTTTCGGTAAATAGTTATACTGCTTATCTATCGGTAATCAAGGAGAATAAGGACAGATAGGGAAAACTGATAAATAGTTAATCATTATAAGTATTTCATGGCATGCATCTTGTAGGGACTTAATAATCTAAGGTTTATTTGATTGGTGGTTAATGTTTGAAGGATAAATTTTTGAGGCCACTGATTCACCCCCCCTCTTAGTTATTATTAACATTTTACATACAACCAATCCCCATGTATACAACAGATCCTTATCCATCCATGGGGTACACATATACAAACCAATATTCATGAATATAATGGATATGTATCCATCCATGAAGTGCACATAGATAAAAATATTCATGAATATAGTATATTTGTATTCATTCATGAAATACACATAGGCAAATTCGCCAGTAGGCACAATTTTTTAGATAAAGTTGACTAGTATCGCATACAACCTTCTAGAAATTTCAATCCCATCTTTTGTATGGTTTAGAGTAAGACACAAAATCTTACTAGGAAAGGTAATCTCTCTCTCTCTCTCTCTCTCTCTCTCTCTCCACTATCATGTCTAAGTAGGTTAGATCATGGAGTTGGTATCATCATTGGTGATTCTCTTGTTCTTTATATGTGATCACTTGTGTTCTTGCAATAGCTTTCCAGACATGATTTTAGTGGTTGAGACATTTCCGATTAAGTTCTCTTTCACTTGTTGATTTGGAGTTTTTTTTTTATACTAACCCCTTTGTTTTTTTTGGTGTCTTTTGTCTTTTCTTTGATTTCATGCCCTTGTGCATGGACGTGCAGTTAGGATTCTTAGTTTGGGGGCTTATGTACTTAGAATTAGTGATGTCTTATCTCTTTGTAATTCACCACAATCATCATTTTTCTCTCTCTTTCTTCTATCTCTTCCTTTACCATGAGCATGAGCTTGGCTCATACTCCTGCTAAAGTGGTGGCTAAATTTATATTCCTAAAAAGTAAGCACTTGCTTTTGTGTTTACTTTAGGACCATTTTAACCCTCTTTAGTGTGCTCCTTATGTTAGGACCTCACATTGCACTTAATTGCATACATAATTTAAATCAAGGTCCTGTCTTCTCATTGAATATTGCTCAAAACTCTATGTTGGCTCTAATATCTATGCACAATTTACCATTTATCATCTATTCATATAATTAATTTCCCTCTTGGGCCCCATTTTGGAAATGATCAATTTTCTCACTTACCTTTCCATTTTTTCCCGAGCCACTTAATACCTCTTGGATCTTGCAACTTTACCTTGAAAATAATACCTTTTGGGTATAGGTCAAACTTGGTTTGACCTATACCTAGCATAGGTCAAACCATTTTTGACCTATACCTCAGGCATTCAAATTTGATGGGTTTTGAGCCTTATGCACGATATTTTCATTTTCCCACTCAATGAAGTCATCCTCCGCAAGTTGGACCCCAAGATCTCTATAAAATGAGGCATCTCCCTCTCATTTTCCATCCATCATCTATACGCAAGCATTATTGATAAAAATATTATTTATTTAAGGAGTTTAAGAAAGAAAGCATTCATTGAAGGCATCCATCTTTGTGCATTTCCTTCCATAGATCTAGCTTCCTTTTCCATAGGAAGCAAAGGAGATGGCCATCAAGGGAGGAGATTCACATTCATCTATTCAAGTCTTCCTCTTCAATCCAATATTAAGGCGAATTACAACCATCTACTACATGTTCTTTTTTATTGCATGATTTCCTTTTGGTTTTTGTGTTGAGTCAAGGGTATTCCATTAACATATTTGATCTCATATTAAATACAATTGCATCTACATGGTATGATAAATTCTCATTATTATATTTAATCTCTTCTACATGATAGAATTTTCTTCATTTAAATTCAAGGTTAATTCCTAAACAAGGGATTGATAAGGGCAAGTCCTTCCCCCCAAAAATTTCCTCCTCTCTTGTGTGAAGTCGCAGGTCTGAAGTGCAGATATAACTACAAACCCGAGAAGTCAATCTGAAAACCTTTCCAAATCTATCTTTCTATTCTGGATTCTAATAGTATCAGGTATAGGTCAACCTTCAACCTATACCCAAGTATTCTGAGTGAAAATCTTGTTACAAAGCTGGAAATAAAATTAGAGAACTTTCCTAGATCAAATTTATATTTCTAATTTTGGTCATCTCAGGTATAGGTAAAAATTTCAACCTATACCTAGGTATAGGTCAAAACACTTTTGACTTGTTCCTAGAGAAGAAAAGAGAGTTGCAAATTTCAGAGCTGCAAGTTACAAATTGTTGGATTTAGGTATCAGAACATTCTGGGAATTTTTTGGACAGAAACATAATATGAATGTTAGTATTAAGAAGTAGTGAGAGGGGGGGGGGGTGGGGGTGAATCAATGTAGACAAGTACTTAATAATTTTCACCACCGATTCAACTAAGTTAATCAACAACTTCCAAACAATGAAACATACAACTAATGATATCAAATAAAAGTAAATAACATTAAGAAACCACATAAGCATCACACACAACACATATAATTTTCACATGGAAACCCTTGTAAGAGGGAGAAAACCATGGTTGGTATGACACCCATAAATTCATTTTACTGTAGTATAAATTGTTTTCCCTCTTAGGAGCTATAATACCCTGTTAAAATTGATTAGTACCTATTTAGAAGTACAAAAAACCCGTTAGAGTCTACTTCACTAGATGATTCAAAACCCCAATTAAGAAGTTACCCTATTAAAGAATTTTCCAATAGGAACTTGTTTTTGATTACGGTAAAAATAGGTTTTGAAGGGACCCCGAAACCCTTTAACAAAGTAGAGGAAGGAAAGGAATTAGAGCCCAGAGAACATCAGGCTGCCCCTAGGAAGGGAGCAGGCTACAAAGGGACAGATCCCAAATTTAGCAATAAGCATAAGCAAGACAAAAAAGCAAAAGAAACGCTGGAAGGAAAACAGAGAAAAAAAATGCCAGCACCAAAATTAGAACAGAGTTTTCAGAAAACTCTCAGAATCCTCCAGCTGAGTCTTCATAGTCATCACATTCTCTCTCAGCTTCTGGAGATCCGGGTCCTCAACCTTCTGCTTCTTGGATCTTGTTCAGGTACCTGGTCCCATCTTTTGGGGAGTAACAGAATGTTCAGCGATGTCTTTATTACCTTCCAGCCAGTTGCTCAGAGACATCAGATTCTCTAGAGTAGCCCTCATACCAGTATTCACCAGCGTAAGCAAATGTTTCAACATTTCTTCATTCCCGCTAATTTTCTTCTGAATAGGAACTTGTTAAAGTTCATCTTGTTAAGGGATTTAGCTTTCCAACCTAGAAGTTTGTCCTAGAGTAAATAACTTTGTGTCTTGATATGTATAATGACATTGTTTTCCTATTAGATCCACTCTTCTCTTTTCTTTCTAATGCTGCACTAATCTCTACTCCTTTAATCTCTAATCACTGCACTTGAAAATATGTTTACAACCCTAAATCAAACAATTTAGATCACCTTATATAGTATTTTCTTTAAGTCACTTAAGACCTAGATATTGGAAGTCTATTATGGGAAAGCAGTATACTGAGAGGGGGGGGGTCGAATTAGATCTATAAAAATTTTACAATTCTAAAAAAAATTGATTCAGCATGTAAACATAAACATTAGCTAAATTCTGTAATAGATCTAACATCTAATCACATCCATAATAAACAAATAACACAAATATTTGGTAACCCAAAAACCCTTGAAAGGTAAAACTGGGGTGGGGATGACACCCACAAATATTCACTACTGTAGTAATAAAGTGTGCCTGTTAGGGTTACAAAGTTTGATCACATCTGGTGATCTACCCTGTGAGGGGTCTGTCCTATTAAGAGCTTACAGACTTATACAATCTACCTTGTTAAAGTGTTTAAACTTACAACCAAGTAAGCACTCTGTTAAGAGATTTACCCCGATTCACTTGCTAGAATGTATTAGTACACGATCCTTTGTTATGCACTCCAAATGTTGATAATAGATCTCCTCTTTCCAACTCTTAACTGATCTCACAATCTGATATATCCCTTTTCTGTCCTTCACTGCTCTTCTCGGTCACTCTGTCTGGTCTATGCTTTAGATATGCAAAACTCTACTTAACATGCATACACAACTAATCTCTGCTCTTTACATTTTCATTCACATTCATGCATAGATTAGGGTTTGTAGAATTCCATATATAGATAATTGATGAATAATCTAGATCAAGATCAATGATCTAGATTCATCACTTTTTCTGCTTAAGCATCCCTAATTTTGAGAGGTTGCATTGCATGCATAGGGATCAATGATCTCATAAATAATGTGTAATTAATGTATTAAATATATTCATTAATCATTAGATAATTTATAGAAGTTGGAAACAATGGTTCACCTAAGTGTTTGTGCCATTCCAAACACATATATCAAAACTATTTTACTCTGCATATGTAAAATTTTATGCTCGGTCAAAACTGTCACTCGACACTGACTGTCTATGTAACTCAAAAATCATTCTGCTAAGAAAATATTGAGTACTCAGCGACCACTGACTTGTTTAGTAGTGATTACTATTTGGTCAATACATAATATTACACAAGTCATTTACATTTCTCGACCTTAGTGTGATGGCTCAGTCACAGTAATGACCGACCAACCTACCTTGATTATGACTAAGTGTGTGACACTAATAGACAACATAAATTGGAGATAAACAATCTCCCCCTTTGACATTAGTGGAAAAACACTTTGACATGACTCTTCAGTCCCTTAAAAAAATAGTACTCAAGTATACCAAAAACTCCCCCTAAGATTATGACTCAGTCTTCATAAAGAATTCACTACATATACCATAATCTTAAGTACATAAATCTAAAAATAACAAAATAGTATGTTATACCTTGTCTACTCAAATCATTCTATTATGTCCCTTGTCTACATCTGTTCCACTTTATCTGTATCTATTTCATTTCCCCATAGATTACATCATCTTATTATATTTCCCCCTTGTTTTTGGCACTCTTTTCTACTGGGGTTGTAGGGGTCAGACCATACTTGTCCAAAAATGGTTTGTGAATCTGTAGGATCATTGCCAATGCAATATCCCAACTAGTTCTGACAGACTCCAAAACCTCTAACTTAATCTCTAGCTTGGCAGCTAGATCAATCAAGCTCTCTGCAATATTTAGAGGTGGATCCCTTTGTTCTTGTTCTTTTGTACCTTTCAACTCTCTGTGCATGACCTCTAAATGAGGTATCAACATTTTATGAATAGAAATAAATTTATCCCTTGTTCTACCTTCATTAGCCATGAGCTTGACTAATCTCCCTTGGGCATGAGTCAATATGTTAAAATGAATAGAGATAGAACTTGCATCCATGCTTAGTGAATCTCCTATTGACTTCAAGTCTGACTGTAGCTTCTCAATAAGCTATTGATTCTACTTTGTAAATAATTTGACATCACATAGTTATTTATACAAAGAAAGAACATTTTCTACAACTTCTTCTAGATTACTTACCAAATCAAAAAGTGCAACTTGTTTGACAATAAATTCTTTTGCAACTTTCTCAAGCACTTTAGCCTCAAACTTTCTCTCCGACCATTGCATGAGATTCTCATTAGCATCAAGATCATCATTGTTCACCTTTTTAACAATATGAACCAATTTCTCTAAAATAGGTGCTTTCTCATTTACATCTTGAATTTCAAATGCGTCAACAAATATATCTTTGATATCATGTAATACCTACTTCTATTGATTTTCTCTTTTTTTTCAGTTTCTCTTGTTTTCTCTTCCTTTTCAATACACTCTACAAAATTAGCACATTCTCATAAGATAATTTATCATCCCATTTTGGAATCACTATAACTTCATCAAGTGTTACTTCAATGCTTAGAGACTTATCCTTTTTCTTATGTGACTTATTCTTCTTAGTCTCTGGTGTGCTGCTACTCAATTTTTTCTCTACTTGCAATGTACTAGTGTCACCACTGATTGCAACTAACTCCTTCTAAGTGAAAATTTCCTTTTGTTTAGGTGTATCAACAATCTTAGTTTCTGTAAGTGGTAGCTTTATCAATGCTTGAATAGTGTCTTTCTCTATAGGCTCCTGTTTCTCCTCGAACTCTATAGTCTTAGTCTCGTCTATTTCTCCTTTATGAGGTCGGGCGATATTTTTTATAGACTTATCTTCTTGATCTTCTTTTCTCTCATCTCCTTCAACATTGATTGCAAGGTTTTCCTTAGTAGGGGAATCTGGAATGTTGATTGTAGCTTTACCCTACTCCTCGACATTCAAACCTTGTGTGTCTTCACCATTAATTATGATTCAATCATCGATTGCTAAATCCTCTATTTGTGTATCCTCAACTTTCTCCTTCATTTCTTCCTCAAAATTATCTGGCTCAATAATATCTTCTTTATTATCAAGCTCAACTTATTCTGATGTGCCTTCATCTTTTCTTGCACTCTTATCAACTAATTATCCAAAAATGATCTTCCATATTCTTTGACTCTATTGTACAACTCCATAAATATCCTTCCTTGGTATTGAATATGCTCTCAATTTAGGAATGAATCTATTCCTATGATGCTACATGAATTTGGTTCTCTGTTTCTGTGCCAATTCATGCATTATTTGCGCTAATGCCCCTTCTCTAATTTGCCTTTCAGTCATAATGGAATACTACCATCTCTCATCAATCTTCTTGAAAAATTCATCAAGGACTAGATTCCCAATCTCTAAATGTGTCATCTTTTATGATGCTAACATATCCATCATGCCCTCTTCTATGTTTTCCTTGTCCTTGGTACTTAACTGTTCAAACTTAATGATCTTGAATCCTAACAAACCTGCTGAACTCCTTATGTTATGAAAAATTTCATTAATATTTGTATGATGTTTGTGTGTTACAAGTTTTAATTTTCTGATGTATTCTATGTCTATCATCTCCTCATCTTCATCATCTTTACCCAATATGTATTTCCTTATAGGTTTCCTCTTAAATTTGCTCAGCTCAACTTCAGTTTGTACTTGTTTCCTTTTCCTTGAGATCTCCCCTTCAATTTTCTTTACTAAGATTTTCTTTGGTGGCTCGACTATTAATGTAATTTTTGATACCATGGTTCTTGGTCTAGTTGTGGTAGGAGGAGTAGGTTTCTGCTCTAAACTCCTCTTCTTAGTTGACTTGGAAACCATCACTTTCTTACCCTTCTTATCCACTTCCACATCTTCATCTTCACTCTCTTCTGAATCACTGGATTGGTCCTCACCTTTACCTTGTGTGATATATATTGGTGCATTATCTTCTTCTTCCTATTCGCCAAACATCTTCTCAAGGTTCTTCACTATTTTCTTTATTTTCCTCTCCATGGTTGCAGCCTTCAATCCCATGGTTATCTTTGATTTTTCTTCTTCATACTTCCCAAATACTGTAGCCTTCTTATCAAATTCCTCTATGAGTAATGTTGTGAATGCTGCAGATGTTTCATCTATATTTACTTCATAGGGTAATTTCCTCAACTATGATATCCTCGATACTATAGCTTGTACATTGGTATAATCAATATCAACTAGAGAAAAAACATCATCATAATTCTTCTCTACTAGTGAAATGAGGATTCTGCTCCTTATTCTCATCTTCTTTTTGAATTCAAAAAAACAGTTTCCCATGATGTTATCAAAATTCTCTCCTATCTGCTGTATAAACTCATTAATCTATTATTTTACTTGTTGGTCCTAACTTCATACTAGATCTCCTATAGTAGGAAAAGTATTCTGAACATAAAAAATATAAAAACTAACAGGGATCCAAACTTACACATAGAATTCTTTACCTTTCTGATGGATGATACGTTCTCAACAAGTTGAGTCATCTGTAGCTTGGAAAGATCATATGTATGATCCTTTCTCACTATCTTCCATTCCTAATCAACTGCAACATAGGGAACCCTAACCAATCTACTTGATTGATAAAACTTATGTGCTATGACTCTTACTACAAAATAAATCTCAGGAATCTGTGATCATTGAAATTTCCATTCCTCTCTTGTTCCACTCAGCTAAAGTGTTCTTCTCAACCTCTTCTTTACTCTAACAACACATTGTTCTTTTCCCTTGCACAATAGGGTAACCAGTGACTTGGTGGATGATATCCTTGGTAATATTCATTGGTCCATTTTCCAGCCATAGACTCATATCATAAATTCTTCTTAAAACTATCTTGGTCCATTTAATTTTGAAGTCACGTGGGAAATCTAGGGCATAGACAAACCCTTTGTCAGCAATGTGCTGATGCTCAGCCTTCAATTCCGCATTCTCACACAGTTTGTTATAGGCTTCCCTCAACTCAAAATATCCAACTTCTCTAATCTTACACATGTAGTATTCTCTCACATCATGGATCATAATAAATTTTAGTGGGATAGATGGAAAGGCTCCCAAAAGATCTCCCTTCACTACAATCTTAGGTACAACATGAAAATTGGGTGGTGCACATGCATCATTCCTAACTAACTGAACATTCTTCATTTCCTTGTCTTGTCTCTTCACTCTAGCAGATGAACTGACATCCATTTTGTGGATTAGGGTTTATGTAATGAATTCTAGGTAACTCAGCAACAATGGGTATTTAACCTTTCACAGTACTTGTTGATGATACACAAGTTGAATCTTTACAATCTTTACTCAAATCATTGTTCGAATAGCCTCTGAATCGCTCTGCAAACTCTAATCGCATAGTGAAATGAAAATGAATGACGAAATCAATTATATACCCTCAAACAGTTGAATTAGGTCTTCATTAAATGTTCTATATGGTGGAAGGTGTAAAAAAATTATCTTGATCAATGAATAAATAGTTCAATTAACTCATTCCATCACTCACTCAGAATAGTGATTTGGTCACTACTAAAACTTGGTCAACATATCAGCTCAGTTGATGTGGGGCCTCGACACATACTAATACTAATGCTCGACATCAATTGCACATATCAATCCTTTTCTTGGTTCTTGCCTTAGATTTTTCCTAATTCATCTTAACTTATGCAGATATGGACTTTAATACATCTTATTTTAGGAACTAGTGTAAAATATAGCATTTAGAGAAAATAGTTCCTTATATACCTTCTTTTCTTAATTAGAAGTAGTGTGATCACCTGATCCATTGGTTTGGGTGATCTCTGCTTCATTGGATCCACTAATACTTGCTTCTTCTTTCTTTCTCCATATCAGATTCATCTGTTTCTTTATCTATTCAACTCTAGTCTTGCACTCTCTCTTAGTATGACCGATCTTGTGACAACTATAACAAACCAAACTTTGATTCATTCAACTCTTGGATTTACCTCTAAAATGTGTTATTATACAATTTTCTACAATGTGAGCATATTCACCACAATAATGACAACTATGACTTGTATTTTAATCCCAATTGAATGTGTTACCTTTCCTTGGTGCATTTCCTTGTTTCTCAGATGTCCACTTAGATTTTGCATTGGATCTACAATCTTGGGTTCTATGACCAAACTTCTGGAAATTATAACAATGTCCTTGAAATCTAGGTAAAGTAGGTGTATTTCTAGTCTTTGACATGCATTCATGTGCCTGATGTCCATGCTTCTTATAGTTAAAGAAATAAACATTTAATTTAGGTTTAGGATTGGACTTACGATTCTTTCTTTGGCAATTGTTTGTTGTGTGACCAAGTTTCCCACAATGATGACATGTAGGTTTGCTATTCTTTGGATTTGAATTTGGAATTATTGGAATGATGTACTAAGAGGGGAGGAGTGAATCAGTACCTCTAAAACTTTTTATGTGGTTTTCCCATTAACCTTTGAGTCATCAAATTTGTATATTCCTATCTATCTGTTTATCTTTCTATATGTATTTGAAATCATAATATAAGTTCTTTACATGTGTAAAAATTCAAGAAACATTCATGAAAACAAATAACACATAACACATGATATGATATCGTAGAAAACTCCTGTTAGGAAGTAAAAACCGCAGTGGGGATGTCTACCCACAAAACTTCACTATCTGCAGATAAGAAGGGAGCCGGTAAAGGCTTATAATTGATCACTTCTGATGATCTACTCTGTTAAGATTATTAGAGTGGAGACATGTTAGGATCTACTTCATTTGAAGCTTTAGCAACACCGTTAAGTGTGCACTCTATTAAGAGATTTTTCAAAGAAATGTTAAGTCCACCTTCTACAAAAGGATTTTAGTTGTAATGCACTTGTTACAATGCAAATACAATATAAATGTTGATATGATAGTGAATGCAATCTCTAATTGTTGATAATAGATCCTATAAAGCTTACAATGTAAATGTAATCACCTTGAGTGATTGAGTGATACCTTGTCTCTTCTTGTCGGTAGCCATTCTATGTTCTTGATAACTGATTTGATCTATTTCTATGCTATGCATGAATTCTCTTCTGCTACTTAGATGATCTCCATGGATACTATCATTTATCAACTGATTACAAGTATCTCATATTACAAATGTTTGAACATCTATTTATACTAGTTTCTAGCTCTATTCTTGATTCACATTTTTCAAATTAACTCTAGATTCAAGGTTTACAACTTGACTTTGATCTTTAGTTAGATATGTTTTAGATCCGTTAGGATGCTTTAAAACATTTACAATTTTCTTGCTTGACCCTCAAGTAAAGCTTTAAAATAAATAAAAACTCTATAAATAGAATTACAATGTTTTATTTGACATGTAAAGTCAGATCCACTTTTTGCAGGTTCTGTAACTGACTGCCAATTTTGATGGTCGGGCTGCTCTGTCAATTCTGTCAGTTTTGTTCTCTGTCAATTTCCCTTAATTGAACTGTTCATTGGGTATGCCTTTTCTACTCAGTCAATGATGTTCTCAAAACTGTATCATTGGTAATTCTTGTCGTTGGTTTGACTCTTTTCAATGTTCGTCGGGTAATTCTATACTTAGCATTTTCACGATAGACATTTTCATCTCGTTGGGTATGCTTGCTGTCCCCGATTATGCCTATACCAATGACCTTTATCATGTTTTTTTTTAAAGTATACTAATGGAAAAAATTAATGTCATCAATCTCCCCCTTTGACATTAGTATCAAAAACTGATATGTGCAACATACTTCATGTATTATTATGAACACCTATGTATACTTCTTCCTTAGTCATGAGATGACTCCCCCTATGCATATGCCAGTAAGTGTAAGTTTATGTACATATCTATTCTTTCTATACATTTATTATAGATATCCTCATAGTATATTGAACATATGTATACATTCCTCCTTTTTCTACTAAAGTATATTGTGCATATGTATACATTTCCTCCTTTTTTGATAATGAGGGAAAAGGTACTTACAACTTGTAAAAAATGTGAGTGTGTGAGGCTTTGATTTCCTCCATCATTTTCTCCCATTTCTCCTTTAAATTCTCAATATCCATGTGCTCAAGTGATATCCTCACATGCATGTCACATATGTTGTCTACCATAGACATTTTTGGGGTTGAGATCAAATTTCGTGCATCTGTAATATGTTGTTGCAGAGTGGTGAGGTTTGGAAATATGTGAGCTTGTAGCTCTGTAACCTAATTTCTGAATTGTGTCTCTGCATCCCATATTTCTTGTCTCAATATGTTTACCTCTATGATCTTTTTATGATGCAACTTTATTGTGTTTGCATCAGAGGTTAAACTTAGTGCACTAGTTGTTAGATCTGAATCTAGTTGTGACAGCTTTTCACTATTTTCTTTTGTGAAATTTTCTAGTGTGCATAATTTATGAACTAAGATAACAACTTCAACAATCATAGGTTCTAATTGACTTGCTAGTTCAGAGAGCTTTACCTTGTTCTCTGCCACTTCTTGGCTGATCTTCTCAACTAGTTTGTGTTGATACTTCATCTCTCCTTGTTCTTCCATTGCCTTCTCTACATCTACATTTTTATTTGTGATGGCATTGGTAAGAACAACTATTTGTTCCATGACTGATATGCTATCTTCAAATTTTGTATCAGGAACAAGTTGATGTAGAATGTCCCTTGCTTTTTCAAGTGCTTGGGCTTTCCTATGTGCCTTTTTCATTTTCTCTTGAATTTATTTTCTCTGACACATCACTCCAAACTTTTGAAGTGCTTCAGTATCTAAAGTAGATACATCCCACTTGGGTATCTCAATTGCCTCTTCAAGTTTTACCGCCAAGATATCTTTCTTCAATACCTTCTTCTTCTTCTTTTTTGGTTGGGAGACAGATTGGTGTACTACCATTTTTAAACCTTGAGATTGGATGGATTTTGTAGGTGAGGGTCAAGAACATGAAGCATCTTGTTGTTTTTATTCTAAGTCCACCAGTTGGTTTTGTGAAGACGTCTCTTCATTGGCCTTGGGTGTATCAACATATTTATCTTCCTCTTCTTTCATGCTTTCATCCTGCTTGACTTCTTCACTCTTTTCTTTCTCTTCATACTTTCTTAATGTTCTATCTATTTTATTATCTGCTCCTTTGTCTTTTTCAGTAGACATCTCTTGCTGAGTGTTGGTTGCATCCATCATCTTTGTATCTATATCTTTTTGAGTATCTGATGCATCTTTATTTTCATCATTACCCATGTCTATGGGTGTATCATCATCTTTCTTAGATGATTTCTCTTGACTTGATTCAATGTCAATAGCTTGTATCAAAATTTCCATGTTGGTCGATGTGTTGAACTCTGTAGTGTCAATAGTTGTATCCTATCCATCGGTATTGCCCTGTGCAACATTGATATCTTCATCTTTTTGCACTTCTTTTGCAGGGTCTTTTCTTGTAGTGTCATTGATAATGTTATCCAACCATGATTCATCATTGATATCTTTAGTTATGTTACCTTCGATTGTCAAATCTACTTTGGTAACATCTTCTTCATTACTCAAGTCAATATGAATTGGACTTGGTGGATTTTGGCTTTCCTCACTTTGTGTTTTGTCAAAAGTAGTGTCGGGCCATTCCTTATCTAAAACTTTAGTATGTTTGTGGCCTACTATTTCACTCTCTTCTTTGTCCAATTCCACTGATGAGTCATCTTTTGCATCCTTAATGATGATGTGTTCCTTCTCTAGGCTAGCTTCCTTAATGGGCTGGTTAAGTATCTTGCACCACTTTTTAATGCTGTCTTGATCAATATCAATTAGCTTCCCTGAGCAATTCGTATGCTCTCATTTTTGGTGAGAACTGATTTTCATACTTCTTCATCATCTCACTTATTTCTTCCTTCTTTGAATCTGAAGGCATAAGAGTAACAATTACTCTTTCTCTTATTTATTTTTCCTGATGCAGAGCAAATTTCCATCTAGCAAACAATCTCGCTAATAGTTCCTTAGGAACGTCATATTATAAAAATTGTAGTGGAACACAATGATGTTTTCACATTTTGAATATAATAGCTTCTTCTATCTTGTTTTGATCCTTTGGATCAAACTTTAACCATTTACTAATGTTAGGATCAGAAATAGATGGTGATTCTGAGATGTTCTTACATATTTCATCAATTGTCTTTGGAATCAAAGGTTCTTTCCCTTTTTGCACATCTATGTCAGCTTCATCCATAGCTGAGTCTTCTAGATCCTCTTTTGTCCTAACCCATTTTGTCTTTTTAGTCTGTATTTCCTTAGGTGAGACTGGTTTTCTCTTATAGGTTCCCACTTTACCTTTCTTAAGTGGCTAAGGAGTTAGTTCCTTTGTAGTTTTGCTTCTTGTTTTTGAAGCAGTCGTTATTCTTGCTTTCTTAGGTGGAGGTGGAAGTGGAGGTGGTGAATATGATTGTGTACCCTTTGAATCATTCTTTTCTATTTCTTCACCGATAGGTGATTGGCCTTCAGTTTTTTCCTCCTTTCCTTCTATTTCCTCTTCACCTTCTTCAGTAACTACAAATTTCTTGGTTAAATTTTTAACCATTTTGTTCTTCTTGTTTATAATTTTCTTGACAACAAGATCTATCTTGATCTTTGGTTTGGCTTCTTCATAAGTTCCAAATCTTGCTTTCTTGTTGTCAACTGGTTCATTCAATAGTGCCTTGATGCACTCAGTGGCTTGTCCTATTTTGATCTCATATTCTAAATGTAATAGCCAGGACTTCCTAGGTACTACTAGTTTAATATGGGTAAAATAAGTATCTACCATAAAACATATATCCTCTTTGTATTCTTCTATCAAACTTTCAGGTATCCTAGTTCTTGCTTGCATCTTTTCTTTAAATCCTTTGAAATACTCATTCATTAGGTCGTCAAAATCTGTTCCTAATGACTCTATATGCTCACATGTCTGTATGGTGACCGGTTTGCTTGTATCCCATACTACTTTGCCTATGGAAGGAAAGTATTCTTCAAAGTAAAAGAATATGCACATAATGAGGGAACCAAACTTACAAGTGTTTGTTCTTGAAGATCTTATGATGTTCATGTTCTCCTCAAGTTGATTCAACAAAATCTCTACAAGATCCATCTTCTTTCCTTGTTTGATGATCTTGTAAGTTGTGCTCATAACAGTGCTTTCTATGCTGTTCATTTTGTTGGCCTGGAAGATCTTGTATCCTACCACACATGCACCAAAATTGAGTTCTTCATTGGTGATAATGTTAACCTTGAGACCTCTCTTGTTTTATTTTGTACCTGTTAGCTTTTCCACTTCCTTTAGGGATGGGTGCTTGTGAGCTTGTGGTTTGTCGGTTGTAGGATATCTAGTAACTGCATGAATAACATCATTTGTTATTTGTTTTGGCTTACTAAGCCATAATGTCTAGTTATGCATTCTACTGAGAACTATCTGTATCCATTATGTTTTAAAAAACTAGGAAAGTGTAATACATTCGTGAGACCTTTCACTTCCAGATGCTTATGCTCTTCTTTCAGGTTTCCATCTTCATCAAAAAGTTCCCTATAGGCATTATCTATGCCCAGATCTCCTAATTCTGAGATCTTGCAATGTATATAGGACCTTACGTCCTCTACCAGCAAAACCCTAGGTGGGATTCTGGAGAATGCTCTGGAATCATCAGGTTGTGATGCGATTTCTGGGTGCAACTTGTATTTAGGTTCAACACAAGTGCCTCTGCTGATGAGATTGATCATTTTATTCTTATCTTCTTTCAACTTTTCAACTCTAGAAGTAGATGCCATCATTTTCAAAAATTTAGGGCTTTCCGTAATTTAAATAGTGTGGTCAGTGAATGCAGGTACTTACTGAATCTCTTTGATCACTCATGAATCCTTTGAATTGAGTTGGAATCTTGCTGAGGTCTCACTTCAATTTTCTCTCCAATCATTCTGCTTAGCTCTTCTTGGTTGCTAAAAAATAGCGAGTGCAAAATGAGTTCTTCCATCACACTTTTATAAATTTTGTGCCCTAAGTTGTCATTAATGCCCAACAACTCATCGGTATACGAAGATTGATTTTGTTGGTTGAGGCATAAGTGACATCTTCGGTGTAGGCACAAAGTGTCAGGGTTGCTAGCAACTTTGGTGACTTCACTGATGATTTTTGGTAAAATGGCAATGACAACTTCTATCGACTCAAGGATTACCGATGTCTGTCAGTTTACACTTAGCGACTTGGCTTTTGTGTAATGATCGATACATTTTGGTAAGTAGTGTTAACTTTTTTGTGTGTGTTCACCGATGCTAATTTGTACTTGTGCAATATAGTTGGAGATAGTGATGCCACCAGATCTATTAGATGGGGCATCATCATTTTCATTGCTTGTTCTAGCACCTTTAGTGTTTGTGGCTTTTATCCACATCTTGTTTCTCATCTTCTTGATGTCATCAATGGTGTTTCCATTAGGATAAGTTCTTGTTTCTATCAGTCGGTCTTTGCAATCTTTTATCACATGTCCAACCTTATGACAATGTAAACATGCCATACCTGGATTGAACCATCCTCTTGGTTTTCTAGTCCATTTTTGCATACAGTTGGAAGATATATGACCATACCTTCCACATGCTATACAATTTACCCATGTGTTATAGTCCCAAATATATGAGTTACCTACTCTTGTCAGTTTGTAGCCATTATCAGGTTCTTTTGGTGTCCATGCTTTCTTATTCTTTTTCCAGCATTCTTGATATGTATGTCTATTCATTTTGCAGGTAGGAAAGTTATTGTCCATGTACGTTTCCTTCTTTGGATTTATCATCTTGGATCTGCATTCATATGCCTTGTGTCCTTGCTTATGAAATTTATAACAATTACCAATGAAAGTAGATTGTGATTGAGGAATACCTTTCATTTTGTTTCTGCAAATGTTTGAGGTGTGGCCTGGTTTTCCACAGTGATTGCATGACAACTTCTTGGTCCTTGGAAGTGCATAAAAATTCCTTTGATCTAATTGATTAGATTATTCTCCATTGTTAGTGTACCCTATTCCTGTGTAGTTGTTGACTCTTCTTTGACCCTCAAGGAAATCATCCATTCTTTTATTGCTATCTTCATCTTTCTTGATCAATTCATTGTGCTGATTCTAAATTTTGACTTCATGCTTTAGTTTCTCATTCTCTTCTCTTAGCTCACCAATGATCTGTATTCTTTCAATGTGTTTAGTATTTAATCTGTTTGCCTCTTGACTCATAAGAATAATCTGGTTGGTAATCTCATGGTGATGATCAGTAAGTCTTTGAATCTCTGATTCTTTTTCTTGTAGCTTCTCTGTAATTTTCCTCCTATTATCAATAGCCAATGTTCTCTCTTATTAAGCTTTTCTTGAATCATTCATGACATCAATCATTTTTACCCTTTGATTCTCGTGACTGATTTGAAGCATCTTGATTTTCTCAGTCAGATGTAGATTGACTTCTTGTAAACTTGTGATCTCCTCTACTGATGTGTCTGAAACTTTTCTTGTTGATGATTTAGCATAGTTGAAGTAATCTAGGATCTCCTCTTTTTGATAATATTTTTCATTAAGCCTAGTTGTCATGATCTTTCTTTGATCAAGCAAGTTTCTCATGCTTACTCTCGCCTCTTTATACTACTCATAGTAAATCTGAATTTGCAATTGCTCATTCTCAATAGTCTTGTCCAGTCTGTACTTTTCCATTGTGTGGATCTTTTCTCTTAAGTCTTTAAGCTTTTCAAGAAAGAGAC
>MU226473.1:4485543-4496563 GCA_018584345.1 Thuja plicata
GTGGATCTTTTCTCTTAAGTCTTTAAGCTTTTCAAGAAAGAGACTTAGCTCTGATACCAATTGTTGGAATTATTGGAATGATGTATTGAGAGGGGAGGGGTGAATCAGTACCTCTAAAACTTTTTATATGGTTGGCCCATTAACCTTTGAGTCATCAGAGTTGTATATTCTTAACTATTTATTTATCTTTCAATATGTATGTGAAATCATAATATAAGTTCTTTACATGTGTAAAAATTCAAGAAACATTCATGAAAATAAATAACACATAACACATGATATGCTATCGTAGAAAACCCCTATTAGGAAGTAAAAACTACGGTGGGGATGTCTACCCACAAAAATTCACTATCAACAGATAAGAAGGGAGCTGATAAAGGATTACAATTGATCACTTATGATGATCTACCCTATTAAGAGTATTAGAGTGGAGACCTATTAGGATCTACTTTGTTTGAAGCTTTAGCAACACCATTAGGTGTGCACTCTGTTAAGAGATTTATCAAAGAACTGTTAAGTCTGCCTTCTACAAAAGGATTTTAGTTGTGATGCACTTGTTAGAATGCAACTACAATATAAATGTTGATCTGATAGTGAATTCAATCTCTAATTGTTGATAACAGATCTTGTAAAGCTTACAATGTAAATGTAATCACCTTGAGTGATTGAGTGATACCTTGTCTTTGCTCGTCGGTAGCCTTTCTGTGTTCTTGATAACTGATTTGATCTGTTTCTGTGCTTTGCATGAATTTTGTTCTACTACTTAGATTCTCTCCATGGCTACTATCATTTATCAACTAATTACAAGTATCTCATATTACAAATGATTGAACATCTATTTATACTAGTTTCTAGCTCTATTCTTGATTCACGCTTTTCAAATTAACTCTAGATTCAAGGTTTACAACTTGACCTTGATCTTTAGTTAGATATGTTTTAGATCCATTAGGATGCTTTAAAACATTTACAATTTTCTTGCTTGACCCTCAAGTAAAGCTTTAAAACAAATAAAAACTCTATAAATAGAATTACAATGTTTTATTTGACGTGTAAAGTCAGATCCACTTTTTGTAGGTTCTGTAACTGACTGTCGGTTCTGATGGTCGGGCTGCTTTGTCAGTTCTATCGGTGTCCCTTAATTGAAATGTTTGTCAGGTATGCCTTTTCTTCTTAGTTGACGATGTTCTCAAAACTGTATCATCAATAATTCTTGTCATTAATTTGAATCTTGTCAATGTTCGTCGGGTAATTCTATACTTAGCATTTTCATGATAGACATTTTCATCTTGTTGGGTATGCTTGATGTCCGCTGGTTATGCCTATACCAATGACCTTTACCATTTTTTTTCTTTTAATTATACTAATGGAAAAACTTAATGTCATCAGTCCATGCTTCGTACAGTTAAAGCAATATCCATTGAATTTAGGTTTAGGATTGGACTTACCATTCTTGCTTTTGAAATTGTTTGCTGTGTGACCAGGTTTCCCATAGTGATGACATGTAGGTTTTTTGTTCTTTGGATTTGCATTTCTTTATTCTCCATTCTTTGAATATTCTCCTTCTTCAGTGGATGATAGGTGCTCGGTATGGCAAAGACCAGATGTGTCATTACTCCTTCTTGGTGACCTCATTAGTTCCTCAAAGTATCTCAAGGATTCATTATGTTTTTTAATCCTCTCAATGAGTTCTCTTTCATATCCTAACTCATTTTTTAGTTCATTGTTCTCTAAACTCATATATGTAATTTCAATTTATTTTCTGTTTACCTCTTGACTTGAAAATAATATTTGGTTGACCATGTCCAACTGATTATTTGTGGGATTCTACACATCACTTTTCCTTTCATCAAGTCTAGTAGCCATATGTCTCTTATCTTCTTCTACCACTATCTTGTCTTCCTCAACTTTATTTTTTTGATCAATCACCTCACACAGTGTTATTGATTGAGTTTCATGTTCTCTCTTTAGGATTTTGACTCGTTATTTTAGTGTTTTGTTCTTCTCCAATAGATCTACAATTTATGCATTAATTTTTTTGGAATCTCCATTATCAAATAGACCTTCATTGTCTTCTTCTTTATATGAAGTGTCATTTAGCTGAGTTGCCAATTATTTCCTAGCTTTTAAGGATTTCCTCATTTATTCTCTTTCAGCTTGACAATGCCAGTTGGATATCAATCTTCTTATTCTCAAAGACCTTTCCCAACTTATAAACCTCCATCTCCAAGATCTTAAATCTCAAGTGCTTAGACTTCTACTAAAAGAACAATTCTCTGATACCAATTGTTGGAAGTCTATTATAGAAAAGTAGTATACTGAGAGGTGGGGTGAATCAGATAAAACAAACCAATTCAACATGTAAACATAAACATTAAATGAAATTCTATAATAGATCTAACATCAAATCACATCCATAAAAAACACATAACACAAATATTTGGTAACCTTGAAACCCTTGAAAGGTAAAACTCAGGTGGGGATGACACCCACAAATCTTCACTATTGCAGTAATAAAGTGTTCCTGTTAGGGATACAAAGTTTAATCACTTCTGAAGATCTACCTTGTGAGGGATCTACCTAGTTAAGAGCTTACATTCTTATACAATCTACCTTGTTAAAGGATTTAAACTTACAAATAATTAAGTAATCTATTAAAATATTTACAAAGGTCTGTTAGGACCACTCTATTTAGAGATTTACTCTGATTCACTAGCTAGAATGTATCAGTACCTAATCCTTTGGTCTACACTCCAAATGTTGATAATGAATCTCCTTTTTACAACTCTTAACTGATCTCACAATCTGATATATCTCTTTTCTATCCTTCACTGCTCTGCTTAGCCACTCTGCCAGGTCTATGCTTTAGATATGCGAAACTCTACTTAACATGAATACACAAGTGATCTCTTCTCTTTAAATTCACATTCACATTCATACATAGATTAGGGTTTGAAGCATTCCATATATAAAAAATTGACAAAGCATCTAGATCAATATCAATGATCTAGATTCATCACTTTTGCCTCTTAATCATCCCTAATTTTGATTGGTTGCATTGCATGCATAGGGATCAATTATCTCAAAAATAACACGTAATTAATGCATTAAATATCTTCATCAATCATTAAATTATTTATATAAGTCGGACAAAATGGTTTACCTAATTTTTTATGCCATTCCAAACACATATATCAAAATTTTTTTACTCGACATATGTAAACTCTGATGCTCAAGAAAAACTATCACTCGACACTGACTATCTATGCAACTTGGCAATCATTCTGCTCGACAATTACTAATTACTCGATGAACAATAAATTTCTTGAGAGTGACTACTTCTCATTCAATACTTAATATTACACAATTCATTTACATTTCTAGGCCTTAGTGGGATGGCTCAGTCGTAATGATGACCGACCAACCTGCCTTGATTATGAATAAGTGTGTGACACTAATAGACAACATAACTTTGAGATCAACACTAGAAACTTTCCATCATAGTCGGCACAAATTATTGACCAAACACCTCAAGATCAACATCAACAATACCTAACATGTCAAAATCAAACATAATATTTATGTTTATGACTAATAGATGACCTTAGATCCATCGCCTTAACTGATTTAATATGAAACTTCAATCGGTGAACCAATAGGTACACTGGGTCCTTCACCAAAAGTAGAATTCACTCAAATCATTGAATTAACTGCCATGATCAAAATCATTGATTCCATTAACCATATATAAACCTCTTCTATGATTGCAACACCTGATCTCTACTGAAACTCAACCACTCCCAAATTCTCTGTCTGAAACTATTCTTCCTAAACACCGATCAGTGCACTTAACTATTTCTTATATTATCGATCATGCGAAGATCTTACCGCTCACTCCAATGATGTTAAATGACAATGTTTCCATAAATTAAAACTAATTATTCATCCCTTATGACCACTCATCATAAAAAATCCAAAACCACCATAATGCCAACATTCTCCTCCTTTGACATTGATGGCAAAAACTCTTTGAAAATATTATGCTTATCATCCTTATCAACATTCTATCATACAATATAACTCCTCCTAAGCTCATGCTTCCCATTAAAGTTATTTTCACTATACCCATACTCACACTCATACCCCCCCTTTTTGTCATACAATGACAAAGGTTTACAAATATTGCATACTCCCCCTTACATCTGTCAAATACATCTTTTTAGTTTGTATTTTATGTCTCCAATGACATATCCAACAACCTTTTCAATTGGTTCATACCTATGATCTTCCCATGTAGATTAGAAGCTAACTTCTCCATGCCATCTAGAGTTCTCAAGTCTAGTAACTCAATTAGAGTTTTGACATTCTTCACATTTTGTTGCATCACCTCTACTGTGGGTGCTAGGTATATTTGTAGTTCAAGTAGCGTTATGACCCTTTTATCCTATTCTATTTGAATTTTCCTCACATTCTGTGTGATAATTTTTTACTTTGGCACTATATTATGATGTATATCTTGTCATAGGATCAAAAATTTCAACTAAATCTTCAAGCTCCTTATGTGCATCTTGTCTGTTCTTCTCCAAATCCTTTGTAAAATATGAAAGTTTTGACACTTTGGTCAATAACTGACCGACCTCTTTTAGGGTGTTCTTTGTCTGATCCACAAGTTCAAAAAGTATCATCTTGTCTTTAGCAATCTTCTCTACCAAATTCACTATCCTTTTCTTCTCATACTGATGCTCAACCAACTTCATTGGTGCATTCTCTAAGTCAAGCACTTGATAAAAAATGGCTTTGATCAATATATCCACTTGATCAATAGGACTATCATGTTTTTCATATTCCACATCAGTAACTAATTTACTGATTATGTTCCTGGTAACCTTTAGTACTCTAACCTTCTTCTTCTTTCCCTTTAGTCTATCCCTTACTGGGTTCAGCTTAAGCTCTTAGATGCTTCCATAAACTCCTTAGGAATCATCTGGGTTATATAAATAGGTGCTTGAATCTATTCATCTTCTGGCTCACCTTCACCCTCTTCCTCAGAACTGGTTGAATTCTTTGTTCAAATCTTCTTCTTTGTGCTAGATTCACGAGTTAGATCTAGCTTCCTCTTTACTGAAAATAACTCTTCATCACCCTTTTTATCTTCACGTGTTTTTTCTATCACTTTGTCTACAGTTTGTTCTCTTGGTGCATAAACTTTAGTTTGTGTATCAATAATTTGTATCTTCTTAGCGATATCAGAGATAACATTATCTATGAAATCTCTTATCTCTTCAGCTGTGGACACTTGAGCTTATCCTTTCTCTTATACCAATTTGTCTTTGGTTGCTTTGTAAGGTTTCACTAACTTTTTCCATGTATCCATTGTCTCATTTCTTACTGATCAAATTTCTCCAATGAGAATCCTTGATACTTTATTCCTTGTATTGAATTTTGAAGTCATTTCTTCAACCATTATCTTCACATCCTCGATTGTCAATTTAGGTTGTAATAGTGCAAGTTCTTGTTCCATCACCAGTCTGTCAATATTCAAAGCTTCTCTCTATCTCTTATCTACTTCCTTGTATAGTTCCGTAGGTATAGCCTTGTATAATTCACTTGGTGCTTTGAAGAATTTTTGTAGGCTCTCTACAACTACATCCTCTATCTTATTTTAATTTTTACTGTCAAATTTGTCAAAGTGGTTCATCACATCATTCATTCTTCCATATTCCTTAACATCTTTGATTATGCTATCAATAGTAATAGTTTTATCATTCTTGATAGATTTCTATGTAGGATTTCCTACCACTATGGACTTCTTCCCACTATCTCTTAGCTCTTTTTGTTCCTTCTCAGACTCAATTTCAACTTCATCTTCTTCAACATTATCATTACTCTCTTTCTTGCCTTTTAACTCTTTATATCCAGATGTTTTATCTTTCTTCCTTCTATAAGTTTTTTGTATAGTTAGAGGTGACTTCTTTAGTGGCTTATTCATAATAGGAATAGTAGTAGATTGATTTTGTTTTAATGTGTGACTCTTGGAGGTGTTAACCCTTCAAATTCAGCTTTCTTGACTTTTGCAGCAACATATATGCCTGCTTTCTCACTTTCCATTTTCTTCCTAAGTTTTTCCATCATTTCTTGGTTAATGTCACTCATTTTGGCTAATTTATCAACTTGTTTACTTATTTTCCTTTGGATTACCTGTGCCTCCAATTCACTATGAATTTTTAGAGATGACTCTTCATATGTTCCAAACCTAGGTGTTGAAGTATCAATTGGTTTTGACAATAGTACATCAACATGAATAGTGACTAATTCATAATCTACCTTATATCCCATAGCTGGTACCTAAGATTTCCTAGGTTGAACTGCTTGCAACATACAAGTATCTATATCTACTCAAAAAAATATCACCTTTATATTTTTCAACAATACCAATTGGGATTCTCTCTCATGTGCATTTTCCCTTGAAAATATTTGAAATATCCCCACATAACAGTATTAAAATTATTTCCTAACATCCTGATAGATTTCTTAATTTGCATTATTATTGGTTGATCTTATGATCATGTAATTGGACCTATTCCAGGAAATTGATTCTACAAGTAAAAGAATATACATACTAGGAGTGATCCATATTTGAACGATTATTTCTTATCCTTCTTGATCCTTTCCATGTTTAGGAAGAATTGGCTCCTCAACATCTCACATAGATCATGTTTCACATCTTCCTTCACCATTCTGTAAGAATCATGAATTTCTCCATGAGGTATACTGTTCAACCAAACAGACTAGTACACTCTATAACCTACCACCATTGAAGAAAATATCACTTGTCTTCTATATCTTTGATAGTCATAGCTTTGTGATCTTATTTTGATTTGGTCAAATGATTAACCAAATTAGTAGCTATAGTTTGAAGAGTTGGTGGCTCACCGGTCGTGCTAAACCCAGTAACCCTATTGATTATCTCCTTTTTAATCTTGTGTGGATTTTCCAACCAAATGAATTGATCATGGACCCTTCTCAATACATATCTTATCCAATCTAAATGAAAATCATCAGGTATTTTGGCCACATATGTAAAACCTTTCTGCATCAGATGCATATGCTCATTCTTTAAACCTTGATCATTGCACAGTTTAGTGATCTCATCATAGATTGTTGGTTAACCATAGTAAATATGGTTTACTAAGAGTGGGGGTGAATCAGAAAATATTGGGATTTAACCCTTTAAACTAAACCTCTGATTCAACTCAATGATTCAAATAACAAAAGAAACCTAAACTTGTAAACTCTTCACAAACTTGATAAATAGAATATAACATAAGAAAATAACATTCATAGTTATCAAGCATCATATTTAACACAAGATTTTAATGAGGAAACCCAATTAGGTAAAAAACCTCCATGGGAATTGTCACCCACAAAAAGAAATACTCTTCTGAAGTATGCTCGATTAAGAGCCAATACTGTTAAAGATTACAATGCACATGTGTTAGATGTGACCCTGTTAGGGGATTTACCTCAGACCTATTAAGATATTCAACCTACTAGGAGTGGCCTAGTTAGAGGGATTAAACACTCATCCTAGAATGTTACTTTTCTCAAGGATTTATAAAAGGACTTGTTAGGTCCACTCAGTTAAGAGATTTTATGTTACAAATGTTAGTACGCAATAGTGTACTAATGTGACCTTTGATTCTGCAACTATACTTTGCTTGATCAGATCCTTTGTTCTCTCTTTGAAAATTTCTCACACCAACTCATCAAATCATTAGTCTCTCCTATAGAATAGTTCTCCAAACCTTTTACTACTCTGCTCGGTAGCTCTTCAAATTCTCACTTCGCCAAAACCTCTGTACAAACATATACAAAATCATCAATATACATGCCTTTGTTTTTCCTTTTAATCCTATCTATTAGGTTTTCCCTCAATTGAGCTCAGCCATTAGATCATCTCAAACAAACTGATACAATATATTTGCAACTTGGTTAAGCAGTTACCCATTCCTTGTGACTTGCACTTTTTCTTGGAACTCACAAGTTTTTTTTGCTGCTTAATCTACATCACTAATTTTGAACTTGGATTTTCATGACCGTAGATCTTGCAACATAATTTTCATTGTGCTTATCAACTTCTTGATCTGCATGCCTTTGCATTAAATTTATTATGCTCTTTGAATGCAATCTCTATTCATTCTCTATTCCATGCTCGGTGACTTCAGTGAATATCTTCACTCAGTATCTAAATTTGTTCGGTTACCAACCTTGTTTAGTAACTGACTTTGGTCAGTTGTCAACTTTACTCGGTGAATATCTTTCACTTTGCTTGATTGACAAACAATTAACTCCTCGGTAACTAGGTTGTTCTCTTTACCAACTTGACCTTTCTTATTTACCTACTTAAAAGCACAAAATGTTAAGTAAAAACAATTATACCAATAGTTCCTTATCATTGTATGATCGTTATTATCTTCCCAATTAAGTTACTCTCTAATTGATATGGCAACTTAATATAAACCAGAAATCAATTGCTTGACATCAATTAAAAACTAACAGCTGATCTAACCACTATACTTTCTTGTATTCTTCTGAACTCGGTATTCATCACCATTACCATTAGTTGGTTAACATATATTTTGTAAGCTCCAAGATCCTCCAGCTTACAGTGGATGAATGATTGAATATCTTTTGTCAGAAATACACCATAGGTTATCAAGGATAGAGCACCCATTGGATCATTTTTCATTTTACTTCAAAGGATGTAACTTGAATACAGGTCTCAGATCATCAAAAAGGTCGACCAAAACAGGTGTATCCATAATGTCAACAATCAAATCTCTGCAATAACACTTCTGCAAAATCTTCACATTACAAGCAACAACCTTCAACTTCACCGATTAGTTTTCTTCGATAACAGAAATGATTCATTTCTCAAATTCACAATTCATAGACACACACCACTCTTAATCTCCCAAGAATGAATAAGTTCTCTTGTAAAACTTTTTAGAAAGAAAAGTAAAAAATGAGTTTAATTTTCCACCTTTTTATCATTGAGAATGTAGTCATTATACACAATGGTCAAATAGTGCTTTTCACCAATCACAATAGTTAAATCATAATATCCATTAGATGCACGCACAAAATCAAATATAACACTTTATCTTTACTAACCATCATTCAAATTACAAATAGGAATCTCATTATGCATATGAATCTTACCGCTCATTCTCTTATACAAGTTTTTAGGATTTTCCCTTTTAGTGTTCCCCCTAAGCATCACATAGACTTAGCTCACCAATGGATTCTCCACATTTCTTAAATTTGTGGAGTTCTCAGTCAAATCATAAGATTTCAATTCACCTTTCTTCACCCATGTCTTCTTCATCTCACTTTTGAATTTATCAAAATTAGAAATTTTCTTCCCTTTATCATTTACAACCTTGCTCACTGGTTGGGCTCTAGTAATCTTTCTTGGTCTGTATGTTCTAGCAAGATGAACAAATTTTTTACAGATATAAAAATCCATAAATTTTTATTTCTAAGGTCCAAAATTACCTCTAGCTGACCTTAATCTATAATTCACAACCATATATCCATATTTATGGAAAATAAAACAAGTAACATTTGTTCGGTTACCCTGATTATTTTAATCATATGACCACTGACTGTTAATTTTGGCCCTACACTCATTAGCCCTATGTCCAAAATTATTGCAATAATAATAAGCTCCATGGAATACATTAGATATATCATTGTAGTTATCATTTCTACCATAGGAATTATCTGATCTAGCAGTAGGACCTCTAGGTCTAACATTATGACCAATAGGTTTAGACCAACATACATTAGCAGTATGACCTTGCTTATGATAGTTGAAACATACTGGTCTATGCCTTCTCTTACCGGTATTTTTTTTCACCTTGGGCATTGATTTATCTCCCGAATTGATGTCCTTATTGCCAGATGATTCACCAAATTAAAATTTTGAAAAACCTAGACCTTGTTTCTCTCCATTCCTCCTCTAACTAGAAATTTATTCATCAAGTTTAGCAGAACTCTTATTGAATTTATCTAGTAGATCATTTTCAACTTTAAGCACTTCTTTTATCTTATCATCCTCTTTCCTCAGCCCCTCATTCTCTCTTAAGATGTTAGTATTTTCTTCATTTGTGTCATGTAAGTGTTCATTCAATACAACAAACTCTTTCTCTGATTTGAATAGTTGCTTGAAATTTTTTGTTAGGGTTTCATCTTTAGCCTTTAGGGGAGCTTCAAATTTTTTATTTTCATCCCCAACAACTCTTCTTCCTTCAAGTTCTTCACACATCCCGATAGACTAAATTTCAAGCTCTATTTTCAGATTTGTCACTTCTTCTTTAAGTCCATTGTTCTTATCCATCAGATCTGCAATTGCTTCCTCAGATTCTTCAGTCATACTACCTTCAAATAGTCTCTCAATATAATCTTGGATTTTTATCAATTGCTCAGTAAGCTCTCTTCTTTTTGCAATGGAGTTCCTAAACTTTCCTTAAGTTCATTGATTACTATGTTTGCATCCTCAAGTTGCTTCTCATATCTATAACTCTCCATGTTGGTTTTTAGGGATATTTTTCTCGAGTGGTTAATTTTAATATTAAGAGGACCAAGGCTCTATACCAATTTTTAGTATTCAGAATCACTGAGCGGGGGGTGTATTAGTGTAGACAAGCACTTAATAATTTTCACCATCGATTTAACAAAGTTAATCAGTAACTTTGGAACAATGAAACATACAACTGATGATATCAAATAGAAGTAAATAACATCAAGAATCCACATAAGAATCACACATGCTACACATATTTTTAACGTAGAAACCCTTGTAAGAGGGAGAAAACTACGCTAGGGATGACACCCACAAATTCACTTCACTGTAGTACAAAGTATTTTCTCTGTTAGGAGCTACAATACCCTGTCAAGGGTTCACCCTATTACAAGTGATTAGTGTTGTAATAACTAAGAGGGGGGGGGGGGGGGTGAA
>MU226473.1:4500714-4523417 GCA_018584345.1 Thuja plicata
TATATATATATATATATATAACCAATTAGATTATATCAAGTGTACATCAGTGAAAATACAATACATTAACTGATTTAATGTCTTGCATTAACTTTCTGCATCTCGGTGATCATCAACTTAACATCTTCAAGCATTCAATCAGTTATAGTTCATCATATTCTCCCTTTGGCATTGATGGTAACATACTACATTACTACTAATAAAATATGAAATATATCATTTGTAGTTCATCAATCTACCAAACTTATTGTTCTATAACCAATACAAATGTCTAGCTCTCGGTAAGCTCTTCTAGCTTAGATTTGATTCTTACAGAGTAATTTCTTCATTCTTTATTCCCTTTACTAGATAGAAGTAGCAAATTCTGATTTTGTCTCTCCCTTTTTTCTCTCTCCCTTTGACTGTTCCTCTCCTTGATGGATAATTCTATTCATATTTCTTTTTCCTTTGAAAAGAATAGATATTATACTTTCTCCCTTTGAGTCATCTCTCCCTTAGGATACTTCTCTCCCCCTTGATGATCATGATGGATATTTCATATGGATATATAATATCTCTCCCTTTGAAAGAAGTTCCAAGCTATATCCTTTCTTCTTTTTATAATATACTCCTTGAATCTCCCTTTCCATCAACAATACAATGACTCTGGTGCTCGTTGCAGATAAGTACCTTACTATGTACTGATATGTCTTTGCAGTCCATCTTTTTTCTTACATCAACATGAATGATTTTATGATAATGCATAGGCTGATGTAGCCTCCTAGTTAGCTTACTGACCAATAGACAAGGGTCAGATCCATAATCTCTTTTTCAAGTACTCAAATGTATCTTTAGGCAATGGCTTTGTGAATATGTCTACTAATTATTCCTTGGATTGAACATATTCCACTATCACCTCTTTCTCTTGCACTTGTTATCTTAAGTAATGATTCTTTATATAAATATTATTTGTCTTAGCATGCATGACAAGATTCTTTGATATGTTTATTGCACTAGTATTATCACGATAGATAATCACTGGTTCAAGAATTTTCATATTCATACCTTCCATTAATTATTTAATCCATGCAATGTTAGAGCAATTTGTAGCAGCAGCCACATATTTTTCTTCTGCATTAGATTGTGAGATGCATCCTTGCTTCTTACTTATCCATGTGACAAGTTTGTCACTCATGAAGAATTATCCTCCTGTTGTTCTCTTTCTGTCATCTAATTTTCCATCCCAATCAACATCTGTATAGACTTGAAGCTCAAATTTTCCTTCTCTTTTATACCATAAGCCATAGTCCTCGATATTCTTTAGATATCTTAGAATTATTTTGACAACAGTCATGTGTGATTGCTTGGGATTAGCAGAGAATCTTGCAACTATTCCAACTTCTTGTTCTATAACTAGTCTAGTATGAACAACATACACGAGTTGGACAATCATAGATCTATATAGGGTTTGATTTACCTCGGTTGACTTGTCTTCCTTTGTAAGCTTGCATCCAGTTTCTATAGGTGTTCCAACTGGTTTGGAGTCTTCCATCTTGAATATCTTCAGCACTTCCTTGATGCATTTGGATTGTGTGATATATATGCCTGCATCCTATTGAAGAATCTGTAGATGAAGAATGAATTTGATCTCCCCAAACATTGACATCTCAAACTCTTTTCTTATTTCATTAGAAAATGATTTACATAAATATCATTACCCCCAAATATGATATCATCAAAAAATATTTCAGCAATCAAAATTTTATCATCACTATCTTTTTTTAAATACAGATTACTGTTTTTCACTTGTTCTTACAAATCCAATACTTATGAGATAGGAGTTAAGTCTTTCATACCATGCCCTAGGTGCTTGTTTCAATCCATATAAGGCTTTGTGTAGTCTACAAACCATGTTTCTCTTGTTAGGATCAACAAAACCTTCTGGTGAAGACATTATATTTTGCAATTAGTATATGCAAGGAAAAACATGATAAACACCATCAGTTTATACTACACCGTTAGACAGGGCACAACACTACCTGACGCCAAGGTTACCAATACTACCAAGTACAAAGCATCCTGAAAAACACTATTCAGTATTACTTGATGAAAAAAAGGACAAAGGAACCTGACAAGTAACTAAAAGTGTAACTCGACAAAATAGTCAAGAGTGGAACCTGACAGATGAAGGGAACCCGACAATCAGTTTAATGAAGGAACATTGACAAAATTTTAGTTCACACCGACGATCAAGAACTGACAGTTAGTTACATCCCACAAATAGTGGATTTGACTTTCCACATCAAATAAATCACTGAAGTTTTATATTTATCTTCTTGATTTGTTTATAAATCCATTACATGCAGAGAAAAAAATGTAATTATTAGTGTTTTTATCAATTTAACTGATTTAAAACATGCAAACTAAAGGATCAAGGTCAAGTTGTATACCTTGGATCTAGAGTTAACATTGTAATGTGTGATTCTAAAATGGGTCAAATACTTGTATAAATAGATGCTCAATCAATTGTGAACATGTTGTTCAATGATGATTGTAGCCACTGAGAGAATCTAAGGATCAGACAAGAGAATTCATGCAGCAACACAGACAAAGATCAAATCAGTTTTCAACAACTAAACACAGGCTACCGATGAGGAGGAAAAGGTATTAATCAATCACTATAGGTGATATTAATATACTATGAGCTTTAATGGATCTATGATAAAAAATTGTAGATTGCATACAGTCAGGTCAAATATATTGTACTCATTCTAAAAAGTGTAGTACACTTAAGAAATCCTTTCAAGGAAGGTGGACTTAACATTCCTATTGTAAATCTCTTGACCAAGTGCAAACTTCATTAGCATTGCTAAAAGCTCTTAACAGAGTAGATCTTAACAGGTATCCACATTAATACTCTAACAAGGTAGATCATCAGAAGTAATCAATTGTAAGCCTTTACCAGCTCCCTTCCATTCTGTAGATAGTGAAGTTTTGTGGATGCCATCCCCACCATAATTTTTGCGTCCTAACAGGATTTTTCTATGATATAATATCTTCTGTTATGTGTCTATTACTTTAATTAATGTTTCTATGAATGTTGCACACAATTAAGATTATGAATTAATATTACATGCATAAGAAAGAACATCAGATATGGTCAGTAATACAATAAAGATTGATTACTAATGATGAAAGGTGAAAAGTGTTAAAAGTTTTAGAGGTACTGATTCACCCCTCCCCTCTCAGTACTACTTCCCATTAATCTCAAAAATTGGTATCAGAGCTAAGTCTCTTCTTGGAAAGCTTAAAGGATTAAGAAAAAAGATCATACAATGGAGAAGTACAAACTTGATAAAAATATTGAGAACAAAAAGCTTGAAATTCAAATATTCTATGAACAGTATAAAGAAGCGAGAATCAAGATGAGAGAGTTGTTGGATGAGAGAAAAGGTATAGCAACTTGGAGCAATGAAAAATATTATCTTGAGGAAGATATTCCAAATTTCTTTGAGTCTTTAGGATCAAATACAAACAAAGCATCAGATACATCAAAAGAAAACATCATAAATCTAAAGGAGATAAATCAACATTTGATAAAGAAAATAAAGATGTTGCAAATCAGTCAAGAGACCCAGATGGTAAGAATGATTGATATGATGAGTTATGCTAGATAGGCTGAAATAGAAAGAACACTAGCTATTGATGACTGGGGGAAGATTATAGAGAAGCTACAAGAAAATGAGTTAGAAATTCAAAGACATGTTGAGCATCACCATGAGATTACAAATCAAATTATTCTTATGAGTCAAGAAGAAAATAGATTGAATATGGAACTCATTGAAAGAATGCAGATTATCAGTGAAATAAAAGAGGAGAATGAAAAACTAAAGCATGAGGTTAGAGTTCAGCAACATCATAATGAAATTATCAGAAAGGCTGAAGAAAGAAATAAAAGAATGGATGATTTTCTTGAAGGACAACGAAGAGTTAACAACAAAAATGGTCTAGGCTTTACTAAAAATGGAGAATCATTAAATCAAACCAATCCAAAGAATGTCTATGAAAATCCAAGACCAATAAAGCTTACATGCAAACACTATGGAAAGCAAGGCTACACATCAAATGTATGCAGAGACAAAATGAAAGACATTCCTAAATCTACATCTTCATTCATAGGATTCTATTATAAATGTAACAAGAAAGGACTTAAAGCATAGGAATGTAAGTCTAAGATGGAACAACCAAAGAAGGAAACCTACATGGACAAATACTATACTACATGCAAAATGAATGGGACACAAGTCTTGAATGCTGGAAAAAGAAAAGGCAAGCATGGAATGATAAAGGTCAAGAAACTCCCTATCAACCAAAGAGAATCGGTAATCAGTATGTATGGGACTACAATATTTGGAAAAATTGTACAACATGTGGTAGATATGGTCACATTGATGCAAACTACATGAGAACATGGACCAAAAGGTCTAGAGGCTGGACAAACCTTGGAATGGCATGCTTACACTGTCATAAAGTTGTTCAGCTCAAGAAAGAATGCAGAGACTAAATGATAAAGAGAAACATATATCCCAATGGAAACACCATTGAAGACATTTGGAGGGCTAGAGACAAAATGTGGAGAAAATATTTAAGCAATGATGAAGCTAGACCAAGCAATGCAAATGGTGACATCCCATCCAATGGATCCAGTGAAATCACTACCCCCACTTAAGCTAAACAAGTAAGTATGGAATTGCACTACACCAAGTCATATTTTCATCAGTTCCATTATACAAATTGATACATAGTCAAAATCTGCATGAATAAAGATGCATATTATGTTACTTGTTACAATTTTGAGAAATCAACCCCGTCGGTAAACACATACCAAAAATCATCGGTGAACATAAAGGATGAGCTATCTACACTTATTGAGAATTGTTGGTCAACACATAAAAAGGATAAGTTTCTAATGTAACCCGACACCCATTGGTAAGAAAACAAAGTTACAATGTTGTCTTGACACTACACTGAGATCTGTCAGTAAAAGAAAAATTCTTAACAGCTATCCTGAGCATCTATCAAACACTGAAAATGTTATTTGAGAGTCTTCCCAATGGACTCCATCTTCATGACCCAACGAGTTTTTGAGTATTTATGATATACTTAGGGCAAAAGTCTATAAATACTCGAAGAGAGCACTTCATTTTGCACACACAATTTGAGAAGAAAGAGCAGAGAAAAAAAAGAGTGAAAAGATAGTAGATAGAAAAGCAACCTCGACTCGATCCAACACACTCCAAACCATTCATTCACAAGTTAAACGGATCAAAGTAAGTACCAGAACTACCAAAGAACTCTGTTGTTATTTTTAAGAAAGCCCTAAATTTGAAAAATGATGGCAACCACTTCAAGAATAGTGAAATTGAAGAATCATAAGAAGAATTTAGTTAAGCTAATAAAGAACAACACCTATCTGGAACCTAACTACAAGATATGCCTGGAGATCGCATTGCAACCCGATGATTCTAGCGCATTTTCAAAAATTCCACCTAGGGTTTTGCTAATAGAAGATGTGAGGTCCTACATTCACTACAAGATCACTGAGATTGGTGATCTGGAGATAAATCTAGCTTACAAGAAGCTGTGTGATGCACAAGGAAACCTAAAGGAAGAAAATAAGCATTTGCAAGTAAAAGGGATAACAAATGCCCTATATTTCCTGATTGTTTTCAAAATCAACTGGATTAGGTTAGTTCTGCGTAGAATGCACAACTAGAAGCTATAATTGGATGAACCTAAGAAGATCACAAAGGATGTGTTACATGTTGTAATAGGTTACCCCATAACCAACAAACCCAAGGCACATAAACATCCCTCTCAAACGGAAGTTGAAAAACTCACCAAAGCTATGTAGGATAACAAAGGACTCAAGGTGAACACCATCACTAATGAGGAACTAAGGTTCGGTGCATGTGTGATAGGTTACAAGATCTTCCAAGCAAGCATGCTAAACAACATAGCTTCAAAAATAGTAAGCACAACTTACAAGATAGTAACAAAGGGAATACAAATGGATTTATGTGAGATCCTACTGAAGCAACTTGATGAGAACATGACAACAATCAGGTCTGTAAAGACAAACACATGTAAGTTCATTTCAATTATCATATGTATATTATTTTACTTTCAAGAATACTTTCCTTCAGTAGGCAAGGTGAAGTGGGACACTACCAAGCCAGTCACACTACAAATAAATGACTATATCAAGTCATTAGGAGATAACTTTGATTCAGTGATGACTGAATACTTCCTTGACTTCAAGGAGAAGATTATGGAAAGAGTAAGGATCCCTGAACAATTTATTGAAAAAAATAGGGATGAAATATGTTTCATGGTGTATAACGATTTCACTCACATAAAACTAGTTGTGCCAAGAACAGCCTAGTTACCACCTCTTGAATATGAGATTAACATAGATCAAGCAACAAATGCAATTGATGCATTAATGAATGAACCACTTGACAACAAGCAACCAAGATTTGGGACATATGAAGAGGCCAAGTCCAAGATAAAATCAGGCCTAGTAATCATGAAATCAGGGCTAGATATCAAGAATATTGTCCACAAGAAGAACAAAATGGTAAAGAATATTGAAAAGATTCTTTTGGTTAATGAGGAGGAGAAAGAACAGACAGAGGAAACTGAGAAATGGGGTACCATCGGTGAAGAGAAACTTGAGCAAGAATCAGATTTTGAGGCCACTAAATCTGACACACCTCCACCTCCTACTAAGAAATCAAGGACCACAACAGATCAAAGGAAAAGGAGCCAAACTGCAAAGACTGATACAACACCTCTTAAGATAGGTCAAGTGAAGACCTACAAGAGGAAGCAACAAACAGAGAAGCAAAAAAAGAAGCAAATAGAGAAACAAAGACCTACCAAGAGGAGGAAAAGACTGGTCAGGACCAAAGCTGACATTGAAGATTCCAAAGAGGATGAGCTTGATGTAAATAAGAAAATTTTTATCACTCAAACAATTGATGAGGTTGCTAATTCAATTTCTACAACAGGAACCATGTCTGCTAGGAAAATAAAACAATGGGAAAAACTTGAGCTAGAGGACCAACATAAAATACAAGATGCAATCATCAAGGCAATGATCAAATTCAAATATGTACTTGTTGAATTTGTTAACAAAATACCCAAAGAGCTGGGTGACAGAATTTCACAACAATGGTCATATGCTTTGCACACTGAAAAGGAAGCAAGGGAGAGAGTACTTGTCACACTCATGCCTCCCAAATAAAAAATGGAAGAGATAAAAGAAACAACGAAAAAGCGCTCAAGTAAATTTGTAGCAAAGATAAGAGCTTACAAAGTGCTAGAGGATAAATTTATAGAGTTGGACAATATAACCGAGGCCAAATGGAGATAAATCCTAGATCTACCAGTAGAGTCAAGAAGTTGTGAGAATTTATTAATTCTCACCGACACTCCTCATGTAGAGGAGGAAAAAGATAAAGAAAGTCCTAAGAACATTGCTTTGGAAAATGTTGAAGATATGGAGCCCATTGAATTAGATAAAGTCATGGATGATCTTGAAATTCAAGACATCACTCACTATGACTCTGATAAAGATCCACAGAAAGAAGATGATGTAATATTCATATCTCTTAAGGATCAGGAAAAGAAACAAGCATTAAAGACACTAGGGAATAAAGACATGGATTTTGCTGATGAGAGATGGCCAGACACTTCAGTCATTGACATCACATAACTGGACCCTGCAGATCAAATACAAAAAGATGAAGATGTCACTTCGAAATAAGAGAAAATCGATGAGTAGGACACCAATCTAGATGCAACACATGCTAGCACACAGAACAATATGCCTGTATTAATGAAAGCCATCAATCTTCTAGAAGGAAATGAAGAATCAAATGTAGTAGATACAAGCATACCCGAGGACAAGGGTGATGCTAAAACAAAAGACACACTAGATAAACCAAATGATACAAATACAAATCAAGTTGCAACCGATGATCAACAAAAAAAGTCTACTGATCATAATAAAGAAGAAGATAAACAAGTAGATGAGGACAAGCAGAAAGAAAAGAGTGAAGAAGCAAAGATAGATGAGCAGGAGAAGAAAACAAAAGAGAAATTTGCAGAAACACCCAAGGTTGATGGAGAGACATCTTCACCAAATCGAAAAGTGAACCCTGAGTAGAAAAAAACAAGAAGCTTCATCTACAAAGCCTTCACCAAGCACCTCTGAGAAGACAAATGAACTTGCAATGGTATTTCATACATCTGCCTCTACTCAAATCTCAAGGAAAAAGAAGAGCAAGAATAAGAATCCAGTAACTCTAGATGAGATAATTGAGATTCCAATATGTGATCCTAGGATATTGGATCCTACTAAATTGACAAAGTATGCAAGAATTTTTGAAAGGAAAGCCATGTAGGATAAGTTGAGAAAAGCCACCAAGGAAGCAAAGGTACTTGAAGTTGCACAAGGAATTCTTCAACAAATTTTACCTAATATAGATTTTGATCAAATAGCCCCCATGCTTGATGAATTAGTGGTTCTCACTGATGCAATCACATCTTAGAACATAGATGTTGAGAAGGCTATGAAAGAAAGACTTGAACATAAATATGAGTTCAAATTAGCTGAGAAGATAAGACAAGAAGTGGTAGTACAAAAGGTGAAGCTATCTGAACTGGAAAGCACAATAGACCCAAAAGCCTCAGAAGCTATAAACTTGATTCAAAAGTTATGCACATTAGATCAACTCACCAAGGAGTATACCGAAAAGATAGCACAAATTGATGCTGATCTTCAAGCAAGTGCACAAGGTCTCACAAACAGTGAAGAGGAAATCAAATTGCACAATGAAAAACTAAAGCAAGATAAGAAGCTAAGACAAGACATACAAATTGCAGAAACCAAGTTCAGAGATGAGGTGAATGAGCTCCAAGCTCAACTCTTACCTACTCTCACATTACTGCAGCAACATATGACAGAGGCAAGAGCACTTATTGCCACCTTAGAAATGCCTATCCTAGACAACATTTATGATATGCATGCCAAAATTGAGCTAGAGCACATGACATTAGAACTCCTCAGAGAAAAATGGGAGAAAATGATTGAAGATATCAAAATAACTCACTCCCACATTCTTGACACACTGTAAGTTACACATTTTTGTCACATTTTTGACAACTTATAAGTTGCACATTTTTGTCATGAGTATCAAATAAAGGGGGAAATAATATGCATAATCAGCCAGTAAAAGGGGGAAATGAAAGGAGGAAATGATATGTATAGTCAATCATTAGAATGAGGAAAGAAAAAAAATGGAAATGTATAGTACAAAGGCATGTATACATGTACATATACTTATACTATACCGATACATACAGTTAGGGGGAGTCATACAATGACAAGGATATATACATGGTGTACATACTAAACACTTTAGTATTGTGTACATATCATTTTTTTATACTAATGTCAAAGGGGGAGATTGACGACATTATATTTTTCCATTAGTATATGCAAGGAAAAACATGATTAACACCATCAGTTTATAATACACCAAAAAATAGGGCACAACACTACCCGACACCAAGGTTATCGATACTGTCAAGTACAAAGCATCCTGACAAACACTATTCAATGTTACCCGGTGACAAAAAGGACAAAGGAACTCAACGAGTAACCAACAGTACAACCTGAAAAAATAGTCAAGAGTGGAACTCGACAGATGAAGGGAACCTGATAATAAGTTCAATGAAGGAACACTGATAGAATTTCAGTTCACACCAATGATCAAGAACTGACAGTCAGTTACATCCCACAAAAAGTGGATCTAACTTTCCACGTTAGATAAATCACTGAAGTTTTATATTTAGCTTCTTGATTTGTTTGTAAATCCATTATGTGCAGAGAAAGCAATGTAATTTTTATTATTTTTATCAATTTAACTGATTTAAAACATGCAAACTAAAGGATCAAGGTCAAGTTGTATACCTTGGATCTAGAGTTAACATTGTAATGCGTGATTCTAAAATAGGTCAAATACTTGTATAAATAGATGCTCAATCAATTGTGAACATGTTTTTTGATGATGATTTTAGCCACTGAGAGCATCTAAGGATCAGACAAGACAATTCATGCAACAACATAGACAAAGATCAAATCAATTTTCAAGAACAGAACATAGGCTACCGATGAGCAGGAAAAGGTATTAATCAATCACTATAGGTGATATTCATATATTGTGAGATTTAATGGATATGTGATCAGAAATTATAGATTGCATACAATCAGGTCAAATATACTGTACTCATTCTAACAAGTGTAGTACACTTAAGAAATCCTTTCAAGGAAGGTGGATTTAAAAAGTCCTATTGTAAATCTCTTAACTGAGTGCACACTTCATTAGTGTTTCTAAAAGCTCTTAAAAAAGTAGATCTTAACAGGTCTCCACATTAATACTCCTAATAGGGTAGATCATTAGAAATGATCAATTGTAAGCCTTTACCGGCTCCTTCCATTCTACAGATAGTGAAGTTTTGTGGGTGCCATCCCCACCACAGTTTTTACTTCCTAACAAGATTTTTCTGCGTTATCATATCTTGTGTTATGTGTCTATTACTTTCATTAATGTTTCTATGAATGTTGCATACAATTAAGATTATGAATTAATATTACATGCATAAGAAAGAACATTAGATATGGTTGGTAATACAATAAAGATTGATTACTAATGATGAAAGGTGAAAAGTGTTAAAAATTTTAGAGGTATTGATTCACCCCTCCCCTCTTAGTACTACTTCCCATTAATCCCAACATCTGGTTGTTCAATGTATACCTCTTCTTCTAGTATTCTATTTAGGAATGCAGATTTAACATCTATTTGGTATACCTTGAATCCTTTGAAAGCAGCATAAGCAAGTATAATTCTAACTCCTAGTCTAGCAATGGGTGCAAAGGTTTCTCCATAGTCAATACCTTCTTCTTGTGCATACCCCTTGCATACTAATCTTGCTTTATTCCTTGTGACTTCTCCATTCTCATTAAGCTTGTTTCTAAATATCCATTTGGTACCAATGACATTATTGTCATATGGTCTAGGTAATAATGTCCATGATCTGTTCTTCTCAATCTTTTCTATCTCTTCATTCATAGCACTGACCCATTCTTCATTTTCAAGTGCAGTATTAATAGATTTAGGCTCAAAACAAAAAATTAAACATCTAGTGTTCAGTGGCTTACTTCTTGTTCTCATTCCAGCCTTCTTATCTCCTATGATTTGGTTCTATGGATGGTGTCTTCTAACATACTTGGAAATTATTGGTTCAGCTCTTTGTTCATCATTCTAATCATCATCTTGACCTTCATTATGATCTGCATCAATTCAGAACATCATTTTGAGCAATTTCCTGATTTTCAATGTTTGCAGCCTGATGCTCGGGTGCATTTTTCTATTGCTCGAGAGAGAAACACTATTGCTTGGGTAGAGTGTCAGTTTCTTCACTGTAGACAAACCTTTTTTAGTCTTCCTATTCTTTTCTTCTTTCCTTATCATTTTTCTGTGCAAATTCATCCTCTGACATTTGCACTTTCAATTATCCTGTTAGAGGATTTGTTAAGACATTTATAAGCCTTTCTTTTGGTAGAATACCCTAAAAATATTCCTCTTCACCTTTGGATTCAAGATTTCCATTTCTATCATCTTTCAAAATATAACATTGACTTCCAAAAATTATGAAGTAACTTACATTGGGTGTGTATCCATACCGTAGGTCATAAGGTGTCTTATTGGTGTCTTTCTTCAATTGAACTCTATTCAATGTGTAGACGACAATATGGATAGCTTCTCTCTAGAATTTTTGAGTGATGCCTTTCTCAATCATCAATGTTATGGCACAATCAACAATGGATCTATTCCTTCTTTTAACAATCCCATTTTGCTATGGAGTTCTTGGTGCAGAAACCTATCTTTGAATTCCCGCTCATTACAAAAGTTAGTGAATACATCAGAAATAAATTGTCCTCCTCTATATGATCTTAAGCATTTTAGTTCCTTACCACTTTGTTTTTCTACAATAGCTTTATACCATTTAAACATCTTGAATGCTTATGATTTATGTTTTAAGAACATAACTGTCATCATTCTAGAATAATCATCAACAAAGAGAATGAAGTATCTATCACCATAGTAACTCTTTATTCTCATTGGTCCACATAGATGAGTATGGACTAATTCTAGAATGACATTATATGTGTAGGTTTTTCTCTTGAAACTAGACTTTGTCATCTTACCTTTTTGACAATTCTTACACATGACATGATCGGGCTTTGACATGCTTGGTAAGCCTCTTACTTTCCTTTTATTTATTATCCTAATCACGTTGTCAAACTTTACATGACATAAAATTTTATGCCACAACCATATGTCTTCATTTCTAGCCATTAAACAAGTGGTTTTAGTATCATCAAGATAGAATAGGTTACCTTTTGTTTGTTCACCAGTTCTGATCAACCTTCCTAATTCATTAAAGATCTTTGACTTTTTGTTTTCAAATGTAACTTGGTGACTTGTGTTATTCAGCTATGAAACACTCAATAGATTATAGTTAAGTCATTTTACCCAGTATGCATTTTCACATCTGATCAAATTATTCAACATTATGGTTCCTTTAACTTCATCTGGACAAGGTGAGTCATTACCCATTCTTACTGATCCACCATTAGAATACTCAAAAGTTTCAAACTTTTCCTTATCTCTAGTCATGTGGTGAGTGAAACCACTATCAATAATCTAGAAATCATTTTTACTAACCTTAGATATGAGTGCATTCTCAACATACCTTTCCTCTTTTTCTGAATCATCCTTCATAGAAAAAAATACCACCTCAATATCTTCATCAGATTCGGTGTCAGTATTCTCAGCTTTGTTCTCAGCCAGGGAACAAGCTTTCTTCCCTTTGTCCTTTTAGTCTCAGTTGTCTCTTCTGTCAGATTGTCAATTTCTTTGGTAATCTCTATCATCACCTCTGTCAAACTTGTTTTCATATGATCTGTCACTATTTCTATCTTCTTTTCTTTTTCTAGGACATCTAGCAACAAAGTGTCCAATCTCTTTACAATTAAAACATACCAATGGTAATTTACCTTTGTATCTACCTTTTCCTCTCTACAATATTCTAACCATTAGTGCTTCAATCTCATCAAGCTCTTGGTCATCACTATCCCTTTCACTATCATTTCTCATAGTGTGTTTATGACTTGACTTACTTATTTTCAAAGAAGATTTGAATGCAGATTCAATAGATGGTACGACAATGTTGTCAAAGTTATTCATTTCAAATGAAATAAGTCTACCAGCCAAACTATCTAGAGTGACATTGTTATTTTCTACTGCTCTTATTTCTTGTATAGAAGATACTCTAATAGAATAAACATATAGTAAGGTTCTTAGGATTTTACTTACCACTAATTCTTCTTCAAGTACACCTCCAACTCCTTGGATAACATTGACTACCTCTTTGATTCTGCAACTATACTGAGTGATGTTTTCTCCTTATTTCATTCTTAGGTTATCAAAATTTCCTCTTAGGCTTTCTGGCTTAGCTCTTAGCACATTTTCATCTCCTCCATGTACTAGCTTCAATTTTTCCCACATTTTCTTTGCAGTGGTGCATGTTTTGACATCTTCAAATTCAGCATGAAAGAGTGAGGAAGCAAGTTATAACATCATAGAATTGTGCTCATTCTTATCTCTCAATTGATCAAATGTGTGAGGTCCTATAGGCAACACATATTCAGTATCCAAGTATTGAGTAGCATCATTTCCAGTACCTAATAGGTGGATTCTTAACATGTTTTAACATGATGCAAAGTTTTCATTGTTCAACTTGGGCACATCCCTTTTTCTCATCTTGTGATCTTTAGATTAGGTCTTGAAACCTTCCTTCTAAGCACACAAGCTCTGATACTAATTGTTAGAATAACTGAGAGGGGGGGTGGGGGGGTGGGGTGAATATGTGGCCTCAAAAATTAATCCAATAAACCAACCACAAAACTTTATATCTCAAATATAAACCTCTAGTTATCTCCAGTCCTACAAGATGTATGCCTTTAAATAATCTTATCAAATAACTACTGCTTGAAGTTCACTATTTATCCTTCTTCTTAAGATTCACCGAATAGTAGTCTAGCCTTTACCAAAATACAGTAAATAAATTAGTGTTTACTGATCAATCTTATTTTAGTAAGGTGTAAAGCAAAAAATTAAAGCAATGAACTATATACACATTTGACACATAGATTTTTAACTTGGAAACCCTACTAAGGGAAAAACCACTTGGGACTGGTAACCCAAAATTTTCACTCTTCTAAAGTGAGATCGGTGAAGAGCCAACCTTGTTAATGGTTACAAACACACTATTAAGTTCTACCTTGTTAGAGGATTTAATATAATAGTTTATCACTTGATATCTGGCATTTCACTATGCTATCTTTATGAGAAAATTTTTGATACTCCTTGGGATGTATCTCAATATATAAACGATAGTTAAATCCCACTCTGTTAAGATATTTTCTGAATCAATGGTTAAACTGAAATAGTCTATGATTTGTTCATATATACAACTTAAACTTGAAGATGTTCAGATCTATTGTAAGCTCATAATACATTTTTGATCAATGTTTCTTTTCTGTTCCTTTACTCCACTTCTTTCTGCTCGGTGATGTTGTTGCTTCTCTATTGCTTGGTGTCCGCAAAAATATTTAGCTGTGTTCTTCAGCTTGTTTGATCAGGATTGTATGTCAAGCCCCGCTAGGGAACCCAAGAGGACAAGCCAACTAACTACTAAGATATGTCAATATGTATATATTTTTTGAAATATTATAGCTACTCTAAGTCCTCATAGGTTCCCTAACACCACTATTAAGGAAACATAATCTAATCTATTCATTTACCCATTAAGGCATTGATTGATTAATATAAGTTTGCAATTCATTCCTTTACTCTTAACATTAAGTTACATGTATAATCTTACCATCAATCCTAATATTTTAGCATGCATCCATGTGATTTATCCTTTACTATGCTCATGTCATTATTAACACTAATCATTAAGAATTCAGGTGAAAGATAAACATTCGATGGATATGCAATGCCCTATATACTTTATTATTTCATACACATTTGTGAAACATAGTAACCATAATCCAATATTGAATTCTATATCTATTTATTCATAGATTCATTAACTCATAATAGTTTTTCCACAACCATACATCAAGAGATAGCACATTCATTCATAAATACATTATTTCATATTAATTCTAAGATCATTTATAATACCGAAAGTAATAAAAGATAGGAGAATAAATACCCTAAACAATTATCTTTTCATATTGATAACATGTAATATTTTCCCTTTCCTTTTCCCTAGATCTACCCATTCCTTATACATTGCTTTGAATTACATTGATATACATTATATCATCAGATCCAATGATTTACAAGAAATTTCTTTTACAAGAATGCACATGCATAAGCACATCTTTACATATACAATAAGAAGTCTTCAAATCTGGAAATCTAGAAGGAACAGGAGCCAAGAACATCCATCTGACCATGAACAGTACCTTGATATAAAAAGATTAACCACCCAACCATGTGGATCCAAAAATAGTCCACTCCCCTATGCTAGGAGATAGAGACCAAGGTCCACGCAAGAAGGTAACAACTAGGATACCCCTAAGGTGATGGCAGCCCTTCCCAAAACATAACACAATAGAAAACACAAGAAGATCACAAAGATATAAAGCACATTGGTAGGAACTCTAAGACACACATCAATCACAACATTCATATGAAAATTATTTTCTCTTGGGGTAGAGCCTACCTGGAATCCTATGGAGAAACTTTTGAAGAAGTTCCCAGCCCACTCCAGCCAATTCCAACTTCTTCAAGCTTTTAAATTTTAGAGTTTTCCTCCGAATGCCGCCACCAAATTTCTCAATATTCTTTGGCTATATGTCCATTTCCTATTCCATATTACTTTCCAAATCTCCTCACATAAATATGTTGTAGGATTGGTTGCACGGGAAGTTTCAACCGATGCAACCATCCACAACTATCTTTTGGTTATTTGTTTGGACTATATTAGTTTTTAGATAAATTAATGTGTAAATAGTTTCCCAAGAATGCTTTGGTTAATTTACCACCTTTGTTTTAATTTCATGCTTTAAGTAAATTCTTTTATTTTATTATTTCTTTCACCTTAGATAAAGATTAGTTACTTTCCTCCTTTAAAGGAATAATTATAGATCTAGTCATAATTTCTAATAGTTAATTCCTTACTTAAAAATAAAAAGGCACATAATAAATAATACATAAACATACACATATATTAAACATTTATATAAGCATATTTATATAACCATATATATAGACATATGTATATGTGTGCACTCATATGTTAGTAATAACTGAGAGGGGGGGGGGCAGGGGGGGTGAATCAGTGGCCTCCAAAATTTATCCTTTAAAATTTAATCCACCAATCAATACACCTCAGATTATTATGTCCCTACAAGATGCATGCCCTGAAATACTTTGAAATAATTAACTGTCTGACAGTTTACCTTGTCTATCCTTATTCTCCTTGATTACCGATAAGCAGTAAAACTTATTTACCGATACTCAGTAAATATGTAGAGTATACCAATCAATCTAGAAATACATATGTGAAATGTAAAACAATAAAGTAATAAACCATACACACATAACACATGGATTTTAATGTGGAAACCCTGTTAAGGGAAAAACCACTGGGACCGGTACCCCAAATTTTCACTTTTCTAAAGTGAGCACTATTAGGAGCCAACCCTGTTAAAGGTTACAAACACACTGTTAAGTGGGACCTTGTTAGAGGATTATTTATACATAGGTTGTCACTTAGTATTTGGCATCTATTTTTCTACCATCCTTGAATCAACCTTCTTCTTAGACTGTCAATAGGCTTTAAAAAAATCTTGCTTCCATCCTTGAATCAACCTTCTTCTTAGGCTGTCAATAGGATTTATGAAAATTCAATGCTACTTTCATGAATCAACCTTTTTGGTAATCCATTAGGATATACCTCAATTATAGAAGACGGTTAAGTCCTCTGTTAAGAGACTTAATGCTTCAATGGTTAAACTGAAACACAATGACTTGTTTCTAATGCAACTTGAATTGCAGATTTTTAGATCTATTTAAGTACAATACCTCTCTGATCAATCTATCAATTAAATTCCTTTGTGCTCCACACTTTTTGCTCTATGATGCTGTGCTTCACCATTCATCGGTGTTTGTAGAATTCTTTAGCTCTCCCTTAGCTTGATTGATCAGGACTGTTTGAAGTTTATCCTTCACCATTTTCTCTTTAGCATCTTCTTTCTATTCACTCCCCTTCCATGTATCTAATTTCATGTGGAAATTAATTATGCTTGTCTCTTATATAGACATGATATTCCTTAATTCTTGATTCTTGATTCTTGATTCTTGGCATGAAAAACAATCCAGCCAATCTAATTTGCGGCTTTAACTTCTAATTTATCTTGTAGTTATCTTCTTGCCAACTATATAAATCTTCTTTATATAAATTACTTAACTATGGTTGAATAAAACAAATAAAAAAACCTGTTAAGTCTATCCTTAAGCTCTGTCAGCTAGATATTTTGTCATTTTCTGAACTCTTTGTTCCATCAATCAATTCTATAGTTCGTTGTCAATGATAACTGCCAGTTGCATCAGTGTAACTCCAGTTAGCTTTGGGATCTTCATCCGTTGGGAAGCTCTATTTTTAGTTCATCGGGCATCCTGTGATTCTGCTTCATTGGGCAACACTATCTTCTACTCATTGGGTATCACTGTGACTTTTTCTCTGCCTTTACCGATGGTGTGCACTCCATCGGTGTAGTCTGTCACTTAGTGAATAATTGAAGTTTATGCATTGCTGAAAGCATAATCATTTTTCCATTGATTCTCTGAACTCTTTGGCATTGAGTACATGACCATACAAATGATATCAAGTTGACATCAATGAAAATATAAACCATTAATTGTTTTAATGTCTTGCATCATCTTCAACTTAACATTATAAAATATTCAATCAGTTACATGTCATCAATCTCTCCCTTTGGCATTGATGGAAACATACTATATTAGCACACTATACTATTTCTAATATAATATGAAATATAATTGTTGAGATTCATCAAATTTCCAAATAGTTTGTGTTGATAACTGATAAAAATTTCTAACCATCAGTAATCTTTATGTTAGATTAGATTTGATTCTTGTAACTTTCTGTGTTTCTTCTTCTGATGTGCTGTGTCCTTTGTTTGTGTCAATTTCTCTCTTTTTACTATTCTTTTTCTTTGATGTCGTTGTCTTTTGTTTGCAAATTTTATACAAATTCTCTCCCTATTGATATGATCTCTCTCTTTGGAGTAATCTAATAATGAATAGTTTCTGATGATAATATAGATACATTCTCTCCCTTTGACAACAATGCCAAACAAATATTTTACAAATATCTGACATTAATGTCAAACAACTATTTTCTTCTATCTATAATATATTCCTTGAATTTCCCTTATCCATCATCAATACAACAATATGCTCTGGTGCTCGGTTTTGATATATACCTTTTTGTATATAGATGTAGCTTTGAAGTTCATCTTTTTCTTGCATCAATCATGAATGATATTCTGATAATATATGGCTAATGTAGCCTTCAGTCCTTTACTGACTGGTAGACATGGGTTTGACCCCTAGTCTTTTTCTCGGGTACTCAAATGTATCTTTGGGCAGTGGCTTGGTGAAGATATCAACCAATTATTCTTTTGATTGCACATATTCAAGTATCACCTCTTTTTCTTGAACTTGTTCTCTTAAATAATGATACTTGATGGCAATGTGTTTAGTCTTTGCATGCCTGACTGGATTCTTGGAAATGTTTATTGCACTGGTGTTATCACAATAGATAATCACTGGTTCTGTGATCTTCATATGCATACATTCCAGTAACTATTTGATCCATGCAATATTTGAGCAGTTTGCAACAGCAACAACATATTCTTCTTCTATAGTAGACTGAGAGATGCATCCTTGCTTCTTGCTAATCCATGTGACAATTCTGTCACCCATAAAGAATTCTCCTCTAGTTGTGCTCTTTCGGTCATCAAGATTTCTAGCCCAATCAGCGTTGATAAACACCTTAAGTTCAAATTTTCCTTCTCTTCTATACCATAAGCCAAATTCCTCAGTATTCTTCAGATATTTTAGAATTCTTTTCACAATAGTCATATGTAATTCCTTGGGGTTAATAGAAAATCTAGCAACAATTCCTACTGCATGTGTAATATTTGGTCTAGTGTGTACAACATACATGAGTTTTCCTATCATTGATCTATACAAAGTCTGATTTACCTCTGTTGACTTGTCTTTCTTTGTTAATTTGCATCCAGTAGCCATCGGTGTTCCAACTGGTTTGGAATCTTCCATCTTGAATATTTTCAGGACCTCTTTGATGTATTTGGACTGTGTAATGAAAATTCCTTCACTTAGTTGAATGATCTGTAGACCAAGAAAGAACTTGATCTCTCCAAACATAGACATCTAAAAATATTTTCTCATCTCATCAGCAAATGATTTTCATAGCATATCATTGCCTCCAAATATGATGTCATCAACAAATATTTCAGTAATCAAAGTGTTAGCATCAGTATCTTCTTTCAAATAAAGATTATTGTTTTCACTAGTCCTTATGAATCCAATACTTATTAGATAGGAATGAAGTCATTCATACCAGGCTCTGGGATCTTGTTTCAATCCATACAAGGATTTTTGAAGTCTACATACCATGTTCCTCTTGTCTAGATCTACAAACCCTTCTGGTTTCTCAATGTATACCTCTTCTTTAAGTATTCCATTTAGGAATGTTGACTTGACATCCATTTGATATACTTTGAATCCTCTATATGCAACATAAGCAAGTATTATTCTTACTCTTTCTAGCCTAAGAATGGGTACAAAGGTCTCTCCATATTCTATACCTTCCTCTTATGCATACCCCTTGCATACTAGTCTTGCTTTGTTCCTTGTGACTTCTCCATTCTCGTTCAGCTTATTCCTAAATATCCATTTTGTACCGATGACATTTTTGTCATCTGGTCTTGGCACAAGTTACCATGTCCTATTCTTCTCAATCTTCTCAATCTCATCATTCATAGCACTTATCCATTCTTCATTATCTAGTGCAACATTGATAGATTTTGGCTCAAACTCACAAATTGAACAATTTGAGTTTAAAGACTTTCTTCTTGTTCTTGTACTAGCTTTCTTATCTCCTATGATCTGGTCCTATGGATGGTTCCTTCTTACATATCTTGCAAGTATAGGTACAACTCTTTGTGTATCAACTTGATCTTCATTGCCTTGCATATTATCTTGATCATTATCTCGACCGTTAGTAACAACATTCTGACCGTCAGTTGCAACATTTTGTTGTTCTAGATTTAAGCATTGTTGCTCAGGTAGAGTTATTGGTTCTTCATAGTATACAAACTTGTTGTAGTCCTCTGGTTCTTTTGTGCTTTCCAGCTCATTCTTTTCTGCAAATTCATCAATCCTCACATTTTCACTTTCAACTATTTTGTTAGAAGCCTTGATTAGACATTTAAAAGATTTTCTCTTGGTAGAATACCCCAGAAAAATACCTTCATCACTTTTGGTGTCAAGCTTTCCATTTCTATTATCTTTTAAGACATAACATTGACTACCAAATATTTTGAAGTAACTTACATTGGGCATTTTACCATACCATAGCTCATAAGGAGTCTTCTTTGTGTCTTTCTTCAATTGTACTTTGTTAAGTGTATAAACAGCAATGCTGATAGCTTCTCTCCAGAAGATTTGGGTGCTGTCCTTCTCTATCATCAGTGTTCTTGCACAATCAACTATTGATCTATTCCTTCTCTCAGCAATCCCATTTTGCTGTGGTGTTCTTGGTATAGAAACCTATCTTTTTATACCATGCTCATTACAGAAATTAGTGAATTCATCTGATATAAATTCTCCTCCTCTATCTGATCTCAAACATTTTAGATCCTTCCACTTTTTTTTTTTCTACCATAGCCTTATACCATTTAAACATCTTGAATGCTTCAAATTTTTCCTTTAGAAACATGACTGTCATCATTCTAGAGTAATCATCAACAAAGAGAATAAAATATATATCTCCATAATAGCTCTTTGTCCTCATAGGTCCACATAAATTAGTATGGACTAATTCTAGAATATCATCAGATGTATGGGTTTTACTTTTGAAACTAGACTTTGTCATTTTACCTTTTTGACAATTTTTGCACATGATGCTGTCTGGCTTTGTCATCGTTGGTAAGCCTCTTACACTTCTTTTCCTTCTTATTTTCATCATGTTGTCAAAATTCACATGACACAATCTTTTGTGCCACAACCATATGTCTTTGTTTCTAGTCATCAAGCTAGTGGGGTTAGTGTCATTCATATAGAATAAGTTACCTTTGGTCTGTTCACCGATACCAATCAGTTTTCCTGATTCATTGAAGATTTTTGTCTTTTTTTTCTCAAATGCTACTCTATGACCTGAATTATGCAGCTGAGAAACACTCAACAAAATATAATTCAATCCTTTTACCCAATAAGCATTTTCACATTTTATCAGGTTATTTAGCATTATCATTCCTTTACCTTCAATTGGACAAGGTGTATCATTTCCCATTCTTACTATACCACCATTATAATAGTCAAAAGTATTAAATTTTTCTTTGTCATTGGTCATATGGTGAGTGTAGCCACTATCTATAATCTAGACATCATTCTTACTAACCTTAGATATGAGTGCAATTTCTTCATACCTGTCTTCTTCATCTGAATCATCCTTCATAGCTACAAATACTATCTCGATGTCATCATCTGGTTCAGCGTCAGTATCTTCATCTTTGCAAGAAACTAGATAGCTAGCCTTGTTTCCTTTATCCTTGTAATCTCAGGTATCCTTTCTTTCTGATCATCAGTAACCTCTGTAATCTTTGTTATCACCTCTATCAAATTTTTTCTAAAAATATTTGTCATCTCTCCTGTCATCTTTTCTTCTGTTAGGACATCTTGTAGAAAAGTGTCTAATCTCTTTACAATCAAAGCATACAAGTGGTAAATTGCCTTTGTATTTACCTTTGCCTCTTTACATTCTTCTTGCCATGAGTGCTTCTATTTCATCTAGATCTTCTTCTTCACTTTCACTTTCACTATCTCTTCTAGATGAGTGTCTCTGACTAGATTTGCTTATTCTCATAGAATATTTAAATGTAGACTCTAAACTTGGTAAGACACTATTGTCAAAGCTCAAATGAAATTAGTCTACCAATTAGGCTATAAAGAGTAATTATATTGTTTGCTACTACTCTCATTTCTTGAATAGCAGAGACTCTAATAGCATATACAAACAATAAGGTTCTTAAGATTTTACTTACCATTGTCTCCTCTTCAAGTGTACCTCCAACACCTTGTATAGCATTGACTACTTCTTTTATTCTTGTGCTGTACTGTGTGATGTTTTCACCTTCTTTCATTCTGAGATCATCAAACTTTCCTCTAAGGCTTTCT
>MU226473.1:4552497-4572635 GCA_018584345.1 Thuja plicata
AAAGCATTACCCTATCCCACTTCATCCATTTTATCCCCCTTTTCCATCACCCTATCAACATCTTTGAGCATACCTTCAATAGCCATGATCTATTATAACACATATTACAAGGTTACAATCTGAATAGTAAGATGCTTAAGTCCTTCCTCCATTTCCTATCATGAGTCTATTATCTTCCAAAAAAAAAAAGAGAAGAAAAAAAAAAGAGAAAAATATTCGTCCACTAGTGAAAGCCTAGCAAGCAAGCACATTGGGAAAGTACCATGATGAAAACCAGGCAAATAGGCATCATGTGTAATCTATGAACCTGTTGCATTCCATATATGGAGGCATGTTCCATCCATACTTTCCTATCATATCATATCCCTTTCATTTCCTCCATTAACCTATATCCCTCATATCCCTTATCTTATCATCATCCATATTTTTCCAACTTTGATCTTGACAAGGCTAGGGATCTCCCTAGAAGCATCACATGTCCTATATGTTTCATGGTATCAACATCCCTATGGTCCATATTTCCTATCTTTTCATAGTCTTGAATCCATATCCCTTCCCCTTTTCCATTATTGATCTTGCTTTCCCTATCTATGTCCTATCATTATCTTATCAAATCCCTCTCTTGGTCTTGATAGAAAATACAGATAAAAAAATGCAAAACATGTTTTTAGCATCCTCTTGACATATCCACTCTTGTCAACCACATGCTAATCAATGCACCATGTCTTTATCTTATCTTGTCATGTCTAGTCCCTTATCTCTCAGAGAAACATGTTATCCCATCCTGTGGATAGCCCTTAGTATCCAAACAACTTCAAGATATACTAAGAGACTTTTTACCTTCATCCATCAATCCATAATTTCCTCACCTTGCTAGACTGGGGGCAATCTGAAAAAATTCTATGTGGGGATTTGACCTAGTGGGAAAGATTAAACCATCTTCAGCTAATTGACATACATACATCATAGAAATAATAGAGTACTTCACTAAATGGGTGGAGGCAATTCCTTTCACTTACATTACCAGAAAGCAGATATCAATGTTCATACTTAACCATATCATCTGTTGATATAGGATCCCTCAAACCATCTTGACAGATCACGGTACACCTTTCCAAAACAAAGATGTCAAAGAGCTATGTGAATAGTTCCATATCAAACAAGGGTTCTCTTCACTTTATTATCCTCAAGGGAACGACCAAGACAAAGCTACAAATTTTTTTTTTTTGAAAATCTTGAAGAAAATGGTGAACGAATCAGGATGAGACTGGAATTTATAGCTTAGTCCTGCATTATGGGTATATAGAAATAGCATGAGAACACCAATAGGAGAAAATAATTTCTCCCTATAATATGGATTAGAGGCAGTCCTACCCCTCAAAGTGGAAATCCCATCCCTGAGGATATCATTAAAGAACCTTATTACAGATGAAGACTATAGAGCAGCAAGGCTCAGTGAACTGGAGTTACTAGATGAAAGAAGACAACATGCCTTCAACCACTTACAAGGCTATCATAATATCCTTAGAAGAAACTATCATAAGAAGGTGAAGCAATGAACATTTGAGGTAGGAGACCTTGTCCTCATGGAAAATCAAAAGAACTAAGCAGAAAGAGTGAAACTAGGGAAGTTCGAGCCTAACTGGCTAGGACCATATATCATTATCAGCTCTACCTAGAGTGGGGCATACATATTGGTGACACTAGAAGGAGATCAACTCCCTAGATACATCAACATCATGCACCTCAAGAGATTCTACACTTGAGGCCTCAATGGTTAGGCACCTATCTACATTTTTAGAAAATACCCAAAAAAAAAAAATTGGATACACATAAAAAAAAATTCTAAAAAAGATCAAAAATGTTCTGAGAAAATCAATCTTCATAAAAAACAATAAAAAAAATTGCAAAATCCCAAACAATAAAGCCAACTCAGTTATCAAGAGAGCATAGGGCAATCACACCTCGTCAATCAATGTCACAATCATGAGCTTTGCGAATCAGCATTGGGCTCATCTGACACAACTTTATCAATCTATCAAATCAATCAGCAAGCAACTGGTGACCAAGATAATCTATCAATTGTCACAATCATGAGCTTTGCAAACTAGCATGGGGCCCATCTGACATAGCTTGATCAGCTGCCAACATGATCACAATCAATCAATCAAATCATATCAATCATCTTACATAGTGATGGATACACTCAAACTAGACAGGTCAGTCTTATATGAGTAATCTATCATTGAAACCAGACACACTCAAGAAATCAAGCCAATCAAACCTATCCAAAGAGTCAAGCCAATCAAGAGAATCCAATTGCATCAAGGAACCATCCAAATTTTTTGACTAGGTCAGTCAAGTCAGTCAGATGTCAGTCTATTTTTTGCAGTTATGTTCTTATGCTAGTCTAGGATCCACCATGTGAGGAGAGTAGCTATGATAGATCATGACTTATTTTCTTTGATTGCTATCTTTTGAATGTTCACTTTGATTTTAGGGTCATGATGATTTAGGATAAATGTGGTAGGTGCTGTCACTTATCTAGAAGCTACACCATTCCATGATCTGAGCTTAACCCTGGGAAAGAATTGGACATTCCTTCTCTTTTATTTGCTTGTTTGGTTTATAGAATCAAGAGCTCACAGTGATATTCAGATGGACTCTGAGTGCGTTGGGGTTCTATCTTGGTTTCTATGGTCTTTTCTTTTATTTTGCAATCAAGAGCTTGTGTTTCTATCTAGATGGACTCTCGGGGCATAGGAGTGCTATCTTGTCTTCTTTGGCTTTCCCTTTTCTGAATCAAGAGCTTGCAGTGTTATCCAGATGGAATCTGGGTGCATAGGAGTTCTATCTTGGTTTCTTTGTTTCAGTTTATTCAAAGGACAAAGTGGTATCCAAATGGTCAATATCTGGGTACTTTTGGCTCTCTTTCTTTTCAAATAGGGAACATAGCTGAACCCAGATGGTCAATATTTGGGTGCACTAAGTTCTCTCTCTATTCAATCTCTCTACTCCTTCCACTTATCAAGAGGTCGTGGTGGTATCCAGGTGGTATGTGATCTAGATACATTGGACTCTCTTCGGAATTTTAGAAAATACAAAAAAAAAAAGATGCAATGATAACAAATATTGGAAACAGGGGCAGCAACTTGGGACACTCATCCTTTCTATTAATTCATAAATATCCAAAAAGAAAAAAAGAATCATTTCTATCATTCCATATCCAGTAGATCAATCTCAGAGAACATCTATCCAAACTAAATTCTTTCTAATTAACACATGTATTAAAAATATATTTTGTGCATAATAGATTGCATTCATTCCATTTAAGTGCATCACAAAATTAAAAAAACATCGTAGTTGCATACATGGTAAATCATAAATCACATGTATCCATAAAAATCTCACATGAACATGCATTTCATGCATTTCATTTCCACCATCCTGCATAAACATGTCAGTATCATAGGTAAAGTAAATCATCCATCTAAGAGTTTGCATCATAGGAATCATATTGCATATACATCTCATCATCTGAAACCACATCATATAGAATCATACATATACCAAGTAAACCAATGCATATCATATCAAATCAATAGTTGAATCTCATATAAATCAAAATATATGAGTACAATGAACGGTTGCAAGTCTGAACAAAGGAAGGTATCAACATGTATATAAATAAATATTAGTGTGTCAGGATACAAAAATGGATACTACTCAGGATATATCAAATGCACATCACTGCAAAAATGGTATATGATGCAAAATGTGAGAAACATAAGAATCAACAAGTGCTACCCCCACCCTCGCTAGGAGGTGGACAAGGGGATGGCATATCAGTAGAAGGTCTCTGTGATGAACTAGGAGATCCAACACTGCTGCTCTATGATCTTTATGATCTCCGCGTCTTGATAGATCTCTGAGAGGCTATATAACAAGGCACTCTCTACTCGGCAGGAACTGCACCCTCATAGTGGCACCTCCAATACTTGATCTCCCTCTGCGCATCATGTCTAGATCTATAGTATCAGTCCATAACATCTCGGTGAGGGACATCCTATACACTATCAATGAATGAATGAAACTCAGCTTGAGCCTATCACTCTCTAGCCTCGACTGCTGTAACCCTAGCCTCCAATGCTGAAGCACGGGCATCAACCAAAGCAAGCTTGAATTGAAGATCCTATACCTAATAGGTGAGCTACTCCAACTTTGAGGGATCCACCTCCATACCTCCCATAGCAACATCCATATCTCCCTCCTCAACCCTGTCTCCCAATCCCTCATCTTCCCTCCCCCTCACCACCCAGGAGTCATCATCACTCTCTGAATTGTCCTTGGTACTGCTGCCAATACTGCCGCTACCAATCAAGGAACTCATCCTTGCACTCTACTCATCTAAAGCATCCACATCTATATCTCCAATCTCAACATCTACATCATTGATCACCACCCTATCCTCCTCTCTCAGAGCCAAAACAACACTAGTTTGTCAACTTACTCTCCACACCAACTGAGGTGCCTCCTCCTCCATCACCTCTTCCTCCTCTAAAACAATACACAAACCCACTCTCTCAATATTGGTATGACCACCACTGCGCCCACCTCTAGTCCTCACTCCACCACCCCTACCCCTGAGACTGGGATCATCTTTCCCATCATCTCCCTTCCCCCTATCACCATCTCTCCCACCGTCCCATCCACCATCTCAACCCACAACCTTCCCTCTTTCATGACCACCATTCCTCCCTCCATCCTGACCATATCAGACAAGGAAATCAGGTAGACAGTTCTAAAAAAATGATTGCAGCAATAAACACTTCAACTACAGTTCAATTATGTGATTGTGAAACATCATTATCAATTGCGACATCCAAATAGACACAGTGTGACACTAAATCGACAATTGCGGCATTCAAACCACAATTGTGGCAAAACCGTAGACAATTGTGGCACCATAAGAAGAAATTCAAAAAACAATTTTTTTTCAAAACAATAAATAAAGGTATTGATGACATGAATATCAATAAAGCTCACCAGACATCCTACGTCAGCTGGTCTCTGATACATCCGAACTCAGTCGGATATGTGTGTAACTCTTGATAAGCCTATCATCGCATGAAAACAGGAGGAAAAGCAAAGAAAACTAAAGACAAACTCACGAAGAAATCAAGATCTCCAAGAAGGCAATGTGACAAATGAATGGCTCTCTTGGCTACTTATAGGGAATTCTAGAAACCCTAATTTCTCTAGGAGGTCTGATTTTTCTTCCTGGTCCCCAGAAACTTTGACAGGCAATATCAGAGGCAATATAAGGCATTTTTCAAATCAGTCAGCTACCCAGATTTAGAAATTACAGTTTCAATAAATTAATGCTTATGTCATGACTATTCACTCAAATTTGTTAAGGGGCCATAAATACACCTACTATCATTGGGGCAAGCTGGGGCAAGATCAAAATTAAAGAATCTTTGACACACTGCAACAAGTCACATCGCATCAAAGAGGGGCAGATGTAGACACCCAAAAATGGATAGGCTTGCGACTTTACATTAAAAACACTAATTATCATCTATTAATTAATGGTTTTTTAATCATTAATTAATCATCTATTTTACTCTAAATTCATTCCCCAAATCATCTAATCAAATTCCCAAAATTAATTAAATAAATAATTTTATTTAATTAATTAACCTTAATTGATTAATTACCATTAATTAATTAATTAAATTCAATTTCCTATAGTTTAAATTCAAATATTTAAACTTACTAATTAAATTCTTCCAATTAAATTAATTTCAATTAAATTAATTTAATTTCATTCAATAAAGCAATTCTAAATAAAAAAGAATTCAATTATCTCACATGTTGAAAACTTTAATTAAATAAATGAATTAAATATTCATTTATCTTCAAAGAGATAACTCCAATCAGATGACATAGGTTACTCCACCCATCTCTCCAGTCCACATGGGTAACTCCACCCACCTCTTCAGTTCAAAAAGGTAACTCACAATTAGCTCTTCAGTCAACCAAACTCTATCTCCTCTTTACCAAATGAAGAGGTGGAGTTTACTGATGGCTTCTCCAGTTACTTTTAATCTCAACCATTCATCTCCCTATCTTTGGGATTGATCTCAACCGTTCATATCATCCTTGATTCCAATATAATAAAACCTTCATAACCATTTGAAGGATCCAAGATTTCAAGCTCCCCTGCGCCATTACTATGTCAGTTTGGCTATAGCATTCAAGCCATCTTGCGATCACACACACATTTCAAGTATCAAATCCTCGACGCTTCTGAAGTCATAGACACTGCCCACACCAATACTGAGCATCAAAAATAGTGTTTCAGAAGGAGTAGAGAGAGACAATAGAAGCTTAAAGCACTTTGGGGTTTGCATTCATTTGTTTTCCTTTCATTGCTTGTACATTTTATTGATTATGTTTCAAAGTTATTCATTTTAGTAGTTCTTGTGTGCTTAATTTATATCATTGTAAAACCTTTGCTACTAACCCCCACCTTTGGAAAGCTTGGGAATCATGAATCATGAAAGAGAGGCATAGAAGTAGCTACCTATTCTTTTTGGTCTTCATGATGTTGGCCGAAAAAGATTTCTTCTTCATAACTCTTATGTGACATTCTTCCATTTTCCTTGTAGTTCTACTACCTTTGGGGAATGATGATAGTTCATTTTGATATAATCCTGATATACATGAGTTATCATATGATCATACTGACCCCCGAGTTAGTAGATCCCTTTTGTGCTCTCTTTTTTTTTTTAATTTTATGTGAAGACACTTATTGATGCTTTGATACCCTTTAAACAACCTATGCATAGCCCAAGGGAGGAAGTTAATTTAAAAAATTGAACAAGCATGATGCTTTTATTCATTTCTTAGATTCTATTGCAATTAGTTTGGATGAAGAAGATACTCTTGATGATGATTATTTCAATATTTCTGATAAAAATGATGATGTTTATGCTAGTAATTTTGATGATATGTATGAGCTCATTGATGTTAATCATGATTTACTAGCTAGATTTGAAAAATAATTATCTCTTAGTCCTAGTGACGAACAAAGTGACCCGTCTTCATAGTATGGTCCTTATTTGGAACTAAATATTGTTCCTTCTTTCATTCTTGACGTTTCTCCTCTTGCGTGTTTCTCACCTTCCTTAAACGCTATAGACCGAGATGGGAAGCAGACAATTTTCTTGATTAGATACCCTTATGTAGTGGATTCTCTATGTTTTCTTTTTGTATTGTGCTTCCCCTATGATGTGTTTCTTGTTATATGGTTTATTTATATTTATTTAGACAACAATTGTTTCTTTTTTGGTGCAAGGTGAAGAAGGAATCAAGCTATTGTGATATTCCTCTATTTCTATCTTATTTCTTCTATATGTTGTTACATGTTATGTCGTACACGTGCTACTATTTTTAAATGTTCCTTTATGTTGTCTGATTGAGGATGACACAAAATAGTAGCTACCTATTCTTTTTGGTCTTCACGATGTTGGCCCTAAAAGACTTCTTCTTCATAACTCTTATGTGACATTCTTCCATTTCCTTGTAGTTCTCCTACCTTTGGGGAATGATGATAGTTCATTTTGGTGTAATCTTGATATACATGAGTTATCATATGATCATACTGACCCCCGAGTTAGTAGATCCCTTTTGTGCTCTTTTTTTTTATGTGTTTCATTTCCCTTGGTTTTTCCTTTCTTGTGGGCATCTCATAGTGGCAACATCTCTTATGGGTGTATGTATGCTTCATTAAAGCTATTGATCCCATTAAGGCATGTACAACTACTTTAATGTGGGGGTATACACTCTCCTCCTTGTTTCACATTTTTCACACACACACACACACACACACACACACACACACACACACACACACACACACACACACACACACACACACACACACACACACACACACACACACATTTAATATGCATATGGCTAAGGAGACAATTCTTTCGTTACATTCATCTTTATAATACCATGCTCTTGTGCATTATTCAGTGGATCCCTTAATGGAGGCACTTCTTTCCTTAAGGATTGATCCTCCTTTTATAGACCCCTTTAGATTTAATTAGTTTGTTAGGATTTATCTTCCTTTTCAAGATCCCTTAATGGATACAATTCTTTCATTAAGGATTAATCCACTTTGTTTTGATGAGTTAACTAGCATAACACAACTTGCTAGACTATCAATGTCATCTTTTGCAGTAACACTTTCTCTTTGCATAATCCATAGTAAGGAAATAACTTAATAGGATAGTGGTCCTCTCTCTCTTTGATGAGGTCATTGTAATCCTCATCATTTAATTTATCAATCCAAGGCGGTGTCCATGGTTGTATGCAAAAGAGAACTGCAAAAACTTGCTTGATAGTCTATTCTACACTACACTTGCATGAAATCAAACCTAATCTGGACCACACTTACATGAAACTAAATTTATAATCTATTTTAAAATTTATATAATTGAAAAGACTAATTTGAATTAGACTTACTGGAAACGAAATACTTGCTTAAACTGAATTTACTCTAGGAAATTGGAAATTACATTACTGTTGGAAATGAAACTAGACTATCCTATTTCCTCTAGCTAAAAAAAGCCTTTCTAATCCCCCTTTTCTCAAATGATTAAAAATTATTTATAGAATAAATATTCTATATTTAATCAACCAATCTAGTAATAATTTGGATCTAAGAACCTATTTTTAAGGGGTTGTTTACAAAACTTCGAGAGCACGAAATTTGATGTCCTCCATTCTGCCACCTTAACTTCATTCGGTTACAATCATTATCTGGTCCTTTAATTTTTTGATTCATTCCAAACCCTAAAAGGTTATTTTATCCCTTTTTTGATAATTTCCAAATCATTTTGAATTTCTCAATTTCATTAATAAATGAGGGAGATATTGTCTTTTTACTAAGACTAGGTTTTTAACTGAAACATTTATTACACCAATCCATCTCACTCAGATTCAATCACAAATTTATCCTTTTATGTTGAGAACTACACCAAAACAATAGAAGATGGTAGTTAGATATTAAAGTCTATTTTTCAGAACCTTTTGAATTTTTGAATTTTGTTTAGAAATGAGTGAGATATGGCTATTTTTTTGGGATTGCATTTTTACTATTTCTGGGCGCTTGATTTTAGGAACTCTCCAAGTTCTCAATGTGAATGAAGGAAATTCTCATCCATCAATTTGAAAAAATAACTTCTCATAATCATGAATATTATATTATAATAATTTAACTACATTCAAATTATTTGACTTCTCTCAAATGCTTTTGTAACTTGTCACGCCCCGCCAGGGAACCCAGGAGGAAAAGCCAACTAACTACTAAGAGATGTGGATGTTGGAATCAATGGGAAGTAGTACTGAGAGGGGAGGGGTGAATCAGTACCTCTAAAACTTTTAACCAATTTAGAAAGCTTGACATTTTTGAGTGCCACTTCCTGGCTTATCTTCTTGATGAGCTTGAATTCATATTTTTTCTTAAGTCTCTCTTCCATAGTTTTTCAGCATTGGTATTCTGAGATGTTATTGCATCTATGAGTGTCACCAGTTGATCAATTATTGGAACTTTCTAATCAATGTCTGTGTCTAGTAAAATTTGTTGAAGTATGTCTTTAGCTACTTCAAGTACCTTGGCCTCTTTTTCCTCTTGTTTTATTTTGTCTTGAGTGGCTTTCGTCTTACAGAGCTTGGCATACTTTGTTAATGCTATAGGATCCAATGTTCTTGGATCACAAACTAGTATCTCAATTATCTCATCCAAAGTTATTGGATTTTTTCTCTTTCCTTTCTTCTTCTTTGAGATCTTAGGGGATGCAGATCTATGAACTACTAAAGATAGTTCATTTGTACACTCTGAGTTACTTGGTGAAGGTTTTTTTGATGAAGCATCTTGTGTTTTTTGCTCAGTTTGTACCTGTTGGTTATGGGAAGATGTCTCTTCATTTACCTTGGGTGTTTCTGCAAAATGTGCTCCTAATTTCTTTTCAATCTCATCATTCTTTCCTTCTTCACCTTTCTCTGAAGGCTTGTCCCCTATTTCTTTTTGAGTTTCTTCCTTGTTCTGATCAGTATCCTTCTGATCATCGGTTGCAGCTTACTTTGTAGGTGTATTTGTAGTTTATTTTCCTTCACCTTCACCCTTGTCCGTGGGTGTGTTTGTTTCCTTTTCAATTGATCCTTCATTTCCCTCTAGTATGTTTATTTCCTTCATTAGGACAGGCATGTTACTTTGTGTTGCTGCTTGGGCTTTATCAATATTGATGTCTTGATCATTGGTAATGTCCTTGTCAGCAGTGACATTCTCATCTTTCTTTATGGATTATGCAGGGTCTTGTACTTTTGAGTGCATAATTGAAGTGTCTTGCACTTCTTCATCTATAATATCAATTATCTTATCATCTGATATTTTCAGTGCTTGATGACTTGTTAATCCTTGAGTGTGATAAATAGCACATCATATTTCTTCTTGGGATCATTGTCAGAGTCATAGTGAGTGATATCTTGGACAATGTCATCCATGCCTGTATTCAAGTTACTAGACTCATCATCACTCTCCTGATTGTCTAGAGAAATATGCTGAGGACTTGCATTATATAACTCCTCCTCTCTGTGAGGTGTGCTTGTGAGAAGTAATTTCTTCTCAACACTTGTTGATTCTTCTGGTAGATCTAGGAGATGTCTCCATTTGGTCTTTGTCATCAAATCTAGCTCTATAAACTTGCTCTCTAGAACTTTGTAAGCCCTTATTTTGGCTACAAATTTACTTGAGTGTTTCTTTAATACTTCTTGTATTTCTTTAATCTTGGATTTAGGAGGCATCAATCTTACAAGAATTATTTCTCTTTCTTCTCTTTTTGTTTGTAAGGCATATGACCATTGTTGGTATATCTTTCTGCCTAGCTCCTTAGGTATTTGACTTACAAATTCAGCAGGGGCATACTTTTTTTTTATCATTGATTTGATGACTGCATCCTGTATCTTATTCTAATCATCTATATTTAGTGTATCCCACTGCCTAATCTTTTTATCAGTCATTGTACCATAGGTAGCAATTTCTTTGGTGGCTTCATCTACCATTTGGTTTATGAAGTTGTTTTTATCTACATATGGTTCATCATCTTTTGTGTCATATTAGTCAGCCTGTGTCCTTACAAACCTTTTTCTTTTCTTTGGTGGTGTGGATTTGATAGGTTGCTATCTTACTCTTTTTGCTGGTTGCTTCCTTATATAGGTCATTACTTGACCTTTCTTGAGAGGTGCTGTATCTATTGTAGCAGTCTGACTTCTTGTACTTTGTTTCTTAGCAAGAGGTGGAGATGGAGGTGCATCAAATTCAGTAGCCCCTGTATCTAATTCCTTTTCCTTTAGTGTTTCACCGATGGTACCCTGTTCATCAGTTTCCTCTTGCTGATCCTTTTCTTCCTCCTCTGTGACTGATAGAAACTTCTTGAGATTCTTTATCATTTTATCTTTCTTGTTTATAGTCTTTTCGACTTGTAGGCCATGTTTTATCTTAGATTTGGCCTCTTCATATGTACCAAACCTTGGTTGTTTCTTATTAATGGGCTCATTGAGCAGTGCCTCAATTTCACTAGTAGCTAGATCAATATTGATCTCATAGTCTAATGAAGATAACCAAGCTGTTCTTGGTACAACCAGTTTGATGTGTGTGAAGTCTATATTTGCCATGAAACATATTTCATCCCTATGTTTCTCAACTAGTTTCTTAGGAATTCTAGTTCTTTCCATAATCTTTTCCTTGAACTCAAGGAAGTATGCAGACATTACAGACTCAAAATTGTCTCCTAGTGACTTAATCAGTTCACTAATTTATAGGGTTACTGGTTTGGTAGAGTCCCATACAACTTTTCCTACTGAAGGAAAATATTCTTGAAAATAGAAAAATGTACACATAATAAGTGAACCAAACTTACATGTGTTGCTCTTTGCATATCTGATCTTGATCATATTCTCATCAAGTTGTTTCAGTAGGACCTCACATAGATCCATTTGAATTCCTTTAGTTACAATCTTGTAAGCTATGCTTACTGCTGTTGTAGAAATGTTGTTCAGTCTGCTAGCCTGGAAGATTTTGTAACCAATAACACATGCACCAAATTTAAACTCATCATCAGTGATTGTGTTAACCTTGAGACCTCTGTTGTCTCCTTCTGCATTAGTAAGTTTTGTAACTTCTTTCATGGATGGATGTTTGTGTACCCTAGGCTTGTCAGTTATTGAATAACCAGTGATAGCATGAAGAACATCCCTTGTTATCTGCTTGGGTTGGTCTAGCCATAGTTTTTTGTCATGCTTCTTGCTCAAGACTATCATAATCCACTCTATCTTGATTTCTCCTCAGGAAATGTAGGGAATTGCTTAACCCTTTGACCTCCAAGTTTTTATGTTCTTCTTTTAGTTTTCCTTTGGAATCACACAACTTCTTATAAGCTTCATCCATTTCCAAATCACCTATATTTACAATATTGCAGTGAATATAAGACCTATCGTCTTCTATGAGCAAAACCCTAGGTGAGATTTTTGAAAATGTGCCAGCTTCATTAGGTTTTGATGTAATCTCTAGACAAATTTTGTATTTAGGTTCTACACATGTGCTATTCTTGATCAGTTTCACCACATTCTTCTTTTCATTATTTAACTTAGTAGTTCTTGATGTGGTTGCCATTGTTTTTCTAGAATTTAGGGTTTTATATGAAATTAGGGCTTTCTCGACAAAATAATGACAAATATATTTTGGTTCCCTTGTTACTTACTTCAATTTGTAAATGTGATGAAGAATCCATTCCCTATGTGCTGAATCAATCTATAGACACTTCTGCTTTCTTCTCTTGAATCGCTGTGATGTCACTCTATTTTTCTCTTCAAATCACAGGTGAAAAATGAAGTTATCCCGTCGACTATTTATAGACTTTTTGACCTAGGTCTTTGCAATAAATGCTCACCAACTTGTTGGGATGTGAAGATGGGTTTCATCAGGAGGATATTTTAAATCATCATCAGTTTAGACATGATGCTTATGGCAGTTGTCAACCACTTTGAATTTACTGATGGATATCAGTATTCTGCAATGATGACTTCTAAATTTTGCTATCTTACCGACGGTCGTTGGGATACATTGGCAGTTTACCACTTTTACTAGTTGACCGATGATTTCTAGTAAGTGTGAACAACTTATTATTGTATTCACTGATGATTTTCAGTAAGTGTTTACTGACGGTGTTGTATTCTTAGATTGGTAACAAGTAAAGTAATATGCATCTTTGATTTATGTAGATTTTGACTATATATCTTTTTATATAATGGAACTGATGCAAAATATAACTTGGTATAGTGTAGTTCCATACTTACTTGTTTAGCTCAAGTGGGGTTGGTGGTGTCACCAGATCTATTGGATGGGGTGTCACCATTTGCATTGCTTAGTCCAGCTTCAACATTGCTTGAAGCTTTTATCCAAATTTTGTCTCTTGCCCTCTGAATATCTTCAATGGTGTTACCATTGGGATGTGTGCTTGTGTCTATCAATCTATCTTTGCAATCTTTCTTGAGATGACCAAATTTATGATAGTGTAAGCATGTCTTTTCAGGGTTTGACCAGCCTCTAGACCTTTTGGTCCATGCTCTCATGTAGTTTGTAGCAATGTGACCATATCTACCACATGCTGTACAGTTTGTCCAAGTATTGTAATCCCATACATATTGATTACCAATTCTCTTTGGTTGATAAGGGGCTTCTTTACCTTTTGGCTTCCATGCTTGTCTTTTCTTTTTCCAGCATTCTTCAGATGTGTGCCCATTCATCTTTCATGTAGGACAGTATTTGTCCATGTAGGTTTCCTTCTTTGGCTTTTCTATCTTGTTCTTGCATTCATAAGCCTTATGTCCTTTCTTGTTACATTTGTAACAAAATCCTATGAATGAAGATGTAGGTGTAGATTTAGGAGTACCTTTAATTTTACCTCTGCATGCATTTGATGTGTGCCCTTGCTTTTCATAGTGCTTGCATGTTGGCTTTCTTGGTCTTGGATTTTCATAGACATTCTTTGGTCTTGATGTTTCTCCTTTTTTTGTAAAGCCTATACCGCTATTGTTTATGACTCTTTGTTGTCCTTCAAGAAATTCATCAATTCTTTTATTGCTTTCTTCAACCTTTTTGATAATCTCATTATGCTATTGTTGAATTGTAACCTCATGCTTCAGCTTTTCATTTTCTTCTTTTAGTTCATCGATAATCTGTATTCTCTCAATGAGTTCCACATTTATTCTATTTGCTTCTTGACTCATAAGGATAATCTGATTTGTGAGATCATGGTGATGCTCATCATGTATTTTAATTTCGATTTATTTTTCTTGTAGTTTCTTTGTGATCTTCCGTCTATCATCAATAACAAGTGTTCTTTCTATTTCAGCTTGTCTAGTAGAACTCATCACATCAATCATTCTTACCATCTGGGTCTCTTGACTGATTTTCAACATCTTTATTTGCTCTGTCAGATGTTGATTTATCTCCTTCAGATTTGTGATGTTCTCTTCTGATGTATCTAATACATTACTTGATTTGATCCTGAAGATTTGAATAAATCTAGAATCTCTTCTTCCTGATAGTCTCCATCATTGTACCTGGTAGCCATGCTTTTTCTTTCAGCCATCAGGTCTCTCATCTTGATTCTTGCTTCTTTGTACTATTCATAGAACATCTGTATCTCAAGCTTTTTGTTCTCAATATTCTTATCAAGTTTATACTTCTCCATTGTTAGATCTTTTCTCTTAAGATTTGAAGCTTTTCAAGAAGATACTTAGCTCCGATACCAATTTTTGGACTCAATGGGAAGTAGCACCGATAGGGGAGGGGTGAATTAGTACCTCTAAAACTTTTAACACTTTTCCCAATTTATCATTTGCGATCATTCAATTCTATTTTACCAACCATTACTATTTATTCTTTCTTATGTAGACATTGTTTGTTAACAATCTTTACAATCATCCATAGAAACATTCATAAAATTAACAAACACATAACACAAGATATGATATCGCACAAAAATCCTTTTAGGAAGTAAAAACTATAGTGGGGATGACACCCACAAAACTTCACTATTTGCATAATGTAAGGGAGCTGATTAAGGCTTACAAGTTGATCACTTATGATGATCTACCCTGTTAAGAGTATTGAGGTGGAGACCTATTAAGATCTACTCTATTAAGAGCTTTAGCAACACTAATTTAAGTGTGCACTCAGTTATGAGATTTACAATAGGATGGTTAATCCCACCTTTCTTGAAAGGATTTCATTAGTGTACTACACTTGTTAGAATGAGTACAAATGTTGACCTGACTGTATGCAATCTATTATTTCTAATTTATAGATCCATTAAAGCTTTTACAATTACAATATCACCTTAAGTGATTGATGAATACCTTTTCTCTGCTTGTCAGTAGCTTCTGTTCTGTTCTTGAAAACCGAATTGATTCTGTTTGTGTTCTTCTACATGAATTCTTCATCTGGTCTTTAGTTTCTCTTTGTGGCTACTATATTTATTGAAAAACAAATGTTCTAAATGGGTCGAGCACCTATTTATATAAGTTATTTGACCTATCTTGGAATTCATGATTTACAATGTTAACTCTTAGATCCAAGGTTTACAACTTGACCTTGATCTTTAGTTTGCATGTTTTAAAATAGTAAAATGAATTAAAACAATAAAGATTACATTGCTTCCTCCGCACATAATGGATTAAAAAATAAATCAAGAAGTTATAAATACAACTTCAGTGATTTATCTGACATGGAGAGCCAGATCCACTTTTTGCGGGATGTAACTGACTGTCAGTTCTTGGCTATCGGTTTGAACTTGCAGTCTCTTGACATTCCTTGTCTGAATTGTTTTTTGGGTTCCCTGTATCTATTGGGTTCCTCTCTTTTCTATTCATCAGGTAGCACTGTTGATACTTCGTCAGGTATCCTTATCTTTTTGTCATCAGGTAAAACTTTGACAGTGTTCGTCGGGTAACCTTAGTGTTGGATAGTGTTGTTCCCTGTCTGTCAGTTTAGACTAAACCGATGGTCCAGAGCATGTTTTTATCTAAGTATACTAATGGAAAAATATAATGCCTTCAGTGGATATATATATTTTTGAATGAATTATTACAACTAATCTAAGTCCTCTCAGGTTCCCTAACACCACTATTCAATAAACATAATCTAATATATTAATTTATCCATTAAGGCATTGATTGATTAACATAAGTTTACCAATTCATTCCTTTAATTTTAACATTAAGTTACAGGGATAATATTACCATCATTCCTAATATTTTAACATGTACCTATGTGAGTTATCCTTTACTAAACTTTGGCATTATTTACACCATTCATTAACCATTTAGGTGAGAGATAAACATTCGATAGATAAGCAATGCCCTATATACTTTATTATTCCATACGCATTTGTGATACATAGTAAACATAATCCAATATTGAATTCTATAGCTATTTATTCATTAATTCATTAATTCATAATAATCTTCCACAAACTTACATCAAGAGATAGCACATTCATTCATAAATACATTATTTCATACTAGGTCTAAGATCATTTCTTGGATACCAAAAAGTAATAAAAGATATGTGAATACATATCCTAATCACTTTTCATAAAGATAACATACAATATCTTCCCTTCCCTTTTACCTAGACCTACCCATTCCCTATTCATTGTTTTGATACATTGATATACGTCATATCATCAGATCCAATTATTTACAAGAGATTTCTATTACAAGAATGCACATACATAAGTACATCTTTACATATACAATAATAAGTCTTCAAAATTGAAAATCTAGAAGAAATAGGAGCCAAGAAGATCCATCTGACCATGAACAGTACCTCGATATAATAAAGATTAACCACCCAACCACATGGATCCAAAAAGAGTCCACTCCCCCATGCTAGGAGACATAGACCAAGGTCCATGCAAGAAGGTAACAACTATGATACTCCTAAGGTGATGACAGCCATTTCCAAAACAACACACAACTGAAAAAACAAGAAGATCACAAGGACCAAAAAGGACACAATCACATTGGTAGGAAATCTAATAAACATTCTAGGTGAGTTTCATCAGATAGCCCTCACCCCTTGGGTTTTCCTGGTAAGCCACTTTGGGCCCCGACTAGAGTAATTTTTAGTGGTGACTATTCGCCTTTTGGCAAATTCTGGGAAATATGTATCGCAGAATTGGCAAATCGTGCATGTTATACAGTGACCCAAATTGCCCAATCTTGACATATAAATGGTTAAATATTAATTGGAATCGCCAATAATATTTTCCGTTTGATGTGGTTGACCAATATATTTGCCTTTAACAAATCTGACATGGTTCTTTTAACGGTCTCTTATTCACCTTTAACAAATCTGATGTGGTTTTTTAAGGGTCTCTTATTCATCCAGGGTATTAATTATGAATTGCATATAAAATTTAAAATAGCCAAATGGTTTATATTGTTATCTTAACCATGACCTATTTCGCCACCTGATAAATAATAGGTTTATAGACCATGACCTATTTCGCCAACCATTAAATAATTGTTATATAGACCACGGCCTTATTTTGCCAGTCGTTAATTAATTGTTATATTTCCCACGACCTTATTTCACCAACCATAAATTAATTTCTATTTTGCCCACCACCTTATTTCGCCAACCCTTAATTAATTGTTATATCATTGACGACCTTATTTCGCCATCCGTTTGTTAATACTACATTTAGGTCGACCCATATTTTCCAAAAGCCCAAGAATTAAAAAAATGGATATTCGAATCATGGATTGATATAAATTAATATGAGATTTGCTACTTTTTAAGTAAACAGATGATTCAACACTACAGTAAATAGACGATTTAGCATTATAGAGAATAAGAGTTTAGAGGAGGCTGGACCAAGGTAAACAATTATTTGTTCACATTTCACAGTAAAAGTATTGCTATTAATTTCCTAGTGACTAGTGACTATTAATTTCCTAGTGAGTAGTGAGAGGTTAAGATGTCAGATAAGGGTGACTATCCTGAGTATCATCAGGCTGCTGAAGGGATTGAGATGTTAGGGGAGGTTGAACTTGAGACTCAAACTTCTCACTATGCTCAGGGCAGTGAAGGTATTGGAAAGCTAGACAAGGGTAAGACTCCTGATCGTCAGGGTAGTGAAGGGCAGGCTAAGACTCCTCAGGGAAGTGTAGGGTCTGGGAGGCCATCAAAGCACCCAAAAATTAAAGATACTACCATAAAGGCTTTCTTTGAACTTGGAAATGTTTATGCTCCATCAACTTCTGCAATACCAAGTGCAAAAGCCATTCACAGTAGCTCACTAGTACCACTACCACAACTTCCACAAGCTGGGATTGTCATTGAGTTAAATGAAAATCAAAATGCTTCAAATGAGGATAACAATGGTGGCATGATAGAAGATGTTATAAGGGATACACATAACTAGTTTGATGAAAATGCTAGCAATGAAGATAATAATATTAATGATGTTGGTAGGAAGAAAAGAAAAAGGGAAGTAAAAATGGGGCGACAGTGGGAAATGACAAGAAATTTTAAGGTTGATTGGGTAGCAAAGTACTGGTTCATTGAACCAGTCCTAAACAATGATGAACAACCAACAAAATGCAGGTGTAAGATTTGTACCTGGAAAAATAAAAGAGAGAAGAAGTTGCAGCTAAAGCTTGACACTATAGAAAAGCATATTGGTAAGGTTTATGAAAAACAGATCATAGACGGACAAGAAATATCAGTAGTGAGATGGAAATCAAAGGAAGAATGTCTTCATGTTAAGTATGCCATGGAATATTAAGAGCATAACAAGAGAATGACAGCAATTGGTATTAGTGAAAATCCAATCAAGGATAGGTTTAAACATGCAGCCAATGAAGCAAACCTAGGAAAGACCATTTAGATGAGTGTTATTTTTCATATTGTGTCCAGAGGGCATCCTATGAGAGAATTCTTAGAATATGATAATTTATTATCCTTTTTGAGAGTTCCTCACTATCCTATGTCACATTGGTTAACAAACGTTGGATGGGAAATGGCAAACTGTCTTTCTAAGGTGGAAAAGCAAAATTTATAGGAGAAAGTAAAACAGTCCAGATTCATTTCATTATCCATAGATGAAGTTACTGTAGTAGATAACACTACTTGGGTTTGTATGCATGTGTATATAGTAAAAGAACATGTTCGCCAAGCTCATCTACTATGTGTTCATAAAATGAGGGGCAATTCAACAACAAAAAACTTATATTTTGAAGTTTAGAATGCTTTGAATGAAGTTGCTGATATGGATGATTTGAAAATTGGCAAGAAGTTAGTGTGTGTTGGAGCTTATGGAGAAGCAGTAATGCAAGGCCAAAGTAATGGTCTTTGTGTAAGATTAAAAACTAGTATTTCACCTTACATGCTTGGCATACATTGCATGGCCCATCGAATGAATTTAGCATATAAAGTTGTAAGCGATTTTGCTACAGTGTCAAAAGTTGAAGATCTAGTTCATGAGCTATACTCTTACTTCTGTAGAAGTCCTAAACGTTTTGCAAAATTTAAGATTTTTTCAAAGGGATTAACACCAGGAAACAAGCTTCTCAAGGATGTTGAGACAAGATGGATCTCTTTGCATGGACCAGTAGAAAGAGTTCTAATAGAATATCAATCCTTGATCGGACTAATATATGAGCAACGCTTCATAGTAGACAAAGCTCCTGATTTGTTACATAAGTTAAGTGATATAGAGACTCTGTTAACTTTAGCCAGTCTTCTCCCCATGCTAGATTTAATGAACAAAATTATTAAGAAAGCCCAAGACAGAACTATGTATATCAATGAGTATAGTAGTTTACGTAGAATGACATGCTTTGCCCTGGATTGTCTGTACTTAGATATGACAACAATTCAAAGCCCAAATTTTTTCAGGTGGCAGACAATTATAGATTTGAATCATGCTGAGAATTTTTTACAATTTAATGCAAAAAATGATTTATGTGTGTTTGTCAAAGGATATGAA
>MU226473.1:4610854-4623450 GCA_018584345.1 Thuja plicata
ATTAAAAAATAATGTTTTTCATTCGCCATTATATATTTTTTATACTATCAATACTGTTTTTCATTCGCCATTATATAATTTTAATACTATCAATACTATTTTTTATTCGCCAATATATAATTTTAATGCTATAAATACTATTTTTCATTCGCTATTATATATTTTTTATACTATCAATACTGTTTTTCATTTGCCATTATATAATTTTAATACTATCAAAACTATTTTTTATTCGCCAATATATAATTTTAATACTATAAATACTATTTTTTATTCGCCAATATATATTTTTAATACTATAAATTCTCTTTTCTATTTGCTAATATATATTTTTATACTATTCATATTGTTTTTTATTCGCCAAATGAGATTATTTTTTTTTACTTTGAAAAGAAAAAATTTTGCCAATAAAATTAATCATTTCCTCTGTAATTTTCTAAATTTCGCTAGTTTTTTACACCTTTTTTGAAGGGGGGGTTTCTTAAAGATTACTCTGGCCCCAACCCCCAAGTAGGCACATGTGGAACCAAACATCTCTCATAGGGATGAGACTGTTTGATTGTGCTATCGCAATATCACCTTCTCCCACTCCCATCTGTAGTATATACTAGCACTAACGGCATGGGAGAGACTTATATTAGTTAATGTGTATTACCCCTTCCCATAATTTTATTAATGTTTACACTGGATTAAACAACTCACTAGTGGGTTATCCTGGTACTAGCCACTTAGGGCCCCGACCCCTCACTATGAGCCACTCACCTAGTGATCTTAGGTTTCCTACCTCTAACAAACATCATCAACACACATAAAGATACGTACCACAGGTACATAAGTTTTTACAACATCAAGCGATTGAGTTAAGGAAATCACTAGTTGTCCTGAATCCTTTGGACAACCCTAAATTGCAATCAAGTACACAAATAGATAAAACACATCCAAATCGCATCAAATGCATCAAAAGGGATTCTTAACAACATAATAACATCATAAAAATCATAAAAACATAAATTATAACATCATAGTAGCCTAGGATTGGGTTTAGGGGATCACTGATTGACCCTAGTCCAACAGACAGTCCTAAACCCTAATTTGTCATTCAAGATTGTAAATAACACATAAGAAGACATCAAAATGTACCAAACATAAAAAATTATACAAATCCATATAACTAGGGCCTTTTGGTACCAAATTAATCCACAAAACATCATAACAAGATCATGTTCATGCAGAAAACATGCTGATTCTTGAAATTTTCCTAAGTCTAAAATTTCCTAAAAGCTTCAAAATATAGAATCTTTATTTGAACTCCTAGGAGGCTGAAACCACTCTCAAACATCCTGGAAGGTATTACATAAAATGTAACTTAAATTATAAGGAATTAAGAGTATGTAGCTTATACTTCCAACACACTGACCTAGCTCTTATGCATCCAAAATGCTTCCAAATATATATGGAGGCACCAAAATGAACCATGAATGACATTAAAACCATATTACATGAAATCATACATAATTTATTCCAAAAAAAAACCCTAAACCCTTTAGGAAACCCTAAAAATCAGCTTGGAAAGGTTCTGCACAGATGGGGTCTGAAGCTACGTAGATGGGGGCTCAAGTTGCACAGATGGTCAAGACTTGCACACTTGGGCCTTCATCCTATGTAGATGGTCATGCAACCTACACAGATGGAGCCTAGACCTATGCAGATGGTAAAGGACTGTGTATTCTAGAGGCAACAACTTGCAGATTGACCTTTTGGGTAAAACTGGGTAAGATGGAGGCCTAGAAAGTAGAATCTGAGGGATACCCAGTTGAGATCCCTCTGTTTTCCTTCAAAGGAAACCATAAAACCCATTATACCTTCAAGGTAATTCTTTCTTATTCCCACCAATGGATACAAGGTAAATTAGGATAACATCAATGACATATTATTCTAATAAGGGAGAAATTCTACAATAACTCATAAGCATCAAAGGATGAAGGCTCCAGGTATAAGAAATCAAATTTAAAGCAACAACTCATAAAGAAGGATAGATGACTCGAGCATACACTCTGATTATCTATCATTAAGATAGTCATCAACCACTCAATTATGGAAGACGTAATATAACAATACAACCATAAAAGGTTTCCTCTGATCAAATAAAATAATAACAAACAATAAAGCACACACATCAAACACAACATTCATATGAAAAGGATTATCTTCTAGGTAGAGCCTACCTAGAGTCCTGTTGAGAAACCTTTGGAAGAAGCTCCAAGCCCACTCTAGCCAATCCCAAACTTCCTCAAGCTCTTCAATTTATAGTGACTCCTTCTGAATGCCACCACCAACTGTCTCAATAATTTCTGGATAAGAATTTCCTTATGCCAATTCTTATTTTTTTCCTCCTTCCTCCCTACGCTACAATCCTCCTTTCATAAATATGGTGTGGGAGTGGTTTCATGGGAAAAATCAACTGATGCAACCATCCACAACCATATATTGGTTATTAGTTGAAGCCTTATTAGTTTTTAGATAATTTTAATATGCAGATTATTCCCATAAGTTCTTTAATTTCTTTACCATCTTTATTTAATTATATGTTTAAGGAAGATTTAGGTAATTACTTTTACCCTAATATGTATATTTACTTTTCACTCTTAGATTATGTTTAGTTACTATGCCCCTAAAAGGATTAATAGTAATTACCTCGATTGCCATCAAAAGAATGATGTTGATTTGATTATAAATACACATAATTAATTAATTCCTTCACTTCAATAAAAAGACACACACACACACACACACACACATATATGAATAAATACAGGAAAACACATAAATATAAACATATATATAAACATATGCATATGTCTGCACCCATATGCCTATGTGTATATATATCCATGTAAATATTATTATAAAACATACATTTATGAATACAATTGAAAAATATTATTATAATGTATTTAATTTCATAGGACATACATATTATTAGTAACAGATGGGCATTCCATTAAGCATAGAGAGAATCTCCACTCACACAAATCAATACTCACCTAGTCTAGTGACTATAATTAATATCCACAATAATCAACTTAAAACACCAAGCTAACATAATTGGACACCAATCCACAACCAAAGGACAAATCCAAAAAGACCCAACCCAGGAGCAAGGATCAGGGGTAGGCTTAATCTTGCAGGACTTGGTACTATCTTTGTAACAACAACAACGATCAAGGATTTTGGGGCACGCTCAAACCTATGAAGCTAGGTGAAGTCGATGCCTAGTACCTACAAGCCTACATCATAGAGATAAATACATGTGCATCGATGTACATATAAAAGAAGACATTGCAGATAGATGATCAAGATTGATACATCATGTGAACTTCATCCATGTGAGTAACTACGACTTCATCTCAAATCATGAAAACACATCATGTATACACACACACACACACACACACAAAGAATGTAGCATTATCATAATGAGGGTTATAATCTTGAGCATTGGGTTAGTCTATAATCGATACTAATAATAAATCAACATAATCATGAGAAATATCCTAAATCATTAAGTGAGATACGAGATTCATCTAAAGTAACCTTGATAGAAGAATATATATATCCATCAAGTACATATCATATAACATCCTAACTATATTTAGAAAAATATTGAAGGTCCTCAAAAACACACAGAGATAAACACATACTCAAATGATACCTTTAGATATTATGTATGATACTAGAACCCTCAGGTGATAGCTCATGAAATCATTATAAACAAACTATAGGAATAGATCAAGAAATCATCATGAACAACTTAAGCTGTAAGAAAATATCGAAAGATCTTACTTCATTTAAAATCTCAAGACTTTTATTAGGGTTAGAGGGGTATTACATAACTTGAGTTGTCTTTGTTGGAGAAAGATAACACAATGTATGTGCAACTCCAACTTGCACAAAACAAATACTTTGCCTATTGATTTAGGAATAACTAATGATCCATGATTTTCCATGAATGTTGGAATGTGTTGGTTTTCTTAAGGAGCCTTCTTTGTCTTCTCATGGTGTCTTAAAATCCCTTTGAAGGGTCTGAAGTTCTCTATAGTTGTTGTATGTAGCTCTCTGCAACACGTTCTTTTGAAACCTTCTTCTTGCGATGAGTTAATTAATAACTCATTCAGCTACATTGTATTATCTTTCACACTCATGGAGACATATTATAATTACTTTTAATTATATTTATTTACTAAAAATAAACCAAATATCTACTTTACATTGTACCTAAACAACTAAAGAACTCTCCATTATTGCTGAAATCCACTCTAATAATAATATAATAGGAAGATATATATGATATTATTGGGTTAATTATGAAACCAATTATGTGATGCCTCTTTTATCTTGGTTTTGAATTTGATGAGGACTTAAGTCACTTTGGGGCTTGATGTTTCTTTTTCTCCTTGAACTTGATAAGATTTCTCTTATGCATTGATCTACTTAACCTTGAGCATGACTTTTTTTGCATACTCCTTCTAAAGTGGGGGATAAATTTACTATCTTAAAAAGTTAGCAACCATAATTGGATACTTTATTAGGCCCCATTTTGGTGATTTCAATATCTAATGTCCGTTATGATTGATCCTAGATACCTTATTATTATTTTCCCTCATCTTTTCCACCATCTCAACACTCAGTTCAATTTCAGGTTAATTAGCCTAGGTACAAAATATTTGAAACGTTATGTACCTAGGAATAGAACATTTCAAATGTTCTTTTCCCACACTTTTTGGCCCAAATTTGGCCCGGAGCCCTATGTTGGGGTTTTAGTGGGAAATTATATCTCATGGTTGGCCTAAATTATTTTGAATCCTACAATGTAGGACGTGGTATATAAATACCCTATCTATCCTCATTTTGGTATCCATTACTATTCTCAAGCATCCATTATCAAGTGCATTCAAGAGATCAAGAACAATTAAGCATTCAAGCAATTGTATTCAAGATTTGAAGGGAGGCATTCAAGATCTAGTCTATCCAAGTGATTCAAGTCAGTTCCAAGGAAATATTCTCCATTGAAGAAATATTATCTCTCATTAAGGCCAAGTAGAGGAGTTCTTAATCATGTAAGAAGATCCTTCCTTCCATAAACATTCATCTCTCCTTCATTGCAAGTGATTAACAAGCATATCTACATTGAAGATCTAGGAGTGGCGCTCATAGATCCATACATTTTTAGGGCATCCTTGATTCCTATTCTATATTATAAGTTCAACTTCTTAATTAAAATCACTTTCAAACATCTTCATGGGTATGATAAATTTCTACATCTGCCATGAGGGTTTATGCAAGGTGAATCAAACATTTAAATTTTTACATACTTTCCTTTATAAAATTTCCTTTCATTTTCAAGTTTGATTCCTAAAAATGGGGTTGACCAAGAAAAACCCCTTTTACCAAACCTTTTCCCCATTTTTATATGTGCAAGAATAGGTTATGGAGCCGTTAGAACTTTTCTAGGTAGATCAAAAATAGTCAGAGGATCCTTGAAGTACTTGGAATAGAATGTTTGAATCATTTTGTTCCTAGGTATAGAATGTTTGAAATATTTTGTACCCTACGACTTCAACTCATATTGAAATCATAGGCCAACACAACAGTCTGGACCATAATTCAACTTTGACCTTCAAGGATTTCTCAAGATTTTTCTTTGACTCAATCTTATTATTCATCTTTATTACCACAACTTCCATCTCATGCTTCAAATTATCTCTATCTTTTGTGATCTATTCACATTCATCATATTTTTCTTTTAGGGCTTGTGAATCTTCAGTGCTTCCCTTCTGCTTCAAATGCTCTACAAGATCTTTCCCTTTATCCTTATATTTGTTCAATTTTTCCTTTAAATTCTCAATGAATTTATGAACAATATTCTAGTTTGTATCTTGGTATTTTGGGTTCTTCCTTCTTGCAGTTGAAGTATTGTGTTGTTTGATATTATAGGTTGTCACTTCTTAGATCTCATGATCTAATTTGATTCACAAAAAGAGATATTTTTTGTCTATATTTGGGCCTAACAAAGACATTATGACAATTTGTAGGGTTTCTCTATATCTCTCTTCCATTAGGTGATTTGGCATTGTGAATGGTTAATATTGATATAATTGTGTTAGGTGATGTTATTTTGTGCCTCCACAAACATCTTGGAGGTCTACACCTCCTTTTGTGTTCATTTGGATATCATGTATTTACTGCTTCATCCTTTGTGGTTAACTTAATATTTTTTGGTCCTTGTAGTGGTGTGCAATGATTATGGAAAAGATTTTGGATCTAGGGGAAGGTGTGCTAACATGGTGTCATTCTTCACATGCTTTATTTTTCTTCTACATTCTTTGGAGATTGTAGATGGATTTGATAGTCTATGTGTTGCATGTTATATCCTATTGTAATCACCTAAAATTAGTCTAGTAAACCTATATCCCCTAATTAGATTAATTGGCCTTAAGAAAACCTTAATCAAAGGAATTTATTACTAGACCCTAATTATGAAAGCATTTAATCAAACTTTCTTATGTAATTAAAGACAACTTGTTGAATCAAATTATTAATCAAATCTCAAATTATCTAATTGCTTGAAATATTGAATTTAATTAAAATTTCTAAACCCCTTTTAATTAAATGAACCCATTCACACATCCTCACACATGTGTGAGCACTCAAAATTAAAATAAAATCAATTAGATGGGGAAATTACCAAATTTGTCTCATTCTCCCTCAAACAAGCACAACGTTGACCAATCAAAATCATTCCACTTAGATCAAACACACATGGATTGAGAGAAATTGCATCTCTACCGCTCTTCTCGATTGAATCTTAACCTTTTATTCCATCAAATTTCCTATAAAAGGAATAACTCTCTTTGTTCGAAAGAGAGGCAATTTGACAAGTAAGGTTATAGTGCTAGGTTTGCTCTAGTTTTTGAGAATTGTTCTTGCCTCCATCTACATAATAGCATAGTTTACTTGCATTTAAAATCTAGCTTACATTTATAGTTTAATGGTAACTTCATTATTAGTTTCATTTAATAGTCGTTAATAACTTTCTTAGCTACATTTCATGGTTAATATGCACTTAGTTTTCTTATACATGCATTTTCATTTTCAAGGTTCTTGAGAGAAAAGTATGTAGGTTCATGCATCTTGATCATTTCATGGAATCTTCCATTTTTGACTCATCTAGTCACTAATTCCCCATGCCAATCTGATGAGCATTTTCATGGAATAAAACTTGCTTCAACTAGGAAGCAATAAGCCACTCTTGAGGGTAGTTGTGTAATAATTTTGATTGTGATTTGATACTAACACCTTGATTTAATGGTTTATTGAAGTGTTTGGTGTTGCAAATTGAATATGACATTTTACCACACACATATTTGGCGTCCACTGTGGGGCAGAACTGGTTTTTTTCCCCATGTTTATTTAATTTCATGTTTTTTAAAAAACTTTGCTTTCTTTCATTTCATGTTTCATACCTGATCGTACAACAAATCACTGGTTACTAGTTTGTCATTTCAGGAAATTTATATTGTCATACGAGTATGTATTTGTATAATGGGAAAATATGGATACAATTTAGAACAATGGGGGATTACACATAAATGAGACCCTATGCCACTATTAACCACATACATTTAATTGTAATGATAAAGAATATAAATCTGGAAATTTTTGCAAAGAATAATGAAATGACATACATACCTCATAACATAGTAGATCTGGAAGTTGCTATTTTCTACTGCCTATACTAAGTTTCTAGAAAGTCTGCAACCAGATCTAGAATAGAAACACAGAGATGGAGAAAACCCATAAATATTTTCCTTTTCTACTCTAGGTTGACCTTGACCCAAATACAGTTTGACCTTGACCCCTTTATGTCGACCTTGACTTGCACCGCTCTGATGGAAATTTTGTTTGCAGATCCTGAAAGTTTGCCGAAAAGGGTATCCAAATCTGCTCTGCAACTCCTAAAACAATGATAGTAGATATTTGAAAATGGTGTTTTGGGGTGACTATATAGGGTTTTACCTTATTCAAACCCTCATTTTGGTGATCTCCACCTCCACGAATAGCCGGATGTAATAGAATATGTATATGTGTTTCTCGTAGGAAGAGCTTTGAATGTGTAATGCCAAGATCTAATCCTCTAGATTGAAACCCTAGCATGAAATAAAAGGAGAGAGAAATACATAGATTTGAATATCATAAAGGAATCATACCAAGCCTCCAAGGCTAAATTAATCCTACGAAACTCACAATCTGTAGTTTCTACCCCATGATTGTATCTTTTGAATGCTTGAATGTTGAAAATAGTAGATCAAAGAAGAATGAATGATTGAAGAACTCTTTCTTGATCCAATGAATGTCCATAATATATTATCCACAAAATGCTTGCTTGCATCAATAAATCATCATATCTTGTCCTCCTATATCATCCTCTTTCATTCTTGCATCACCATCTCATATCATCATGTCATATCATTATCTCATGTCATGATCTCCTCTTATTGTGTATCGGATGAAGGCCAAAGAGAGTGCTTATATAGATATTTCAAGGTAAGCCTCCCAGAGAAATGTGAGGGCCCCTAACTCAAATTTCACCTCAAATTATGGTCCAGTCACAATAACCAACTAAGGAGGAAATATATTAATTATATTTTGAATAAAAACCCTTCCGCATTCAGATCCGGGGGCCAATTTTGAATTTAGGGCCCCACTATGATCCAAATTTGAAAGCGGAATCCAAAAATTGACAAAGGTCAAGATTGAACTAAAACCTGACCTAGGTTAAGGTCAACCTTGAACCTAACCTATTTTAGGGTTGACATCAACCCTGACCTAAGGTTTCAGGCCGGTCAACTTAGAGTGCTAGTGAAGTCTCTAGGTTAGCCAGAGACCTAGGATGATGGGAAAATAGAGAAGAATGCTTGAAATAGGAACAGGGGCCTAGAAGAGATGTGATGAAGGCTAGGAGGACTAGTACATAGGTCCTACTTGGACAATAAAACCACAAATAAGGAAATCAAGGAGAATCCTCAAGATCGTAACCCTAATTTCACCTAGAAATGAAGAATTACCAAGTGTAGATGCATCCTGAATGCAAATCTATCATGTAAATGCACTAAATGAGGGTGCTAAACCTACCAAGATGGAAGTGCTTCCATTTTAATATGATACATTATCTAGTTTAAATTTTCATACTGGGACATTATATTTGTCATACAGGAGGTCATCTTATCATATTTTGTCATATGGTCCTATATTCTTTTTTGTACGAGTTTTGTTTCCAGACTATCCTACGTACTTTTTCATTTTAGAAATAGATAGTGTTTTTAGAGGGGTATTTGATGTAGTCTTGATTTGCTAACCCCTAACATGTTTTTGGTGATCTTTTTTCTTTCTGGTTTGATAGCCTAACTAGTTTTTGCAAAATGTTTAATAGAAGAATCACTTGCCAAAGTCATACTAGCACACATTTTTATCAAACTAAAAACACTTTTGTGCTTAAAGGACGCTTGAAAGAAGGAAAGTTTTTTGAAACTACTAAACCTTTGTGTTTGTAGGTTTCCTTTTGACTCCATCAATGAAATAAAAAAGTGTGTCTTCTTAATTGGTTTCTTAGGCACCTAGTTTAATTAGGGTATTATTTGTAGGTTAAATTGGACATTAGGGGACTATGCTCTTCTTCCTGTTAGGAAGAATCAGAAACCCAAACATGTTGGATTTATCTTAGGAAAAAAATCATTTTGGGCAAACTTGGAGTGTTTGGCTTGTTTTGGAGAAACAAAAAGTAGGAAATTATGCTCTTCTCCTCTTTGAGGGAGAATCAAAATTCCCAACCTTCTCTTTCCTATCCACTTTACTTTCCACATACCTTTTAGATGGGCCTACTGGTTGATGCAAAAATCTCTTGGAAATGACCCATGTGAGAATGAGGTATAAGCCACACCATTCCAACTCACGTTAAAATAAATTTACTCTTTGGGGAAAAAGCTTCAGGAGTTGGATGCCATTTGGGCTTATACTCGGCCTACGCCTAACATAAAGTAGGGCCTCTTGATCTCAATCACATTTATGTGACTTCTTATGATAAGACACTTTGTGGGACTATACGTCTCAATCATTCTTGTGTGGATGCAAAGGATATAACCAAACAAAGATCCTTACTAGAATCCATAGAGTAGAAGCCACCTAGCTCACCTCCAAAAGTGGATAATCCAAGTGCAAGGGAGATAGTAACTCCCCCAAGATAATCCTCAAAAAGAAAAAAAATTATATATATAGATGAAAAACTTCCTTTGCTAGTTAGTTCTATGATTGATTACTATATTTTCACCAATAACATAAAACTTAATAGAAAGAAAGAACGTGTATAAATGTATTCAAATTTAATCCACTAAAATCACATAACCTATAAAAATAACTATTTTATAAGGAATACATTAATACACAAGGAAAGAATGATGTACTAGGGATGATAATGTTTTAGATGCATAATATTGATATGTTCCTTAAAAGACACACCATCCATATTAGAAATTATGTAAGCACCTGAACCAAAGTCCTTAATTATGAAAAAATGTCCAAGCCAATTAGGGCTAAACTTTCCTTTTTCACCGGGTAAAGCATTCACATTTCTTTGATTCTCATATAGCACTAAATTGCCTATTGAAAATGATCATTCAATTACCTTATGATTATATTGCTTCTGAAGTGATTTATGATAAGCCTTTATATGTTCCAAAGCACTTATTCCTTGTTCATCCAATATTTCTAATTTTTATAATCATTTTTCTCGAAATGTGTCTTTGTCAACTATCCCATGGAATGAAACATGAAAAGAAGTTATTTCCAATTCCAAAGACATAATAGCATCAGTACTGTAGACAAGATTATAAGGAGAAGTACCCTGGTAGTATGAACACTTTCCCTATAAGCCCATAAAGCATAGGTAAGTTGGGTATGCCAATCTTTTGCATGCTTATTAAATTTTTTCCTTAGAATCTGTTCAATGACTTTATTTGATGCTTCAACTTGACCATTAGATTGAGGATAATAGGGAGTTGAAAATCTATGCTGAATTCAATATTTCTCCAAGAATTTCAAGACTTATTTATTCTTGAAAGAGGTACCATTATCCAAAACTATTGTTGAAGGAATACCAAATCATGTTATATTATTGTTAAGAATGAAATCAAAAATAACATCTGTAGTAGTTGAATGGAGAGGGAAGACTTCCACCCACTTTGTAAAGTAATCTGTATCCATCAGGATGTACATATGTCCTTAAGAAGAAGCCAGTGAGATTTTTCCAATAAGATCAGAACCCCAAATACTAAAAGGCCATGGAGCAACTTGATTATGAATCTCACAAGTAGGAGCATGAATTAAATTACTATGTTGTTGACATTGAGGACACTCCTTAACAAACATGAAAGAATCTTGCTCCATTGTTTGCCAATAATATCCCATTCTAAGAAGTTTATTGACTAAAGATTTTCCACCAAAATGTCCCCCAAAAGAACCAGAATGAGCTTTTGCAAAAGCTATTGGAATTTTGGTTCCACCAAGACATCTTAATAGAAAACCATCATAAGAGCATTTGTAAATTGTATCTCCTAAAATGATATAATGTGCTGCAAGATTCCTAATACAATTACGCATGTTCCTTTTTGCCGATTCAGGAAAAGTACCATCTTTCAAACAATGAAAGATATGAGAATACTATTCATCCAGAGGAAAATTGAAACAATCAGAGGTAACCTCATTGGAAATTGTAGGATTTTTAAGAGTACATATAATAAATTGAAATTCTTCAGCATTATTCTTAAGACAAACCAAAGAAGTTGTGTTTTCCATGGCGTCCGCATGTTGATTATCTTTCCTAGGTAAAGTTTGAATCATATAAGAAGAGAATTGTGAAAGAACATCAAGAGCCAAATCTCTATATTGTGTCATTTTATCATTCTTATTCTGATAACCTCCTTTATTTTGTTCCATTATCAATTGCGAATCTCCATAAATTTTCAAGTTTTTAATGTTAAGGGATGAAGCTGCGCATAAGCGAGCTATAAGATCTTCATACTTCGCAATATTGTTATTACAAGGAAAAGTTAATTTATATGACACAGGGATCAATTTTTTCATAGGAGGGATCAAGATAATTCCAACACTAGAACCCATATTACATCTAGATCTGTGAAAATATAATTCCCAATCATCATCTTGTTTAATAGCTAAAATGTTTTCATCGGGGAATTCTATTGAAGTAAAGTATGTATCAAAATGAGGACAAGGAGCTTCAACCAAATAATCTGTTAAATCTTGTCCTTTAATCAACTTTTGAGAAAGCAAATTTAGATCAAATTCTGTAAGTAACTGTAGACATCCAAAAATATTAATATTATTTTCCCTCTTATTTCTCTAACTATTTAATTCAATCAATTAAATAGTTTCATTTATCAATAGTTTAAATACTATTCTAATGTATTTTATTTAAATACATTTGTCTCATGAAATTCCCTTTTTAATAAATTTACATTTATTAA
>MU226473.1:4627338-4652464 GCA_018584345.1 Thuja plicata
TCTTGCATCTCATATTCCTTTAGGATAGTCATTTCATGCCACCCATCACACGAGCCACTAAGAAGAGGAAGAACATGGATCCTAATCTTGCCGCTAGCTCATCTAATCCTATGACTGACAATACCAATGTCATGGTTACTTATGTGCCTCAGCCCAATGATCAAATTGAACATATATGGGTAGACACTAATGAAACTCCCACTCTAAGTACCGTGGAAACATTTATCAACCATCCCATGCTTGTCCACATGGTAAATGCCATGAGTGGATGCAACAATAACTAGGTACTCTTGGACATCCAAAAACAAGGACTTCAACTTCCACCTTGGATTATACCCACACTTGTAACATGACCTATAGCACTTCTAGGGGAACGTCCTTATCCCACTAGAAACAAAATTTTTGATCCACTTCAATGAGCCCTACAAGTGGGAACTCTTCTTACACCAGTATTCCATCCCTCCATTCTACCTTCCATCATGCACACCAACAGGGCAAGCAATACCCCCTATCACTATGAAAGTACCTCCACAAGCCATAGTCGCTCCTCTTTTGCAAGCAATCCCAACATTTTTTGCAAAATTTCCACCACCACCAGTTAGCACACAACAAACCACCATTCCACCTATTCCTACTCAACCTGTTCAAAGTGCTACAACCAGTTCACAGCATCAAACAATCCAAGTCTCCATGCCTATTCTGCCTTTCTTCACCACAGGCATGCCACCTACCAATGCCTACAACCAACCCTTATTTCCACAAGGGTCCACTTTTCCCACTCTACCAGCAACACAATCACACTGAATGCCAGCAGTTCTACCTCAAATGTTGTTCAACCCAAATCCCTTCATACTGCAACCATCGATGAATCCCTTTCTTGTACCCCAAATTCCCACCCAACCTATCCAACAGCAGTAGCAACAACAACAACAACAGCAACAACAACTTATCCAACAACAATAGTAACATCAACCTATCCAACAACAATAGCAACATCAACCTATCCAAAGAAACAACAACAACAACCTATCCAATAATAGCAAATCACCAATCCATTCACATCTCAAGAACAACAATAACCAATCAGCCCCTTCATAGCTGCACAACCCATTATCCAAAATACACAGCAGCCACAACCATAAACACAGGGGGAAAATCCCCTCATGGCATAACCACTAAAATAGTTTGCTAATCCTTTTATCTAACCCGTGCAACAACAACAAACTCATTCTACCAATTACATAGCCATGCCATCTTCCACTGCATCACAAACAATTCCCCCTCCACAACAAGTTCTCACCGAGGGCATTTCACCACAAAATACTTATCCTCCATCCTATATAGGTGCACAATAGGTTCATCCCACTTATCCAATGCCGCAACAAATACAAGCATATTTCCAATAGTTGCAACAATCTTATCAAGCGCTGACACCTCCTTCACTACAATATTCCCCTCAATCGTAGATTCCACTACAACAACCTATATACATTCATCAACAACCATCATACCAAACACCACAATATCCCCCATATAATCCTTCATAATCACCATTCGATCCATATCAGGTTCAAGGAAATCCTGCAATCACGATCAATAATCCTCCCCTGCAAATCAATCATGAATGGGAGGAAATGAAGAATTCTCTCAAGGAGCTAAAGGATGGGACAATGACTAAAACATTTAATTTTGAAGAGGTATGTCCTTATCCATTTGATCGATCTATCACTTCCATACCCTTCCCCAAGCACTTTTGAGACCCCAAAATTTGATAAATATTGGGGGAAGGGTGATCTTGTGAGTCACGCGAAAAAATTCTACATGGCCTGTCAAGAAGTGGCCTATAGTGATAACTTCCTGATGAGACTATTTCCCAAAATCTTGGGAGGCACCGTTCTTGAATGGTTCTACAAAATCCCTTACGACACAGTCTCTACTTTCACAGAATTATCTGAAAAGTTTGTGGCCCAATACGCACATAATGTCAAAAATGAACTCTCACTCCTTAACCTATGCAATTCCAAACAAAAGGGAGGAGAAAGCCTATCCGATTATCTTCAGTGCTAGCAAGGTCTTACTACAAGGTTGTTTTACCAAACCCCAGAACAACATCTTATCAAAATCTTCATTAACAACCTTCACCCTAAGCTTGCCTTTCACATGCACATGAACTGTATACAAACTTATCACGACATCAGAATCAAAGGTATGGACCTTGAACGAGGTCTCATAGAGGAAGGTACCATCAATCACTACAAATAATCTTAGCCTAATAAACATAACAATGATTGATCATGATACTGGAACAAGAACAAAAATGCGGTAAAAGATGGAGCCACTAACACCAAACATGTTCAAGTTGTGGTAGCTAGTCCTAATGCACCTACCCAGACTTATCATCAAGCACCACCAATGTACCCTCAACCTCCTCCCATGTATCAAAAACCCACTCTCATGTATCCTCAACCAACATATTAGAAAAACATGCACCCTCAAGGTGCGCCTATCTATCCTCCTCCAAGGACATCATATCAACACAACTACCAAGGTCCTATGAATCAGAAAAATGCTATATCAGTCCCGCATGAACAACAAATACCTCACACTTCAAATGCACCACAATGCATGTTTACACCCTTGGGTGAACCTATAGACATCATCTTCCACAAGCTGGTTCAAGCTAACCAAGTTGTGTATCCTAAAACATAGCCATTTGATGATTCAACTCCTAAGCCAGCTTGGTATAAAGACAACAAGTACTGTGAATACCATCATGTTAAGGGACACACCACCCTCAAATGCATGAAGTTGAAACACTATATTCAGGATCTCATTGAACACAAGGAGATTGAAGTAGACTCTCCTGCCCAATCATTGCCAATGGAGACCTTAAAATTTATCAAAATGCATTCCCTAAACACACTTCTGGTATAGGCCAAGGCAATCCTACTTAGTCCTCTGATCAGGGAAAGGGTAAACAAGAGGAAAATGATGATAGAAAAGATTATACCAATGCATATTTAAACTATGATAATCTTATCAGCTACATATCCCAAGTCCAGTCCTCCATCAATGTCATCCATGTCAAGGGTGCCGATACCTAATGCACCATCACCACTCATAGAGGTAGGATAATAGTCACAGGTGCTGGTCTCACCCCATCTGCTGGGACCCAATACAAAATTTTGGAACACCTAGGGAATACCCCAGCCCAAATTTCCATCCTGGATCTTCTCCGTACATCACCCACTTATCAAGAGATCCTCAACAAGGCTTTGCAAGAATCCCATGTTCCCAGCAACATCAACCTCACTGAATTGCAAAACATTTTCAGACACCTGTCTGCATCTTGTGGGGTCTCCTTTAGACCAACAGATGTACCCTCTAAAGAAATTGATCATAATCTCCCACTCCATATCACTGTCACGGTTAAATATTTTGCCATCAAACGAGTCATGATAGATAATGGATCGGCCCTAAATTTGTCTACTCTAAAATTCATAAAATAATTGGGTTGCACTAAGGCTAATATAACAAATGATGTCATCACAATAAAAGAATATGACAATCTAGAGTGTACTTTTGAAGGCACAATATCATTTCCCATTCAAGTGGGCCCAGTTATCTAGGATACATTATGTCATGTTGTTAATCTTGACCTCCCCTTCAACATTCTCCTTGGATGCCCATGGATTCATTCTATGCAAGTCATCCCATTCACCTATCATCAATGCATCAAATTCCCATTTAAAGGCACTGAGATCACCATCAACGCAGATCCCAAGCCCTTTGCATACTGTAATGCATTGGAGACATCCTTTCCACATTCCAATCACTATCCTGGGATTGATATTGGCACCTCTGTCACCATCTCATCTCGAACCCATTCAAACCCAAAAATAATCCTCTCCTCCACCTTGTCCATGGTCAAGATCAACAACAAAGGTTGTGGTGAGTACACTTTATCTAATGCATTCACAGTTGGAGCATTGCCAATTGATCCTCACACTGAAGGCCTCCAACCTAATCTAAGCAAGACAGAATCAGAGTCAACCAAGGTACTGCAATTTGGTTCTACCACTTTTATATCAAAAGGTACTTTGACTGGCCAAGAAATGGCACTAAACATCAACCAATGGCTATATAAAGATCTACCACCCAAGGACACAAGTCACCTCAATTACTTCAAAGATAAGTACCCCACAATGCACAAACTAGTGATAGAAAAATGGAACTACCAAGGAGGTGACCTTGGTTATGAAGAGCAAGGAATGAAAGATCCTATTATACCCACCTGAGTAGAAAAGCACTTGGGCCTTGGCATGGGCTCTGACACAAATGGGGGCACTAATGAGTTCATCGACTATTCCTCTTGTCCATCCTTAGGAAAAATTGTTGACATCAAAGATATCCCAGAAGAGAAAGTTGTGAGAGCTTATGACAATGTTTTTGATGATGAAACCTTCCTGGGAAATGCTATCCTACACCAACTTTCCATACTCTTCATTGAACTTCCCCTCTGCCATCTTGAACTCATAGACTGGGACCAACCAAGTGTCATACATGTTGATGAGTTTCAAAGTGAGGACACGTTCCTAAGCTTTATGGAAGCAATTGAGCAAAGTAGTGACTAGGGGAAAGACTCAACATATGTATACAAACTAGACCCAAAGGAATATTTTGGGGAAGAGGAGAACTTTAGCTACAAAAATGACATAGAAAACAAAAATAAAAAACAAAAAAATTGATCTCCTAGCGAAAACCCCTTTGGGGCGCTATCTGATCATAAAAAAGTAAAAACAAAGGGTGTATCCCCTGGTGAAAACCTCTTTGAGGTGCCAGAGGATAAATATTCTCCTCTTCCTCTTATCTGAGATTACATGCTTGAATAGTCATCAATTCTCATTGAAGAAGCAAAACCTTTCAATCTGGGTACCAAACAAAATCTCGCCATCACATACATAGCAGCATCTCTGACTGAAGTAGAAAAAAATAATCTTGTCACTTAATTAAAAGAATCCATCAACAAGTTTGCATGGTCTTACTCCCACATGCCAGGGTTAGATCCCAACTTGGTGGTTCACCATCTAGCAGTGGACCCAAACATAAAACCTATCAAGCAAAAGCTCAAAAAGATGCACCCTAAAGTGGCACTACTTGTCAAAGTGGAGCTAGAAAAATTACTCCAATCCAAGATCATCCACCCCATTAACTATTCTAACTTGATCTCTAATATGGTGCCCGTCTCTAAGCTAGATAAATCAATCAGGATATGTACAGATTTCAAAGATCTTATTAAGGCATGTCCCAAGGATGATTTCCCCTTGCCAAACATAGACATGATTGTCGATCTCACAACAGGACATGAGATGTTGTCACTCATGGATGACTTTTCTGGATATAATCAGATCTGCATTGTAGAAGAAGATAATCATAAGACAACATTCACAACCCCTTGGGGCACCTTCTGCTATAACATGATGCCTTTTGTCTTAAAGAATGCTAGGGAAACCTACCAAAGAGCCATGACTGTCATTTTTCACTACATGATTCACAAGATCCTTGAAGACTATGTGGATGATATCTTGGCAAAATCAGTAAAAAGGGAAGATCACCTAAATGTTTTGGAATGTGTCTTTGATAGAATTGGACACTATGGCTTAATGCTCAATACAAATAAATGTGTCTTTGGAGTCACATCAGGTAAACTCCTAGGGTTTATTGTATCCAGATGAGGCATTGAAATTGATCTAAAGAAAGTACAAGCTATCATAGAGATGCCTCCACCAAAAACACTCTGATAATTACACAGCCTCCAAGGAAAGCTACAATCTATGTACCATTTTATCTCTCAACTAGCAGACATGTGCCAACCATTCACTCATCTCCTGTGAAAAGACAACACATATAAGTGGGATCCTTAATGCCAGAAGAGTTTTGACAAAATCAAAGAATACTTGGCTAATCCACCCATCTTGGTACCACCTGTACCTAGCCAACCACTCATCCTATACAATTCTGCTACTACCACAGCACTAGGGGCACTCCTTACTCAATTGGATGATGAAGGCAAAGAAAGAGCTATTTATTATATCAGTCAAACTTTAGTGGGTTATGAGATCAATTATTCTCCTATGGAAAAATCATGTCTGGCAGTGGTCTTCTCCACTTAAAAAATTTGCCACTACATGCTTAGTCACACAACCAAGCTCATTTCAAAGGTGGATCCTCTCAAGTACCTACTCTCCAAGACTACACTTACAAGTTGAATGGAAAAATGGGTTATGTTGCTAAGTGAATTTGATATTCAGTATGTTGACAGAAAATCCATTAAAGGGCAAGTCCTTACTGATCAACTAGCTGAAGCACCATTGGTAGATGCATATCCTTTGGTCACAAAATTTCTAGATGAGCATTTGTACATGATAGAAGAACAACCAACGTGGCAACTCTACTTTGATGGGTCCTACACAACTCATGGCGCAGGAGTAGGAATACTTTTTGTCACACCTCAAGGTGATTACATCCCCATGTCATTCAAATTGGGTTTTCCTTGCACAAACAACATTGCATAATATGAGGCACTAATTGCAAGACTCCGCATGGCCATAGAATGGAACATCACAGATATCCAGGTCTTTGGCAACTCCCAAATCATCATCAAACAAGTCTTGGATGAGTATCAAACCAAATATGACAAATTGACGCCATATAAGCAGATGGTTGACAAGCTGAAAGAAAACTTCCTTCACTTGTAGATAACACAAGTAACACACTTACAGAACAAAGTTGCTGATGCAATAACCACAATTGCCTCCCTTCTTGAGATTCCTCATGAGTCTACGCAATACAAATTCTTAGTTGAGCAACTACATGCTCCCGCTTAGGAGAATGATGAATCAAATTGTGTATGTATCTTGGTTGGTCCCTAGTCCCCGTGGTACCATGATATCCAAGCTTACATATAAAATTATATCATATCTCCTCATCTCACTGCAAACCAATGCCAAAACTTTATCCATAAAGCATCCCGTTACACCCTCGTAGCCAATACCCTTTATCGTCGAGGTTATCATAATGTGCTCTCTAGATGTCTAGATGAAAATGAAGCTGCCCAGGCTTTATAAGAGGTACACACTAGAATCTGCGGTGCCCACATGAGTGGCATGGTCCTAGCCAAGAAACTTCTATGTATAGGGTACTATTGGCCTACAATGGAACATGATGCTTGTGAGTTCGTCAAAAAGTGCCTACCTTGTCAACAACATACTAATTTGATCCATGCTCCTGCTCAGGACCTCAGACCTATTGTGCCTCCTTGGCCCTTCTCTTGTTGGGGTTTTGACCTCATTGGTAAGATTACTCCCCTCTCTTCTGAAGGCCACAAGTACATAATCACAGCTATGGAGTACTTTACAAAGTGGGTCAAAGCAATTCTTCTCACACTCACTACTAGTGTCCAGATATCCAAATTCATCCTCTATCACATCATTTTCCGCTTTGGCATACCCTCCACCATCTTCACAGATCATGGTACACCATTTGAAAATCAACATGTCAGTGATCTCTGTGCTCACCTTCATATCCATCACCATTTCTCCAGTCCATATTTCCTGCAAGGTAATGACCAAGCTGAGGCAACTAATAAAACCATCCTCAAAATCCTCAAGAAAGTTGTCAATGATACTGGTTGTGACTGGCATCTCCAGATCAATCCGACCCTTTGGGCATATTTCACTTCCTACCGTACTCCTACTGGCACTACTCCCTACTCCCTATTCTATGGTGCTAAAGAATTCTTACCAATTAAGGTTGAGCTACCCTCCCTCCGAGTATCACTAAGAGGCCTGATTGATGATGAAGATTACTGGGTAGCACAACTCACATAGCTGGATCTCCTAGATGAAAAGTGCCTACAAAATTATGATCACTTGATTTTTTAATAGAATACACTCAAGTGGAACTATAACAAGAAGGTCCACCCACACTAGTTCTAGGTAGGGGACCTTGTGCTAAAAGAAAATTAGAAAATGGGTACTGATTAGGAAAAGAAAGGCAAGTTTGAAGTCACCTGGCAAGGCCCATACGGTGTCACTGCATGCTTCAGTTCTGGGGCATATCAACTCTCCACTCCTGAAGGAGAGACATTGAATGATCCTATCAACATCATTCATCTCAGGCACTTCTATGCCTAATGGCTGGTTATTCATTCCAATTATCTGAGAAAATCCATAAAAAGTATAAAAAAGTCCTAAAAAAAAAAAGCACAAAAACAATATAAAACAACCCTAAAAAAATCTCTAAAAAGTGAAAAATGAAGCTAAAAAAAATGGTTGTCCCAGTGAAAACTTGGTAAACAGGCAATTGGGAAATATAAAAAAAAATCAAAATCAAAATAAAAAAGATCCAAAGAAATCAAAAATAAAAATAAAGAGAAAAAACTTTCATCCAATGGTGAAAACTTGGCAATCAAGCGCCTTGGACAAGTATGGGTGATGAAAACCTAGAAACAGGCATCACACATAATGGACCATTCCATTATCTATCAAAATCTCATTTCCTTCCATCACCAGCACCACATCTCCACTACTCTTTGCATCTCCCTTATTCTCTGGGTGTTCACATATCATACACACTAGTCTGTAATGATCTCCCTATCTCGTATCCTGAGCTTTTGTACACATAATCTTGTATATTATTGTCCATATGTTGTACTATCCCAAATCCCAAGCATTAGTCCTGTATATTTCTCATGTCTTGAGTTTCTCCTTGTAAGATCCTATGTTGGTTCTATAGTTTTCTTGTAGTGCGCATTTGATTAATCAACCTTGTAAGTCCCATCTTTCTGGAAATGAGTCTTGAGGATGTGTCCTTCCTCTCGTCAACTTAAATCTAGATCATCATCATCTTTGGGTTCTCTTAGGATGTATCTTTCCTCTTGAACTAATTAATCAGCACACGCAACTATCACGTACATCAAGACAAGTAACATGATCCAATCAAATCTTGGAAGCAACCTTTGTAAATAATTGTTGTAACTAATTGCTTGTCATTAATCACTCAATTTGATCCTTGTACATTTGTGATACATTCCATCTTCCCGCCATCATGATAACATCCTAAGTCATCGTCCTACTAACATTCCCTGCCCAATCCTCCATAGTCCTCCTATCTGTTTCATCAGTCAATTGTGACACACACAAAAAAATATAGGTGAGTCCCATTGCACCCATTGCATCCATTTCATCTGTTGCCTCTAGTATCATTATTGCATCTATCATTAAGATTCAGTTACATTATTCATCATTTTAAATTCCTTAGATTCATTAGATTGCATTAGATCCATCATTCATTATTTAATTGCATTAATCATCATGTCAATAGTTAGTACCATTTTAGAACTTTGCATTATTAATCCATTATTTAACTTGCATAATCAATTCATTTTTAGGTTCATTTTATCATCTTGCATTGTTAAATTCATTTTAGATTCATTTTATCATCTTGCATAATCAATTCATTTTAGATTGATTTTATCATCTTGCATTGCTAAATTCATTTTAGATTCATTTTATCATCTTGCATTGTTAAATTCATTATTCATTTTGTCACCTTGCATTATTAAATCCACTTAAGCATTCATTTTATCATCTTGCATTGTTAATCCATTTTAGCTTCAATTTAGTCTTGCATTGTTAACAACATGTACATCTTGCATAATTAAGTCATTTTAATTATTAGATTCATTTTTTTGTTAAAATATTTATATTTCATTGTTCACTCATTTGCACATTCATTTTAGTCTTGCATAGTTCATTCATTTTAGGTTCATCTTGCATTCATCCATTTTTATCATCTAACATTATTACAACATTTAGATTCATGTACCACTTGCATAATCAATTCATTTAGATTCATTTTAGTCTTGCATTTGTTAAAACATCATTTAGGTTCATCATAAAACATCAGCATATATATTGCATACATCATAAAAACACATCACATCCTGCATCCACACACGTCAGTACATCATATATATATAAGCATCATCCATCGTGCATAAGTCATACATCATATATACATAATCGGGTCATTCATATACATCACATCCTGCAAGCATCAAATATTAGTAATCATATAGTTGTATGCATCAAAACATCATATAGATCATACATCATAAGCATCAATAGAGTCCTCATCATATACATATATATATATATATATATATATATATATATATATATATATATATATATATATATATATCAATGTCTATCAATAAAATACATCACATGCACCTCAGTGCCAATATACATGTATAATCTCAAAAATGCAAAACTGTGTGTCATCTGATCCTCTGATGAATCATACTGGTGGCTATGATAATCCACCTCCCTACCTTGGTGGTGGATGTGGTGGCATCCCCACTGATCCCTATGATGCTAAAGTCCGCATTGTGCTCTGAGAACGTGACCTCTCTGAGTAGTCTCGTCTCTATCCATTGGGAACTAGCTGATGATATAGTGCTCTATAATGGGATGCCTCCCTGCCTACCCTGTTCGCATCTCTATGAGATACGAACACCTTGGCCACCACCTTCCCAACCCCACCTACTACAACTGCCTACCTGGCGATGTCACACTCAACCCTGTATACCTCTACCCATCGCAGTGTTGCATCCCTCTCTGAGGTCAATGCAGAAATCTACTCCGTAGCCTGCTCCATCTGCAGGGTCAGCATATCTAACTGGCCTGTAAGAGTACCTATCTCGGTACATAGCTCCCTAGCATCGTACGTTAGATCTACCATAGAAAACTCTCCCAAGTCTACCCAGCCCTGTAAGGTGTCCAGTGCACCCTCTGCGCTGTTAGCCCATGCTGTCTCTGTAGTCACTAATCCCTGTATCCGGGAAATCTCCACATGCAGAATCACATTAGACACCACCGCCATGTCTAATAAACCTCATAGTCTTATGCACTATGTCTGAAGGCTGTCTTGCTCTATGATGACAGTATCATAGGTGTCCTATGCTACATACCCTTCGGGTGGCCATTGTGGCCCCTGTACCTATGGTGGCACTAGTGGTACCTGCGCCTATACCTATGGTGGCACTGGTGGTGCATGTGCCTATACCTATGCCTGATCCTATCCCTATGCTGGTGGGGGCCCCTATGGCCCCTAATCCTATACCTGTGCCCCTGTCTGGGGTCTCACTCATCTCTGTGGCCTCCTCCTCTGACCTGCTACCAAGGTCTTTGGGGCGTACCCGATCTCTGTACCATCATCTACATCTAGATCCCCTATTGGCTGCTCATGAGCAGCCACCTAATCTGGGTCTATCAGTCTCACTGGGGTGTGTGTAGCCCACCATGCTGCGTACTCTGAGGTCATCCATGCATCTGTGATGTTTGGCTGTGCCACAAAATCCAACCATACCATGTCCCTCTAGGATGCCCTCACTATGAGAGCATTCGTGTACCTCCCCCATGTCCCTACCTCCCTAGTGACATGAGGCTGTAAGACATCCTCTACCACCACTCCTTGCTATAGCCCAAACTATTGCATGACCTTGGATGGTCTGTACCTCTCTGTCTGGTGGATGGTCCTCCCTAGTAGAAAGAAATTGGTCTGAATGTATGAAAGGTATAGAAAATCCTCAAATCTGTCCTCCACTCTTGCCACCCAGTCCATAGCCCCCCATGGCTCGCATAACCTATATGTGGTCCAGCAGAAAACCTGTACCTCATCTAAAAGCTACTGCCAATATCTAGTCTGGCCAATAGAGGTGTATCTCAAAGGGAGCCTATATCTACAGGCATAGGGCTCCCCAGGATGATGTGACTCCCTAACCCTCATCGGTTGAAACACTGCAATGTGCTCCCAGGCCTACACTAACTTCAAATTCACCCCGGTAGCCATGTTGCATGCCTCGTAGTACATAGCCATATGTAGATTATGGTATAGCTGTCCTAGGACAACATACCCCCAGCAATAAGAGGTCCCCTCCTCCAACATCTATGCTAGCGCCCATGACCAGCCCATGCCAAAACTGTGTCCCACCAGATCCACTAACATACATCCCCCAATCAATCTCGCAATATAAAGAGCTATCTGCCTTAATCTCCTATCAACTGTTGGCTACCAGGGCATGCAGGTCTGGTATGTCAGAATCCACCTCATCGACCGCCTAAAAGAAATCTCCATATTATGATCATTTTCCTCCAATCGATATCGAGGAATTGCCCCTCAGATAGGTATCCATAGAATCCACCAGACATCCTCCAAAGTGATGGTTGCCTCTCTAGTAGGTAAGTGAAAGGTGGTGGTGTCACTATGCCACCGCTTGATCAGTGCGGTTATCATCCCATTGTGCGCCCTTAGCCTAGGCCAATGGGGAACATAGTCCAACCCAACTACTGCTAGTAATCCCCAGTCATCCTCCGTTAGCTGCGACTCCAACTCCATGGTAGGAGGCCAATGCTCTCGCGAACCCAATGGTGGGAACTTCTCCTACAAGAATTTTAGGAATCCACCGTGTCAGTCACCTTTTCTTCTATTCCTAGTCTAACACCTTCCCAAAATGGGGCATCTTGTCCCTAGGTCTTATGCCGACCCATCCCCGGCCCCTTCTGGGTCCCTTTGTTTCCTTCCCTCTCGGTGTTTCTCCTTTTAGGCGCAGACGCTAGTTCAGCCAGAAATGCTAATTCATACACTGGCATCTTCAACATCCGTCCTGCAGACTGCCGTCTTTGAAGACGTGGGTCTGTTTCCAGCATCTTTGAAGACACTAGTCTGGTACTGTCATCTCCAGAGACACTGATCTGGAGATCAGTGTCTACGAAGATGTCGATCTAGGGATTGGCGTCCTCGCAAATGCTAGTTTGAGAATTGGCGTCTCCGGTCCAGAATTCATTTTTCCCCTCATTAATGCCCCATCTACCCCCCCCCCAAAGTATTAAATAACTTCAATAATAATAAATGCAAGGTCTCGAATAGCCCACTCACCGATACCGGTTTCTCGGTGGGCCTCCCATGTGTGTGCACGCACTCTCCAAGCTGCCCCTTCATCCTCTCATCAGCCATCTTTTCACTCTAGAGCTCAAAGTTTCACTATTCACTATTCACAAATGACCTTCTTTAACCCCCTCAGCCCCTCTTATAGCCCCCATTTTCCCTGAAATTTTTTCCCACCCCCGTTTTCCCCCTCATGTATATTTTTGTATATATCATCTTGTTGTAAAAGCTAAAATACGCATAAAATCTCACAAACATTTAAAAATCATGAAAAATCCAAAAAATTCAAAAGATTCCAACAACTCCAAAAACATCAAATATTCTCAAAAATCATGCAATAACACTTCGTTCTTTCTGCATTTTCCAGATCTTAGTTTTCAGCCACATTTCGACTCATGCGACTGCGACACTATTTTTCATCAAATCAAGTTTTTGACTGACTGTCCTTGCTCTCCATCCTGTTCACAGCTTTTGCCAACGAATCTCTTTTATCAAATCAAATCCAATATCTGCCCGTTAAGATGCATCCTTCCAGTATCGGCTTATCAAATCCTACATCACATCAATCCTATTCATGGCAAGAACTTTGGACCAAATGACTACTTGGTCACGAGGCCTTCTTTATTGATTTTATCTTTTTGCGTCAGTTAAAACCTACTCACCACTACCTCGATCTGTTATATCTTGGTGTGTTGTGACTGGTCGTTACTGATACATGTGTCTTTTGTAATGTCCTTTTGTTTGAGCATCAAGTCCAAACAAAGGAATCTTGTCACCTGTGTTTTCTAACACCTGATGCATACCTCCTATTGCAATATCAAAATCAGATGTGCTCTCCACACTTTTCCACACAAATGGATCCCCAATGCTCATTAGATGCATTTAATTTCATTTGCATTTGCATTCTTAGCTGCATTCTTAATTGCATTTCAGAAGGATTCTATTTATTACCTCCTCTCCCTTCCTCCTTCCTGTAGCATCCTTTTTTGAGAAAATCCTACAACATTGTCTTCATTGAGTTTCTTTCTTGAGGGGGCACAACCCCATACCGTCATTGCTTCAGCATGACCCCTAGGAACCCTCTTCCTCTGGGGAAACTCATTTTCTTGTCTTTGACAAAATGTCACTTGCGACGCCACATCAAAGAGGGGCAAAATGTAGATGTCCAAAAATATTATTATTATTATTAATATTATTTTCCCTCTTATTTCTCTAACTATTTAATTCAATCATTTAAATAGTTTCATTTATCAATAGTTTAAATACTATTCTAATGTATTTTATTTAAATATATTTGTCTCATGAAATTTCCTTTTTAATAAATTTACATTTATTAAATCCTCCATTTTCCTAATTCTTCTAAACCATAATTTATTCAAATTTGATTTGAATAATACCCTAAAACCCTAGCTAGGAACCTATTAATCCTACCCTAAAGCCTACCCTAGTCCTACCCTACTCCCATCACCTCATTTCCTAAGTATACTTCCCCACCTAAATGTCCCTTAACTATGCTTAATGGATGATTCCTAACCTTTTTAAGGCTAATGGAATGCTCACCCACATGGGGAATTTCTCTCCAAAATGGGCACCCATTCCTCTTTAATTCCCTCTTACAATTTTCTCTCCCCTTTTGAAATATTGAGCTACTTAATATTAAATGCCAATTTTGACTCAAAATTGGCCAGCTTTTCAAGTCTATGTGTCTCCTATGTGGCTCTTATGTGGATGCCACATAGGTGCTACTTCATCCAAGCCTCTTCCTCTCTCCAAAAACTCTATAAATAGAGGCCTTCTCCTCTCATATTTTCATCTCTCAATATTGCATTTTTATCATGTTATTTTGCATTTAGAAGTTCATAGCTCTAGATTTCATATTTTCATATGCTCTTAGTTTATGCTTAAATCACTTAGATATTACATGCTAGGTTCTTTTTGGTTAAAATTGAATCATATTTTGTATCTCATATCATAACATAGCATAGTTCTTGCATCATAGCTTTTTAATCTCATGTCTGGCATATCAATTTGAGCATCATCTTTGGGAAGGATTTAAGACTAGTTTTCCATACTAGTTCTTGAATTTCTTCTTTGATTCCAAGCTTGCATTCAATAGTTGCATTGCCTTGGGGATTCATGTCATTTTGTGTGTTTGAGAGAGCACACCCACATCCATCAAAATGAGAAAATCAAACAAGTTAAATAGGGTGCTTACTTGTTTAGCTTAATCTGATGTTATTTGGTGTTCTTTGTTGCTTGCTTGCTCTTTCACATGATTTTTTAATTGATTATATGTGCTAAGCCACTAATGTTTGCATGTTTGAGCTTTCTCCCAAAAGATTGAAGAATTCCTCATACTACAGTAACATCACCCACTTTGCAAGATGGCCAGAGAGATCATTTTTTAAGAAAAGATGTTTCAAAGGATCAAATTTAACAATCACATTGACTTCAACATTTAATAGATAATGCCTGAGTTTCTGACAAGAATAAACTAAAGCTAAGCATTGTTTTTCCAAATCTATATATCTTGTTTCGTAATCAAGTAAAGTCTGACTAATGTAGTACATAGGTCTTTCCTTACCTTCACTATCATGCTTAGCCAACAATGCACTCACCGCATTTTGAGTAGCTAAAGTATACAAATAAAAGAGTTTATCGAATTGAGCAGGTTGCAAAATAGGAGGATTGGAGAGATACTCCTTGAATTTCTCAAAGGATTGTTTACATTCCTCATTCCAAGAGAGAGTGGTATCCTTTCTAAGCAAGGAAGTGAAAGGAACAATTCTATCAGCTAAGTTGGAAACAAAGTGACAAATAGCTTGAAATTTTCTTTGTAAATATCGTAGCTGACAAATGTTCTTAGGAGTAGGCATATTAACAATAGCATAAATATTTTCAATTTCTACCTCTATGCCTCTCTTAGAGATTATAAACCCCAATAATTTACTGGAATCAACTCCAAAGGCACATTTATTAGGATTCAATCTCATATTGTAAATTCTAATACTTTCAAATATTTGTTGTAAAATAATAACACGACCTCCTCTTTGTATAGATTTTTCCAAGATATCATCCACATAATCCTCAAGAATCTTATGAATGTAATCATGAAAAATCAAAGTCATGGCTTGCTGATAAGTTGCTCCCACTTTTCTTAATCCAAAAGGCATCACAAACCAACAAAATGTTCCCCAAGATGTTATATATGTAGTCTTAAGTTGATCTTCGATAAGAATAAATATTTGGTTATAGCCTGAAAAGGTATCCATAAAAGATAATAAAACATGATCTGATGTTGAATCCATAATAATATCAATATTAGGTAATGGGAAATAATCTTTTAAGGATTCCTTATTTAAATTTTGGAAGTCAGTATACATTCTTATCGTATTTCTCCTTTTGAAACAACCACAATGTTTGAAATACAATCTAAGTAATCAATAGAGTGGATGAATCCAACAACCAATAACTTTTCAATTTTAGCTTTAATTAAAAAGCCAATTCTGGGATTCATCTTTCGATTTTTCTGCTTCACAAGTTTAGCATTTGGTTTGAGAAAAATATTGTGAGTAACAATCCTAGGATATATACCTGCATATCCGAATATATCCAAGCAAAATTATCCTTAAATTCAAGTAAAAGGGAAACCAACTGATCATGTTCATCTTGATTCAAACACTTCCCAATTTTTATAATCTTCTCAGAGTCATTTACATCCACTTGAACCTCAACAGTCACAGTTATTAGCAAATTACTTTGTATCACAGAATCCATTGGTAAAGGAGAAATATCCTATTCATCATGTTCTCCAAAATAAGCTTTTGTATTTAGACAATAAGGCTTCCATCTTTTATGAGGAAACATATGTATATCCTCATACGCTCCTAAAAAATCTGCTAAGGCTTCATCTTTGGGAAAAATATCCAAGGTAGGTTTTTCATCCATGTCAAGGAGGAGTGGGTTAACCAACTTCAAATGTCCACCACATATATGATAAAAATTGAGAGGAAAAGATGATGGTTGTTTGTAAGGATTGAATCCCAATCCATATGTATAATCATAAATTTAGTTATCCAAAGGTACTTGTATACCTTGTTCTTATTTACCACATCCTTTCCCATTAAAAAATTATTTGTTGAGAAGATGATAACCAGAACCATATCTATCAGCCATATCAGATTGAGTCAAGGAGAAACATATATCACAATGTCATAGCAATCAAGTTTTATTGTTTCAATTGCTTCATCAATCAAAGCAACAACAAAGTTACTTTTTAATTCCGTAGAAAGTGGGGAAGGAGTAAAAACTTTTTTTTCAAACCCACTTTGTTGTTTCATAAATTCCAAATCAGAAACTTTCTATTCTCCAACAAAAGAAAGATTAAAGTCCAACATTCCCTAATCATACCTAGTCAAAGAAGAAGATGGAGTTTCAGTCGGTTTAATGTCAGGTGGCCTTTTAGGTTCTTTACTTGGTTGGAGAGGTTTAGAAACTTTAGCATATTCCACATTTAAGCAAGGATTCAACACATCTTCCGCATGTAGCTTATACATCAAATTGTTATAAATAAACCTAATCTTGTGATGAAGAGTAGAAGAAATAGCATACATAGTATGTAACCAAGTTCTACCTAAAAGAAGGTCATAATTGAGAGGTCTAGGCATAATATGAATAGGTGTATTAAGAATAACCAGACCAACCTTAACAGGTAGTGTAATAATGCCCAAAGTTCTCTTTGCAATATTATCAAATCCTTGAATAGGGATATTATCAGGTTGAATAGTTGTAAGATCAACCTTGATTTACTTAAGCATATCCATGCTACAAACATTAAGCCTAGATCCATTATCAATTAATGTTCTATGAATGATACTCTGATTAATAAAAACAACAACCATAAGAGCATCATATTGATTCTGCACCTCAACAGGAGGTAAATCATCATCAAAAAACACAATAGGAGGTACAAAAGGCATAGTATGCATTCAATCCAAAAAGGAATTAATATCCTCTTGGTTAGGAGGCAAAGCAGGAAGGGTAGATAAAGCCTTTTTCAATGCCTCATGATATGTCGGGGAATTTTGTAGCAATTCCCATAAAGATATCTTAGTGGGAGTAGCATGCAATTGTTCAACTAAGTCATACTCCTTAAATGAAGAAAGCAACCTAGGTGCTTGAGGAAGCATAGGTTGACAAGGAGGTAAAGAAGCTAGAACAGTAGGCTGAGGGTTATTCCATGTGCGATAAGCATGTGAAACAGAATTTGTGTTATCAAAGAAATCTAAAGAATCTCTAGGTTTACCCTTAATTATTATTCGACGACATCCTTTTACCATCAACAAAGGTTTAGGATATAAAATTCTAGGTGCATCAATGTTGCAAATAGTGGAACATGAAGGTAACCATGCACACATCCTATGGTAAAGGTTAATTAAAGAGGTTGTAGAGGAGGATGAAATAGGAATAGGATAAATGGAGATCTTATTCAAACAATTTTCATTCTCATTTCCATGTACCTAATTAGGGGATCTATCCTATTTTGCAATAAAATCCTCATCAAATTATTCAAAACGAAAATCATACATGTTGAACATAAAGTAACACTACAAGCATGAAAAATGTAAATGTTTTTTGTATTTTTAAAGAAATTTTGTGTGTGTTTTTTTTTTAATTTTTGAAATATAAATGCAAGAGCATAAAAGAAATATAATTTTATATGAATGTAATATCTAACATAAAATGTAAATCTAACATGAAAAATAAAGAGCTGTCATAAATGGGTTCACTAAAATGTATAATGGGAAAATATGGATAGGGTTTAGAACAATGGGGTATTTCACATAAATGAGACCCTATACCACTATTAACCACATAAATTTAATGGTAACGATAAAGAATATAAATATGGAAATGTTTGCAAAGAATAATGAAATGACATACATACCTCATAACATAGCAGATCTGGAAGTTGTTGTTTTCTAGTGCCTCTACTGAGTTTCTATAAATTTTGCGACCAGATCTGGAAAAGAAACACAAAGATGGAGAAAACCCAGAAATATTTTCCTTTTCTTCTCAAGGTCAACCTTGACACAAAGATAGTTTGAAATTGACCCCTTTATGTTGACCTTGAGTTGTGCTTCTCTGACGAAAATTCTGTTCGCAGATCCTGAAAGTTTGCCGAAAAAGAGTATCAAAATCTGCTCTGCAACTCCTGAAATAGTGAATGTAGATATCTCAAAAATGGTGCTTTGGGGTGGATATATAGGGTTTTTCCTTAGTCAAACCCCCATTTTGGCGATCTCAACCTCCACAAATAGCCAGATGTAATAGAATATGTGTGTGTTGCTTGTAGGAAGAGCTTTGAATGTGTAATGCCAAGATCTAATCCTCTAGATTGAAACCCTCATGAATTGAAATGAGAGAGAAATGCATAGATTTGAATATGATAAAGAAAGTATAACAAGCCCCCAAGGCTAAATTACTCCTACAAAACTCACAATCCGTAGTTGCTACCCCATGATTGTATCTTTTGAATGCTTGAATGTTGAAAATAGTAGATCAAAGAAGAATGAAGGATTGAAGAACTCTTTCTTTCTCTAGTGAATGTCCACAGTAGCTTGTCCACAAAATGCTTGCTTGCATCAAGGAATCATCATGTCTTGTCCTCCTATATCATCCTCTTGCATTCATGCATAATCATCTCATATCATCAAGTCATATCATTATCTCATGTCATGATCTCCTCTTATTGTGTATCGAATCAAGGCAAAAGAGAGTGCTTATATAAAGATTTCAAGGTAAGCCTCCTAGGGAAATGTGAGGGCCCCTAATTCAAATTTCACCTTGAATTATGGTCCAATCATAGTAACCAACTAAGGAGGAATTGCATTAATTATATTTTGAATAAAAACCCTTCTACATTCGGAGCTAGGGGCAATTTTGAATTTAGGGCCTCGCTATGATCCAAATTTGAAAGCGGGAACCAAAACTCGACAAAGGTCAAGGTCAACTTTAACCCTTACCTAGATCAAGGTTGACCCTAAACATGAGCTAGGTCAAGTTTTACCTCGACCCTAACCTAGGTTAGGGTCAACCTCGCCCCTGACCTGAGGTTTTAGGCCAGTCAACTTAGAGTGTCAGTGAAGTTTCTAGGTTAGCCAGATACCTAGGATGATGGGAAATAGAGAAGAATGTTGGAAATGGGAATAGGGGCCTATAAGAGGTGTGATAAAGGAAAGGAGGACTATTACGTAGGTTCTACCTAGTAAATAGAGCCACAAAGAAGGAAATCAAGGAGAATCCTCAGGATCCTAACCCTAATTTTATAGAGAAATAAAGAATTACCAAGTGCAGATGCATCCTAAATTCAAATCTATCATGTAAATGCACTAAATGAGGGTACTAAACCTATCATGATGAAGTGCTTCCATTTTAAGATGACACATTTAGGCCCCACTTTAGCTTAGATATGATACTACATGAATATGCAAGCTAAAGTAAGAAAATATCATAAAATAAAAAGGATATAGCCAAGTCCTTATTGTAGAGATCCTGCAAGAAAATTTTAGTACCTACAACATGGACTAAACAAGGTTAATTAAAATATATAACCCACCTAAGGCTTACTAAGATGAAATTGAGAAGTTATTAGAGCGCCTTATGCCCCCTGTTTTGGATGACTACTTCAAAAGGGTGAAACAAGGTGATAAGGATAGCCCTATACACTAGATATGAAATTTGTTGAAAAAGCTTTTCCTAAACAAGTTATAAGGATTCCTAACCTTCCTAAACTAATTGAATCACTTAGGTATTTGAATCATGATTCCAAATCCGTAGATGACACTGAAAATGGAGCTACAGAACTCAAGTTATGATGAAAAGAGTGAATGTCTATCTAAAAGCATATGAAGGGAATTCAAATTTAATCTAAATAAACCCTAAAAAAAACCTAATAAAAACCCTAATTTATATCTATAAATAAGGGAATAGATCACATACCTCTTGATTCTTACCATTTTTAGAGTTTTGGAGAGAAAGCAGGATGTTGATCAGAGAAGAACTTCGAGCGACCCGAATGGAGCTCCTGAGACAGTGCATGGCTACAGGACAACCGCTTCCTGAGGTAAGTTCACTATTTATGATATGTATAATCTCAAATTCCTATTTTTATAGGCAAGGTCAACCCTGACCCTGATATGTCAACCCTAACCCTTTAAGGTTGACACAAAATAGTAAAGGTCTACCCCCTTTCTGGAGTGAGGTCGACCTTGACCCATGAAGGTCGACTTCAACCTAGGAAGGTCGACCTTGACCTAGTCAAGTTGGATATACATTTTAGTGATTCTAGAGTTCTGATATGATTTTTTTTTGTTCTTGCAAGACTTGGTTTGTCTCTGAGAGAACCCCTTTGGAGGGCCATTACTACTGATTAGAGAGAAGTTGTCCGAGCTAAACAAGGATGAGACACAACTGTTGAGAGACATAGGCCTATACTTGGTAACAGTATTACCACAGATGAGACTCCACCAAGCCATGATATCAAATCTTATAAAGAGGTGGGATGAGGACACATGTTCCTTTCATCTTCCCTTAGGAGAGATCATACTGACACTGGAGGATGTATACAAGATCCTGCGACTTCCAGTCTGAGGGGAGCCTATCAGATTGAGAGTATAGTGGGGTTCTAAGGATGTTCATGAAGATGTAGAGTATTTCCTAGGATTGGTTCCATAGATGTGAACCCAATCAGACCATGTCACTCTATCAGCCATACTAGAAGGTTTGACACCTTTGGTACAGAGGGTTGTGTTGTGTATACTTTCTTTGGTTGTAGCACCCTACACAAAGGGTACAATAGTTTCGACACCTTTTACACATCTTTTACGTAGGATGGAGAGTGATAAGACCATCTTCACATGGGGATGAAGCATGCTAGCCAATATATACCATAAGTTATGTAATTTTGTGAGATATTAGTGAGAGAGTCTCACGGTATGCACACTTTTACAGATTTGGTTGTTCGAGCATTTTACATGTATACGCTGTATAGTCAAAAAATGGAAGAACTTCTATTTTTGACTATTTATCCCTTTGAGTAAGTGGTTTGGGGTCATTTTAGAGCCTTGAATGGGTTTCTAACTTGGATCTGGCTTTTAACCTTGTTCTGCCCCCTTTTCCACTTCTCTCCTGCCTATTTCTGGCACCCTGATCTGCAAATATGAGTTCCTTGACCTCAGGGTCAAGGTTGACCTTCTAGATCAAGGTTGAACTTGACCCTAACATAGGTCAAGGTTGAATTCAACCCTGACCTAGGTGAGAGTCGACCTCAACCCTGACCTAGGGTTGAAATTTCAAGTTTCCAAGGTTTCTGGATGTTGGGCTTTGGAAAGATTTAATTCCCACTCCTAGGTCGGCTGTTTCGGTCTTCGAGGCAACAAACCTTGAAATTATATTTAATATATGTCTAGTTCTAAGGGTATAGGTCTAATTTGAATTTAATTCTCCTATGTAGGCCTCTCTAGAAGATTGTGCCCTACATTGGTATATAAGGAATCCTTCTCCTTTCATTTTCTCTAAGACGCAAGAAGAAATTTCATCCACGAAAACTCTATGCATGATCTATTGAAGCAAGCATCTACTCTCAAGCATTCAATAATTCAATTCATCAAGGAGATCCATTGGTATCCATTGAAGGATTCAAGGTCTATGGGGCCCTCTTGTTGAAGATTTCTCCATCCACATCCATGCAAGTCTCTTCCTATTTCAAGATCCATTCAAGATTGGTGTTGAATATCTACAAGAAATTGATTTGAGATATCCTACATCTTACATTCTACATTCTACATTCATTTGGTGCATACATACTTGTGGATCCACGGATTCAAATCTGGCACAAGGGTTTCTATACAAGCAAGGTGAATTGGTTTATTTTCTTTTTTTATTTATGCAATTTCAATTATACTTTAAGGTTAATTCCAAAATTGGGGTTTGAGCAGGGAAAAACCCTCCCCCCAAAAAACAAAACCATTTTTCTTGTAGGTACAGGTTCAGGATAGCATATTCAAATGCAGATCTGGATACCCCTTTCGATAGACTTTTAGGCTCTAAAAATAAATTTTCTATCAGACTGTGCAGGTCAAGGTCAAATTTATGTTTTGGGTCAGAATCAACTTTCTATTTTGGGTTAGAATCAACATTCTATTTTGGGTTAAAATTGACCTGAACTAGATATAGAAAAGATTTCTAGGTTTTCTCTGTCTCTGTGTTTCTGTACTCGATCCAGTTATAGAACTTCAAGAAACTTAGAGTAGACACCTAAAAATAGAATTCTTTAGCTCTATGATATTTTGAGGTTCGTTCATGTCTTCAATTCATTTTAATTAAGGTCTTAATCAATTCAAATCTATTATATTCTTCATCCATTATTTGGGATTATAATACTTTCTTCTTTCTTCTCATTTATGATCGATTGATGCATTTGTGCATTAACCATTTTCTTATGGTTGATAAAAGTGGATCTTTCCTTTGTGAAATTTGGGGCTAGGAAGGGAATCTTATCTTCTCCTCAATACTATCAACATCAACAACATCTTCCATCTTACATACATTTTATAATACCTAGAATTTTACAAACATACATCATTTTTATATCTTACATTTTGGTGAACCCGTGATAAACAACTCTTTCTTTTTGGTGTTAGATTTACATTTCATGCTAGATCTTGCATACATATTAGATTAGCCTTATTTTATGTTCTTGCATTTACATTTTCTTAGTTTAGTTCATTTACATTGCATTGGTGTATGAGATTTACTACCTCTAGTCCTACTTATAATATTCTAGTTAGAAGAAGTTGTAGACTTATGGGTTCCTTTGATCCCTAGTCTTCCTCTCCTTTCCTTAGGATCCTAGATGATAATTTGATCACTCATGATTCCAATCCTTGTATGGAGCATAACTCTTCTCACTTATCTCATGATGAGGATGATGATTTAAGAGTTCCTCCTGAACAAGTCCAAAAACTATCAACTGAACTTGATAAAATGGGAAATTGGCTTATTCAAGAAAACCATAATCAAGATTATAGTCAAGCTATAAAGGCTCTTAAGAAAGTACTTTGTAATAGTGATCAAGGTGTTAATCTCTTGTGTGATATTACTCATCTTGTGCATTTAAATGTTAAACCTTTAGTTCAAGAGGCTCAAGACTTAGGATTTACTCCTCCTGTCACTAGTGTGGAACCTTCTTTGGTTCCTTTACCTAGTAATAATACTTACAATAGTCCTTTAGTGACTACATCTCTTACATTTTCCAATCTTCTAACTTAAAATCTTCCACTTCCATCTCTTCTTGTGAGTTTTCCACAGGTGTCTTTACCTACCTCAAAAGCTTCTTACCATAGTGTTCCTTTTACCTATTCCAATCATCTTCCAACTATGGTTCCAAGTGTTCCACTAGTTGTGTCTTCTATTCTTTCTATTTCATACACTTTTCCTAGTGTTCCTAATGTTACTATGCCACCTATTTCTTCTAATGATTCCACAATCATTAGTTTGGCTCAAACTGTATCCTCTTTACAACAAAAACTTGCATCTTTAACTTAATCCAAGTTTAGCTTACCTACATATGAAATGGGTAGTCCTTTATCCCTAGACATTATTCCTTCTCCTGTCCCTCAGCAAGCCAATATGCCTCACCTTGAGAATTACAATGGTAAGGGAGATTCTATCACTCATGTTAAAACATTTCAAATCCTTTGTAGTGATTATTCTCATGACCATAGGATTTTGGCTAAGTTGTTTGCTAGAACCTTTTGTGATAAGGCCTTGCAATGGTATTTTCCTTTACCTCCTTATTCTATTGATTCTTTTCCAAAACTTTCTAATACCTTTATTCAACAGTTCCAAAATAACAATGGTTCACAAGTTTCCTTAACTGATTTGATGCATTGTAAACAGAATAATAAGGAAAAATTGACTGAATTTTGTTAGAGTAATCAGTTTACTCTTTTTCGGCTTATGCTTTCACTTAGGTGCATATAATTAATACTTCATATTAATTATATTGCGCATCCTAGCTTTTAGGTTTTAGGGTTTGTTCACCTTTATA
>MU226473.1:4667499-4756133 GCA_018584345.1 Thuja plicata
AGTCAAAGAAATTCTAGAAACTTCTAACCCTGGGGTAAGCTTGGGTACTACTCCTAGATAACCTTAGTTAACCCTTGACTTACCTTGGTTTCCCTTTACTAGCCATGTCCATAATAAAATTACAACACTTGCCAAATTTGGCACATAAAATTAAAACATTAGACATGACTTAATAACATGAACATTTACTAATTTAATAACATACATGAAAACCACGTTCACAAAATAAGCACATAACAACGAGGTCCATGTCTCTTTATATAGACAGGACCTTGGTAAGCACAGGTATATACATAAGTTCCAGTACTGGGTCCCCGATTTAGATCCATGGTCAACTCTTCCTACACACTCAATGCACACATCAGTAGATCCAAAATAACATGATATGAAACATAACATAATGTCAACAATATATGTAAGCATATAAACCACATTGCATTAGAACTGAAATATCCTAGCATTGGTTTCCTAAACCATTTTCATCATATTACATTCATACATTTAGATCCGTATAAGACATCAACATAAGCTGAAACTAAATCAGAACATAAACATCTCAAAGGTATCCTGATTACAAAATCAGGTGCTGAATATATAACACAGGATTCCACCGATCCTCAAAAGTATAAAAGTCTCTCCGATAGACAAAGTATGTCAAAGCATAAACTACTAAACGTATGAGAACAAAATAGTAAAACTATAACAGTCTAGTGTAGGTCTCACAAAATAGATACCACTTGATAGTAAAACCATCACTAATACCCACTGATATTATGAAAGTATGAATAATATGTTTTATTGAAATGTCAGAAATAGACTTAGGCATCAAGGCATAGAAGCCAGGATAACAAAATAGTTACCTTCCTTTTAATATACCAGATTCTGATTAAGGCAAGATATTGGACCCATAATAACTTTGAAAATTCATATCCTTGGGTACATTATGATTCGTATACCTTAGTGAGAACCTGGATCAGAAAACACACAAGGATATTGTTTCAACCTCACCGTAGTTTACACATAACAAAGATCGAGATATATGTGGCTATCCACCCATTGTGGCAGATCTTATCATAAACATCCATGTTAGGTGAAATTTATAGGATCATTTGAAACAATAACCATATGTAAAAAATCAAAAAAACATTATCCCCTCAATCCTGGTGACTCTTTGTCTTTACGCAGACGTCATTGCGTAACTAAGAAGACATAATAAATCATTAATTATGAATCAATCAAATAAAATTTATAATTAATTAGATGCCCCTAGTTGAAAACATCATTAGGAAATGAAAGAATCATAATCAAACCAATAGCAAACCGTGTGTTTAAGTAGCACTTGTTCATTCATTTGTCAAACACAGTAAAGATTCATCAATCAGAAATTTATGTAAGCGATATGGTGTTCCATGTCTGTGCATTGGTAGGTTAATTTGTTCATGTTTGTGATCCCATATAGCCTTGTAGGAACTCCATTAATATAAATGTCATGTATGGATTTGTGATGTTTTGAAAAGACACCCTTGTTTTTGAAAAGTGACATTATTTTGCATGTATCAAGAAACATTGTGTTCATGAGGCAAACAATCCTAGAGAAACCTAGTAACTGCAACCTACCATGCTAGAAAATATGCCCCTAGTGCATAATGACATTATTCCTAAGACATAAATGTAGACAAATCCTAAGTGAGGATAAGAGAGTCATTTAGAAAATGAAGTCAGTGTATGAGCACAGGTAAAACTATGAAGGCCTAGTATTAGTAGTGCATTGATAGATGGAGTACAAAACACAAGTGATACCTGATTGCTAGGTTTTAACCACTTGGAAAGATTCTTTTTGTTTCTTTTTTTTCTTCCAAGATGCTTGTTTTACCAGGTGCTCATCAAGGCACTTTTCTCTTTTTCAATTTTTTTGCTACTTTTTCTTTTTTGAATGTTTTTGTAGTATCAAGGTGCCTATTTGCTAGGTTTTCACCAAGGATACCCTTTTGTAGGACTTTTTCCATTATTTTTGGATTTCTTTAGGATCAATTTTCTGAATGTTTTTGGTATTTTGTAAAAACTTTTTGTTGTACAGGCTCTGCTAGCCGAACATTAAGCTTAAAACCACTTCAAATGTATAGTGTTGATAGGATAACATAAGGTCCTAGTCAGTTAGGTTCAAATTTCCCTTTTTTTTCTCTATTTTGCTGGTTCTTCGGATTCTCCTTGAGGACAAGGTCTCCTACTTCAAATTTGTGTGGTTTGACCTTCTTGTTGTAACCTTTGGACATACATGCTTGATACACTTTGAGATTATCGAATGCTTGTTGTCTGTCCTCATCTAGGAGGTCCAGAGAATTTACCCTATCTATGCGGTACTGCTTGTCAGTAACAAGACCTTGTAAAGATATCCACAAAGATGGGATTTCAACCTTAATAGGTAGTACTGCTTCAGTGCCACAGACTAGAGAAAATGGCATGGCTCCTATTGGTGTTCTTATGCTTGTCCTATAGGCCCATAGTGCCAGATTTAGTTGTAGATGCCAGTCTCTACCAGACTTGCTTAGATTTCTATGTAGAATCTTGAGAATGTTCTTGTTTGATGACTCAGCCTGTCCAATACCTTGAGGGTAATATATTGAGGAGAAATGTTGAGTAATATGGTACTGTTCGCAAAGGTCATCAATTTCTTGATTTTTAAATTGGCCCCCATTGTCTGTTACAATTGAAGAGGGTATCCCATATCTACAAATAATGTAGTTCAGAATGAACATAGCCACCTATTTGCCAGTGGCTTTGATTAGCGACACGGCCTCGACCCACTTTGTGAAATACTCAGTGGCCATAATGATGAACTTGTGTCCATTTGAAGAGTTGGGATATATTTGTCCAACCAAGTCAAATGCGCATTGCTAAAATGGCCAGTGTGTTATGAAAGGTATAAGTTCTTTGGCAGGAGCATGTATAAGGTTTCCATGTGTCTAGCATTTAAGACATGCTTTTAAAAACTAAATAGCATCTTTCTGCATCGTAGGCCAGTAATAGCCTACTCTAAGTAGTTTCTTGGCTAATGAAAAGCCATTTGAGTGTGATCCACATACACCTTCATGGACTTCTTTTAATGCTAGATCAGACTCTTCAAGTTCGAAACACCGAAAAGTGTACCATCAAGACTACGTCAATATAGGTTGTTAGTTATGAGGACGTAATGCGATGCTATCCTAATCAGGGGTCTTTTCTCATTTCTGGATAGATTGGCTGGAATAGTTTGGTTAGAAAGGTAAGCAATGATATTGGCATACCAAGACTGATCTGGGGTATTCAAGGAACATATTACATGGTATTCAGGGGTATCAAAGCCATGATAGGATAGTTCTTCCACTAAGAAGTCATAGAAAAATTGATGTTCTTCTAGTTGTAACATGGATGCCAAGGTAGCCATAGCATCCGTAGCTTTGTTCTTTGATCTTGGTATCTGCTGGAAGGTGATGAAGACAAATTATTTCTTCAGGTTATCAACTAGTTGCTTGTAGGGCATCAAATTCTCATCTTTTGTTTGATACTCTCTATTGAATTGATTGATAATTAGTTGGGAGTCACCATATATGTGTAACTCTTTGATCTTCCATTCCATAGCTAGCTTGAGGCTATTGACCAATGCTTCATATTCTGAGATATTGTTGGTCCATGGAAACATCAATTTGTAAGATTTGGGAATCTTGTATCCTTGGGGAGTTATAAATAGGACCTCGGCTCCAAATCCTTGTTGAGTGAATGAACCATAAAAGTACATCTTCCATGGATATTTAGTTAGATGCATGATTTCTTCATCAGGAAATTCAATTAGTAAAGGTTCATCATCCTAGAGTGGTGAATCAGCCAATTGATCTGCAAGGACCTATCCTTTGATAGCTCTCTATTCTACTTATTCAATGTCAAACTCACTTAGAATCAAGACCCATTTTGCCAAACGTATTGTTAATGCTATTTTATTCAAGAGGTACTTGAGAGGATCAATCTTAGCAATGAGCTTTACTATATGAGATAGCATGTAGTCCCTCAATTTTTGTGATGCAAAGATGACTGCTAAGCATGCTTTTTCAATAATTCTATAATTGAGCTCATAGGTGACTAGTGTTCTACTAATGTAGTAGATAGCTCTTTCCTTCTTGGTTTCATCCTCTTGTTCCAACAATACTCCTAGGGATGTAGCTGTAGTTGAAATGTATAGGATTAGTAGATTCCCATGAATAGTCACCATAAGAATAGGAGGAGTAGCTAGGTATCCCTTCAATTCTCTAAAGTTTGCTTCGCAGTGTTCATCCCATATGAAGGTAACCCCTTTATGTAGTAGTTTAGTAAAGGGTTGTGCCCTATCTACAAGTTGGGACATAAATCGCCTAATGGACTAGAGTCTCCCTTGTAGTGTCCTCATTTGACTGATGTTTCATGGAGGAGTCATCTCTAGAATAGCCTTCACCATTTTAGGTTGTACCTTGATTCCCTTCGCTGATACTATGAATCTTAGGAGCTTCTCAGATTGGACCCCAAAGGCACATTTCTTTGGGTTGAGCCGCAGTTGAAACTATTCCATTCAATCCAAGATCTTTCGTAGGTCAGAAATGTGAGTACCTCTCTCTTTGGATTTAGCCAACGTGTCATCAACATAGTCCTCCATGTTCTTGTGCATCATGTCATGGAATATTGTTGTCATGGCTCTTTGATAGGTTGCACCAGCATTCTTTAACCCAAAAGGCATGGCATTCCAGCAAAAGGTATCCCATGTGTATGTGAATGCGGTTTTCTCTTGATTCTTAGGGGAAATTTTGATTTGATTATAGCCCGAGAATCCATCCGTTAATGAATACATATGGAAGCCCACTGTAAGGTCTATGATCATGTCAATGTTAGGTAAAGGGAAGTCATCTTTCAGACATGCTTTTTTTAGGTCTCTGAAGTCCATACAGACCCTGATAGATTTATCAGATTTAGACATGAGGACCACATTGGAGATCCACCCTGCATAGGCAATGACTCATATAAATCTAGCTTTTAACAACTTTTCTAGCTCTTCTTTTACTAATAATGCAACATGAGGATGCATTTTTCTAAGTTTTTGTTTAATGGGTTTGATCCGGGGAGCTATAGATAAGTGATACATGATTAGATTAGGATCCAGCCCTAGCATATCGGTATAAGACCATGCAAAGTTGATCTTATTCTCCTTTAGAAACTCTATAAACTATACCTTCTCCTCTTCTGATAAAGATTGTGCAAGGTGAACTATTTGAGGATTTTCAACAGTGCCCAAGTTTACTGGCTATGTTGGTTCAATCAGTACTGAAGATCTTTCCTAAAAGTGTTCAGGGAGGATATCAAGAGTCTCATCCTTTGGTGCCTCAAAGATGTTTTCACCATTGGATACATCCTTTTTCTGTACTATTTTGGGATCTGATACTACCACAGAGTGGTTCACCATTAGTTCGCTTTTTATTTTTATTTTTCAGTTTTTGACTAAGAAACCTAATATCCTCCTATGACATGTTCTCGCTCCTTGCACTGGTGGAAGAAGAGTAAGGTTCAAAAGAATTGAGATAACAAGCTAGGGTGTGGTCATTGGGAAAGTTGAGGATAGGAGTAGGATCTATTTCAGTCCAATCAATCAGGTTGGGAAGTACCAATGTTAGGGAGTCAGATTCTGGGAAGGACAACATCGTGTTAGCATCAATACCATTAACCAACATGACATGGTCTGTTAAGTTAATTTATTCAATATTTAGATCAATAAAAGTGAGATAATCATTAAAAGGGTCATTGTTAGTCATATGTGAACCAAACTCTATCGACTGGTCAGTAGAAATCTCATCATCATCTCTCTACTAAAGGAGGCTTCTTTCTTGTAGCCTATGAAGTTCTTCTAGATTTATGTATTCACTAGTTTCTCCATCAATGATCAGGGGAAGGAACTCTTCTTCTACTTCAGGAGGGTTAGTATCATTGAGAGGAGTGTTAGATTGTTTACTAGGAACTGAGGGAGCCGCAAACATGTGAATTGTATCTATTCCAATATCCTCAGTGGCAATAGATAGCTCTTCCCATTAATAGTCATGAGAGTCTGTGACATCATCATCAAAATTATTTAAGTATTCGGTAATAGTTATCTGATATACTCGATTAGCTTCTTTTAGATCAAAGTGGGGTAGATCTAGGACATGTGAAATTGTGACTAATCGCCCCTAGTTAGGATGTAGATTTTGTTGTTGAGGTACTTCTTGAGTTATTGTTGCTATAGTGTCTCCTACCTCTTGAATGAGAGGTTGTGCTAGCAAAGGGGTGTGAAGATCTTGTGGTACCTCAAAATTGGGTACATAGCATTGTCCTTGGTAGTTGGGGTCCTGTGTGCCAACATGTAACAATCTTTCATAGGACCACTTCTCTAGTTCATCTATTTCATCACTTCGTTTATATGAGTGTGGACTCTCTTTTGAAGCGGGTTTTTTAGTTTTAGCATTAAAACCTAGTCCTGTCTTATCTTTGGTATTCTGGAACTCTATGGGTATAGGTTCAATAAGCCCTCATCCTATGTCATGTAGAGGTCCCTTCCCTTTGTATCCCATCTATTTGAGGAAATCATATCCCTTTCCATACTATTCTAGGGATATCTTCACATGTTTGATTTCAGCCTCCACTGGTTCTCCTTTGTAAAGCCAGTCCAGGACTGCCTATTCTTCTATGTTATCTGAAGAAGATGTCGTTGCCTTTACCATGCTAGTTTCTTTGTGTACTTCTAGCTCCTTGGATGCTATAGGTGTGAATATTGAGGAAGGTTTTTTGTAGGGTCTTGGTGACATCAGAAGTTTTGTCAATGAAGGAGTCAGGTCCAGCTTGTACTCTCCCATACCTATTTCTTCAAGTTTTAAAGTTTTGTTGAAACTCTTCATAACCATGTCTTTGGTAGTTTCAGGAGCAACTACATCCATAGCCTCTTTGTTGTGTGGGATCATGCTACCTGCTTTGATATTTTTGCAAGTGTAGTCAGCGTCTGTAGGAGTCGCCACTTCCACCCCATTATGTGGGAATTTTATGCATTGGTGGTAAGCAGACGGTACAACTTGCATTTCATGAATCCATGGTATTCCTAGTAGGATATTGTAGGCCAATGGTAGATCCAGAACTTGACATATGACATTCCTCTCAATCAGCCTGACTCTGATAAGTAGAACAATAAGGCCTCTAGAGGATCTTTCTTTCTCATCATAAGCTTTGATGGTTATCTTGCTTCTAGAGTCAATTGTTTGTTCTGAGAGACCCAGTTTCTTGATTAGATCCAGTGTATAGATATTCAATCCTATGCCTCCATCTATCAACACATGTGTAACATGAGATTTATGAATAAGGACTTTGATATGGAGGGGTTGATTATGTGGGTGTGTCAATGACTTATCATCCTCTTCAGAAAAGGAGAGGTAATGTGGCGCTGAGATGTGATTGACCATCACTTGAAATTTCTCTATATCAATATCTTTTGGAACATTAGTAGCGTGTAGAGCTTGTTCTAGGATTTCCCTATGTACCGTGGATATTTTGAGAAACTTGAAAATGGAAATTTTGGCAGAGGTTCATTGCAATTGGTCTACCAAGTCACATTTCACTCCAGGAATAGTGGCCACGTGTTTTGCTGCTGGTTTGGGAATAGTTACAATACGAACCTTGGATGTTGATGTTAATGTCAGTTTTGGAGGTCCTTTGACTGTAACCTATGCTTGGATCCATGTTACAACATTTGAGTGGAATGAGACACCTTTGATTGTGACCACATTGATGGATTTAGTTTTAATGTCAAGCATATTAATCACATTGTCATTCTTGGAATAGGTGTAGTTTACCTCATTACTCTTCCCTTTAGATGTCTCTCCTTTATTGTAATTAGGAGAGGGTTTGTGGAATGCTGTATGATCTTCATTGGTAGTATGTCCATCTACTTTGATCTTACCTCCTTTGACGAGGTCTTGGATGACATGCTTGAGCTTGAGGCAATTATTAGTCTTGTGTCCCTTGTTTTTGTGGAAGACATAATAGGAATTATCATCCCACCACCTGGGTTTGACCATTGGTTCCCACGGTTTAGAATCAGGAATTGTAAGAACTTTGTTATCCAATAGTGTTTTTAGAACAGTCTCAAGAGGCTCTCCCAAAGGAGTGAATGTTCTTTGGGGTTTTGAAGTCCATCTTTGTACCTTGTTATTATCATTATTTCCTTTGGGTATGGGAGTTGTTATCTTAGCCTCCTTGCTTTCTTGCATTCCATTAGTTAGATTGGATACCTTGGGTTTAGGATTAGTGTTAGAGGCATCAACCACTCCATTATTAAAAATAAATTTGTTTTGTTTCCACCATTTAGGCTTGGAGTTGGAGTTTTTGGTCTTGTTTTTGTTTTAAAGGGTGATCTCTCCCCCTTTGACCATGACTTTCTCAATATGGAGGGCATTTTTAATCATCCTGTCAAAACTAGGAGAGTCTTGCATTTGTAGAGCATAGTTCAATTTAGGCACTAGGTTATTAACAAAGATCTCCATCTTCTCAGTTTTGGGAATGGCCCATTAATATTATGCAAAAATATTCCTCCATCTTTGTAGGAAGTGTGTGAATGATTCTCCAGTTCTCTGCTTGGTATTACATAGGTCCATCATTGTAACATCATGTTGGATGTTGTAGGAGTAATGTTGGATGAATCGTTGGACCAACTCCTTGAATGTCTTGACCTTAGGGTTCAGTTTTGAGAACCACTCCATGGCATTACCTCCTAGACTTCCTGGAAATAGTCGCATGAGGTATGTAGGTTCGTGCATGTACTTGATGCTTAGACCATAGAATTCCCTTACATGGTCATGTGGGTCAGTCTCTCCCATGTACTTGTCATACTTTGGTCTTGCCACATTGGGAGGAAATGGGTTCATCGTGATACTCTTGTCAAAAGGAAATGGACAAATGGTGTCCAAAGAGTATTTTGTTTTGGGCTTCTCTTTCTCTTGTTTAAGGTTTATAAGCTCTGTTTGCATTGAATTGAGTTGTTTGGTGAGGATAGATATTAGATTTGGTACCTCCTTTTCCTTGAGCTTTTCCACGTCATAATCTTTGGGTAATTTAACACCTGTGGATGCTAGATGGAGGAAGTACTTTTCTTTATCATTATCAATTATTTATTCCAATATCTTGTGGAATCTCTTACTTTGTTTGAGTTTTTCATACTCATCTTCGGGGATCTCTCCTTCATTGTCTGATCCAAATGGGTCATGTTCAAATTTGGGTCCTTCTTCCTCATCCATATCTTTGATTTTTTGGTGTTTGCCATCGTTATACTCCTCAAAAGCCTCACTCCATCTGTGAGTGTCGCTATCCATTTGAGGAGAATCAAGATCAAGAAGGGAACTATGAGAATTTTCTCCTTGAAAGTGTGATATTTTAGGAGGCACTTTTGATCCTTTAGTTGTGTACTTTTTGTGTCTTGTGTTAACCATGAAGTTGTTGCTCAACTTTGTTAACATTTCCCAATAGTGCAAGTGAGAGTTTCAGATTGTTCAAGTGAGTGTGTCTAGGTAAAAGTAACTGTTTGTTGTTGGTGGATGTAAATGATTCCAGCGTTAGAGGGTTAGAATATCTTGATAGTGAGCTGGGAACCAAGTTGTTGGTAGAAAATGGGTAGACCACACGTATTGAACTGATCATGAAAGACTGACTAAGCATGCAAGGTAGATGTTTTGAAAAAGTTTTGAATTTTCTACAAGGAGACCAGAAAAGACAATAGAAACCAGCTAAAGAGCAAAAAGGGTATCCTAATCAACTAAGACTTTCTAAGAATTTATCTTGCAAATGCCCACTGTCCTGAATACGAGCTCCCAGATGTGAGCCTCTAATGAACCTAGATGCGAGCCTAGAATTTGGATGTGACTATGTGTAGACCAAATGCAAGCTAGCATACAGGATGTGATCCTAAATACCAGATGTGATTTGGGAAATCCAGGATGCGATCTTATGATGTCTTTGTCAATCTTGGTCAGTTTTAAAAAGTTCATTTTCAAAGTGCATGGAGTTTCTAATTTCTAGATTGTGTTAAGAGGTGTCATAATGTGTGAAAAACACTTGTACTCCAGGGTTTGAAATTTGTTAATTTTTTTGAGGAGCTTATCTTTTTAATGATATGGAAGTGAAACAGACACTCATCTTTTCCTTTTCTCTACGTGGAGGATAAAATTCTTTACTTATTGACTCAGGTACACACTCAAATGCTAATTAGAATACAACCATCACCAAGCACGCAATGGCTCCAATCATGATGCTATATTAGCCAACTCCAAACGCAAGTGAGGGCACAATATGATGAGTGTCTTGGGGAAATTACTTTTTTCCTTGCACAAAGATTATCACCCTTTCAGGGATGAATCAAGAATTATTTCAGTTGAAGTTGTTGTAGATTATTGGGCAATCCATTCGAACCTGTTCCCCATAGAATTTCATAAGGCAAAATTTAGGCATATAGCCCTATGAGTACCTAAATGTATGTAGTCTCGCAATTAAGATTCAAGTGGCTCCACTCTACATACACCCAAGAATGTTCAAGGAATGATGTCAAAATTCCAAGAACAAAACCACCTTCGTCTTCCAAGGCTTTAGCCTATGAGGAAGCAATTATTTATAGTGAGTTGGAAGGGTTGGCATAAAACTTGTTCTCACTTGGGTCGTTCCCAGGAGATTTTTTCCTCAATCAGCAGGCCCTCTACTATTTAAATAAATGTACCCAGGATTGGCGAGCTTTGGATGTCTGTATTTCTGATTCTTCTAAAGAAGAAGAGCATACTCTCCTAATCTAAACCATTTTCTCCCAAAACACATAAAGAAATGTTCATTCTTTCAAGCTATGTTGAGCTTGATTTAATTTGTTCCTATTTAAGAAAAATAGGATGCTTGAAAAGGAAATTTGCCTTGTTCAATTAGCCACAAAATTTAGTGATTTGCTTGTCCAATTACTGATCCAATTTGAATTAAACGAGTGAACTTATTCTTTGATCCCACATTTTTAGTTCTTTGATTGTCCAATTTTTGATTCCAAAAGAAATTATACAATGTAGTTTTTCATTGAACCGCAATATTTAGTGATTTGTGTTGTTCATTTACTGATCCAAAAAGAATTAGGTGATGTGTTTTCTTTTTCAGTTAACTCCAAATTCTGTTCAATCCAGAAACTGATTTATGAGTTTCTGATTTTCCTTCAAAGGAAAAGAGCATAATCCTCTAGTCAGGTTAGTGATAGATTGAAATATGTATCTTAATTTTGAAAGAAAGTAAATAGAGGTCAAGATGGGGGTTGGGTAACCTGAAAAACCAAGTTAGTATCTCTTTATTTTCACTCCCACAAAAACCTTCAAGAACAACCTGCAAACATTTATTAGGCTGCAAGATACCAAAAACACAACTTGTCAAAATGTTAGAGTTAGGAAAAAAAAATGCACAAACTTTCTAACCAGATGCGAGCCTAAAATTTTAGTGAATGCGAAGTAGTAAACTGTATGCAAGTTTTCTTACCAGTTGTGATAGTATGCTCCCTAGATGTGAGCCTGAACCAAAAATGATCTAAGAAATCCTGTACGCAAGCCTTGTTTTCTGTGGTGCGATGTCGTATCCCAGATGTGATCCAGAATGGTAAAAAATGAGCCTGTGACAGAATTCTGGGCATGCAAATTAGTGAAAAAGTGATAGGAAATGAGGCCAAGTTGGAAATCAGGCCCCACGATGGGTGCTAGAAATGTGTGTGTATATTTGTGCACCTGTTGTCTGTAACACAACACTTCAATATATCATTGCATTAGTTCAAAAAGAGGTTAGATAAGCATGTAAAACCAACTAATATTGACCTATTGCTTTCCAACTAGGATGAGTTTAGCATGTAACATAAAAGCCCTCAGATTATGCTAAATACCAGTGACATAAACAACATAGCATGAAAGATTTAGTTTAAAACAAGCTATTATTCAACGAGCAATGGATACTAATCTAAAAATGGAGATAATAACAATGTATAAGCATACACTATGAAATGAAGTATGAGTCTAAGTCTATTTCAATAGCATAACAATGCATTTACAATATGGGATGAAGGCTTAATTATGCTCCAAAATAAATACTATTTATAGAAGAATGAGAGAGAGAGGGGGGAGACAAGGTTCATTAATGAGTTGAGGGACTAATTAATGGTGGTGTAAGAGACATTAATGCCTTGAGCATTAATGACGCATGGAGGAGACATGGGTTTAAGGCATCTTCATTAATGAGGCATTAATAAAAGCCTTAAAGAAGCATGGGAAGGGTGTAAGACTCAACTTGGCAAGTTGGTCCTTAGAGAAGTCATGCTTGAGAAAGTTGATTTTCTCAAGTGGGTTGAGTTGTTAATCATTCCCTAATGGAATGTGACAACATTAGGAGGTGGGTTAGGGTTAGAATCAAAATGAGGATTAGATTAGCAAGGTTGAATGGGTCGAGAAGGGTTAGAACCCAGGGTAGAAGTGGTTGAGATAGGTTAGGTTGGGGTTTAAGGGAATATTAATTAAATGAATTAAACTTATTTAATTCATTCAAAAATAGGAATTTAATTATTTAAACAATTTAATTGCTTTTTAATAATTAAGGGGACTATAGCCATTTAATTAAATTAAATAGGCTAGTGGAATGGGTTATTTTACAAGTGGATAATTGATTTAGGGATTTATTTAATTCCTTTATAATTAAATACTTTAGCCATATTTGAATTTGATTTGATTTAAATAGTTTGAATTGATTTAAATTGTATGGCTATAATAGTTATTATAATTCAGTGATAAAAATCACCTAGGAGATGAAATTGATTCAAAGATTTATGCCAAGTAGTAACAGAGTCGTTTGGACATAATTGAGGGTATGATTACACTCAGGGAAAATAGGGTCCATAGTTGGAACATACCAAATTTAGGTGGTTACAATTTCTAAGAATAAAACCTTGATAGGTTCACTAGTGAGTAGCCACATTCACTAGGTGGTTCAACTCCATCTTTTGAGTTGCACTTTTTCCTTGTGTGATTCAGAATGGGACGTAGGTTCTCATTGGGTGAGGTAATTACACCCTCTCTCTTTTTCTCTTTGACTCGGGAAGTCTCTCTTATCATGATCTTAGGGTTGATAATGACTTAAGTCCCTGGGGGATTGAGGATTCCTTTGTCCCTTTTGATTCAATAAGATTAGCTATTCTTTATGATCTCCTTTACCAAGAGTTTTCATCGAGTCCATACTCTTGCTAAAGTCGGGGCTAAATGTATTGTCAAAAAATAGAAGAACTTCCATTTTGGACTAGTTTAGCCCTCAAAGTAAGTGGTTTGGGGTCATGTCAAGTGCCTTGAATGGGTTTTTGACTTTCATCTAGCTTTTACCCCTGTTCTACCCCCTTTTCCACTTCTCTCTGGCCTATTTTTGGCACCCTAATCTGCAAATTTGAGTTCCTTGACCTCAGGGTCAAGGTCAACCTTATGGGTCAAGTTTGACCTTTACCCTAACCTAGTTCAAGGTAGACCTTGACCTTGACCTAGGTTAGACTTAACCTTGACCCTAACCCAAGGTTCAAATTTTAGGTTTTCGGATGTCGGGCTTTGGAAAGATTCAATTCTTGCTTCTGGGTTGGCTATTTCGGTCTTCAAGGAAATGACCCTTGAAATTATATTTAATATAGGTCCACTTATAAGGGTACAGGTCTAAGTGGAATTTATTTCTTCTATGTAGGCCTCTATAGAATGTTGTTCCCTAGATTGGTATATAAGGAAACCTTCTCGTCTCATTTTCTCTAAGATGCAAGAAGAAATTTCATCCACAAAAACTCTATGCATGATCTATTGAAGCAAACATCTACTCTCAATCATTCAATATTTCAAAAAAATTCAAGAATTCAATTCATCAAGGAGATCCATTGGTAGCCATTGAAGGATCCAATCTCTATGGAGCCCTCTTGTTGAAGATTTCTCCATCCACATCCTTGCAAGCCTCTTCATATTTCAAGATCCATTCAATATTGGTGTTGAAGATCTACAAGAAATTAATTTGAGATATCCTAAATCTTACATTCTACATTCTACATTCATTTGGTGCATGCATACTTTTGGATCCAAGGATTTGAATCCGCCACAAGGGTTTCTATTTAAGAAAGGTGAATCTGATGAGGATTACCCATAACCTTTTACCATACGCACAAAATAACTTTGGGGTGCGGATGAATTCCTTTATGCTAGAAATAGATTCCAAACTACCCAAAATGCATAAGGTACCATTCCAGGGACTAGATGTCATGCAAAGCATACCTGTCTACAAGAAGAGGGAAAAATGCAGGGAATTGGGAAAAAAAATGAAAAAGCATAAAGAAAACCAAAGACAAAAGAAAAAGGAAAGGGATTCAGTCTAGAAGGATGGCCAAAAAACTATTTACAAGGCCAAGGAACTCTCAAGGAGCACTGGGAAAGATATTCACAAGCAAGAACTTTTTACATATAATACAATTTAGGGAAAAATTACCACCTGCCTCATTCAAAATAGTTCTTGAGAAACTGTCCATTGAAAGGCAATATTGGGATGGCTTCTCTGGTCATAGTATTCAGGCAATAAGTATTTTCCCTATAGATCTCAGATATCAGATATGGTCTGAGCCAGAGCCTTTGAACTTGGTGTGTTTTCCTTTCTTTTCCCAGGTCTTGTCCCATAGGAGGACTAAGTCTGAAACATGATAGGCCTTATATTGGGCTCTTCGGTCAAACCATCATTTAAATACTGCTTGACGATGTGAAAAGTGTTCTAGTGTCGTGTCTCTTTTTTCCTCCATCCTCACCAGGTTCAGGAGCCAAACTTCCATGATATTGTCCCGATTGTTAAATTCCTGCATAACTTCTAAAACTGGGATTTATAAGTTGATGGGGAACACTAGATTCTGACTGTAAACTAGATGAAATGGGAAAGTCCCCAAGGCTTCCTTCATTCTAATACAATCTTCCTAGAGGGAGAATATAAGATTTTGGTGCCAGTCCCAGGGATTTTGTTCTAACAAGTGTTTGATCACCTCTAACAGAATTTTTATTAGTAGATTCAGCCACACCATTACCCTGGGAGTAGTAGTTGATGGAGAAATTCAAGGTGATCTTCCTCTCATAGGTCCATTCAATTAACTATGCCAAAGAAAATGCCAGACCATTGTCACACACTATAGCGAAAGGCATTCCAAATCTGGTGACTATGTTTTCTTCCAGGAATTTGATAACTACATTCGTCGTGTTGTTCTTGCATGGAATCACTTCAAACCACCGAGTGCAGTAATCAGTAGCAGTTAGAATGTACTAGTGGTTGGTAGATGAGTTTGGGTTGATTTCCCTGATAAAATCAAATGCCCACTGGGTGAATGGTCAAACTTAAAAGATTGACTGCAAAGGCATAGCCGGGTTTTGCTCATGATGGGATTCAGTTTGGAAAGTGTGGCACTTCCTCACGTGAGTCTAGACATATTTAAAGATGAAGGGCCAATAGTATCTTGCCCAGAGAATCTAGTGGGTGGTGGCATCAGTTGAGGCATGCCCAGTTCTGAACTGCCCATAAAATTCTTCAATCATTTTAGCATCTTGGTCCTCATCAGTGCACCAGAGGTAAATCCCTTCATAGTTCCTGCAGAAAAGCATTCCATTTTTTATCATGAAATGTGCACTTTTCAGGTGTAGGGTGTGATGTTTTTTTGGGAGAAGCCCCTCTAGGCATCTATTGTTGAGAAATAGGTACACCAGATCGGTATACCATGGGTCTTGGGTGGCGGAGTCCACTATGTAAGTTTGGCATTTAATGTTTGGAGTTCCTTCTGCCATTGCTCTACATAGTCCCTAGCCTCAGACTATCTTCATTGGTTGAATTTCTAGATCACACTCTTAGAGGATGGCCATCCATTTCCCACAGTGTTTGCCTAGTTCACTCTGCAGTAGTAGAGACTTCACAGCCTAGTTCGGAATGATAGCATGCACTTTTCTCTAGAGAATATAGTGCTATAATTCCTTCATGACCCAGAGTAGAGAAAAAGCCTTCCTTTCCAAAGATGAATATTCAAATTTGGTGTTCTTGAAGGGGGATCTCATAAAAGAAATGGGTCATTCTTCCCCTTCAACTTTCTAGGTTAGGACTGTTGTTGTAGAATACAGGGAAGCAAAGGAGTATATGTGAAATGGGAGGGAATAGTCCAGACTTGCCAGGACTAGTGCCTCCACTATGGTTTGCTTGATCTGAGAAAACATTCACTTCACTTTAGGACTCCACTCAATATTTGTGTCTTTCTTCATCATGTCATTAAGTGGCTTAACTATCTCGGCGAACCCAGTGATGAACCGCTGGACAAAGTTTATCTTTCTGAAGAAAGATCTTGTCTCTTTCTTACTGCTGGGCAACTGTAAATTCAGCAGTGCTTCAACTCTCTCAGGGTCAATAGATATCCCCTTCTTAGAGATGATATGCCCAAGTAGCTTCCCTTTAGTGACCCCGAATATGCATTTCTTAGGGTTGAGGTAAATACCATACCGGCAAAATCTCTCGCAAATTTGGGCGAGGTGGGCAAAATGATCACGCATATCCCGGGAAAAGACTATCAAATCATCCATATAGATGATTATGTATCTGTTATCTATGCCTTCAAATGTAATTTTCATAGCCTTTTGAAATGTTGCCCCTATGTTAATGAGGCCAAAGGGCATTCTCCAGTATGTAAATGCTCCCCACTTGGTGGTGAACACCATTTTATCTCTATCTTTGTACTTAACCATGACCTGGTTATACCCGGAGTACCTGTCTAGGAAGGACATCATTTGGGAGTCATTTAAAATTTGGAATACCTCATCCAATGAGGGGAGAGTGTGATTATCCTTCTTAGATTCCTTGTTCAAATTATGAAAATCTAGACAAAGGTGAATTTTTCCATTCTTCTTTCGTACGGGGATGAGGTTGGCAACCCAAGTTGTGTGTTGGATAGGAAAGATAATCTAGGCTGATAGTAGTTTTTGAACCTCTTGATGAATTAGAGGTTTGATCAATGGGTTCATTGGTCTTTTATTTTTTCAGAGGGGCTTATTATCTAGCTTCAGTGGGATGGTATGGGTCATGATGGATGTGTCATATGTTTTCAGATCCTCATAACCCCACATGATCATGTCAATGTATTCTCAGAGGGCTATGAGAATCTTCTCCTTCTCCTCTGGGGAGCAAGAGGTGCCAATGTGTATAAATTTCTCTTCATCAACCTAGCCCATGTTGACCTTTTCAAATTTTCCTCCTTCAGAGGAGGATGATATCTTCTCTCAGTCCTAAGGGTCTGAAACAAAGATGTGTTCAAGAGCTACCATCCCCTTGGGGATGGTGTTGGTTGGTAAGTTGATAAATCCCATCATATTCTTCACCCTACCCGGTATCGTCGTGGTCTTTATCTTCCACTATCTGATCCTCACAGATGCCCACATTGGCCATGAAGGCTAGAATATGTTGGTCATCCTCAAAAACCTAAAATTGGGTGACATTATCTAGGATGAAAAGGGTAGGGACCATCTCAACAGAAAACTTTCAGAGCTGGGAGCCATCCATTGGCTCAACGGTGTTGGCAGACAGGGCAAGGGCATCTAGAATGTAGTTACATTTTTGGAGAATAAGTTCAATGCCAAAAGTGTCAAAATATTCAATGAGGCTCCATGCTCGGTTGCAATATGCGACAAACCTTTTGTTGTGACAAGTGTATTGGCTCCAGACCTATTTAATGATCAAATCTGAATCACCCATCACCCGAAGGTGGGTGATTCCTTTATTCAGTGCAAATAGGAGTCCAAGGACCAATGCCTCATACTCTATGATGTTATCTGTGCAATTAAATTACAGCCTGTAAGATGTGAGGAAGGATTTCCCTTGCGGGTTGATCAGTTCCACTCTGGCCCCACAGCCTTGTTTAGACTAGGATTCATCAAACTTCAGGGTCCACGGGTCATTGTTTATTTTCTGGGGCTGGAAAGGTGAAGTTGTGTTTAGATTGATTTTGGGAGGGTTGGGAAGTGATTCCTCAGGTTCTGATGGCACATGGGTGAGGTTTTCCTCTGAAGAATCCTTCAGTTGGAATTCTTGGACAAGAAACACCTTATGCACACCACCAGAATGATCACTGGGTCCATTGTGTTCTTTCTCCCAGAGGGCATTGATATGGTGGGTAGCAGCGGCGATGAAAGGCTCACAATCTAGTTTAGAATGTTTCTGGTAGTGTACCCTGCACCAAGTGCCAAACAACAGTGTGGCAAGGGTGGCCATGCTACCATGTAAGTTTACCTCATACCTTAGTTTTTCATCCAGGTCCTAGATCCTCTGAACAACTATGGGATCCTCCCTTGGGGTGAAATCAAATGTTAGGATCTTTAGAGGTTGGTACACCCTGGGGGAAGATTCAGAGAACAAGATTTCATTCACTCTCCCGACTTTGGTGAGGGCTTGCTTAATCCTAGGTTCCCTCTCTACCTAGATTTGGTTTGACTTCCCCTCCCAGGGGAGCCACAAGTGGGAGAAGTCCATGGAGAAATACCCATTAAGGGCCCTAGACCAATTCTAAATTAACAACATCCCATAAGTTACGGGGATGTCTACCACTTGGATGTCTATTATGCTTGATATCCGAGTGTCTTAGAAGAGCTAAATCTGGACATTCTTTAGCTCACCTACCATTTTTACAATAGTTTTGTCCAATTAGACTACTACACCTTTGGATGGAGTGGGAAAGAGTTTGAGCTTCTGGCATATAGAGAGGGCATGACATTGACCGAAGAACTAGAATATACTAGGTAGTTGTATAGGTTCTTCCCTTGTATGTTCAAGCTTAGTAAGAAGGGAGGATTATTTGTATTCCCCCGAAAGATAGATGAATTGGTATTGTCAAATGTGACAATCTTTGCTAGACGACTGAATGATTCCAGGTTTCCCAAGAGCTTCAGAAGAGACTTTCTCTGCTCGAGAAAATTCAACAAAACCTCCATCAAGTTCATGGAGGTGGTGGTTCTCTCTAATGCCTTGGTGATGTCAAACCTTCCCCCCAGGTAAAGTTGGCTTCCCTCGGCTAGATCCTTAGCTTAATTAGAGCCAAGTCCCTTTTTTAGGAAGGAGCGATCAATTGTGTTATCCTAGGGAGAGGTATTCTTAGGAGGTGTTGGTGTGTAAACTAGCCCTTTGCCTACCTAACTCAGAGTGTTGTAGGGAGTGTGAGGGCTGGTAAAGGCATTGGCCTCAAAGGCTGAGATAGATTCATCAAAGAACCCTTGCAATTTGGGCTCTTCTTTGTCCTCTTTGTCTATCCCAAAGAAGATGGTCTCATAGGTGAAGGCACTATGAGTAGGCTCTTGTGCGGCTGATTTTGGGGGAGTAGGATCGATAGGTGGTTGTTTGTCTAAATGGGAGATCATGATGATATTCTCTAGTGTGGCATAGTTCACTTCAAAATGAGAGTCGGTGTCACACAATTTACACTAGTTGGTTAGGGGTGGAATTCTGCAAGCTATGCAGAATTACTAGGTCTAGCACTGCTCTGAATGGTGTTTTGGTTTGGAGGAGGACCTTTAGTGGTTGCATGGTTGTTGCATTGCTGTTGATTAGGCTGAGGCCCATTGTAGTTTCTACCTTTGGAGTTAGTATTTTTTTATTTGGAGAAAAAATTCCCTCTCTAAGAATTAGAGTTATGAGGTGTAGAAGGCCCCACCTTCAACTGTCCAATGTCCATAGTCAGAGAGGACACCAATCGCCGAAGGGATTCAACCTCGGTGGACAATTGTGTATTTATGTCATAGTCTGACAGTTGTTGTGGTTGGTTCCCAGGGAAAGAGGTAATAGCTCCCAGAGTCAAAGATGACAATCCTCCAGCCACAAGCGAGTGGAGGAATGATACTATAAAGGGTTATGTCAAGGGTTGTTGCATCTGCTGTGGCTGGTTCCAGGGAATGAATTCTAGACTCAGTATTTTCTGGGCTTGCGATGGATATATGTACCCGGCCTGTTTGTCTATCAGTGACAGTGGCCCCATGGCCATCGTTGGGGCACCCATTACTAGATTGGGGTTGTATCCCCCAATGTAAGAAGTTCCACCGAGTATCATGCTAAATGGGGTGCTTTGTCCAATCCCATCGGGAGCTTTGCTCAAACCGTGGGACAACTCCATGGCTAGGTTGTAAATCTTTGCTAGTGTATCTTGGTCATTTGCGATAGTGGTTTTCTGAAGGAGAGTGGCAAAAATGGGGTCCAAATAATTTAGGTATGTTTGGATGGTCACGTTAGTGGATATGATGAAGGGGCCCATGCAGCACTTCAAGCTACATTAGAACTGATGGTTGAATGTGGCAAGGGGTTTGTTTAGTTCCTTCTTGACAGAGATAAACTAGATGTGGGACCATGCGAGGTCCACGTGAATGTAGAAGGCTGCCAGGAAGGTGTCTTCCATATCCTACCAACTATTAATGGAGTTGGTCGGCAAGTTAAGGTACCAGTTTAACTTGTTCTGTCCCAAGGACAGAGGGAACATTGGGTCACAATGTCCTGATGTTGTACCCAGTGTCAGTTCATGGTATCCTTATAGTCCTGGAGATGTTCTTCTATAGTTCTTGGGCCTAGGTGCTCATATTTGGGGCAGATATTCAAATGCGGAGGAAGATCGTTGGTAGCACTGGGGAACTACCCCATTGGGGACCCAGTGTTACAAAATTAATTTTCCATTGGGGTTGCTAGATTTTGGATAGGTTGAGTTTTAGTCCCCGAGGTTATCTAAGGGGCCTAGGTATTCTGAGGTGTAGAAAATCCATAGATAAGGTTGGTGGGCTGCTTGGTCTTTGGGGTCCTTTTCTTTCGAGCAAGAGGCTTGAGTTCAACAAAAATTTTGGGGTTCAGGGCTAATTGAAGGATTCTTTCAAAGTGCGCGGGTGAAAAAGACCCTATCTTGCTAAAAGTTTGACTCCTAAAACTATGGCTTGGGGAACCCTCAGACAGAGTAAAATCAAAATCTTTAGAAGGGGACAAGCTCATGCCCTCCTTCTAGCACCAGTTTTTGTTGACGAGACTTTGTGACTGGTCTCATCAACAGATGAAGATTTCTCACTAGGGTATCGACCAAATTTTCCTCTAAAGGTTGTCTAGGGAATAAATTCTTCGGGCATTCAAGCACCTAAGTGTCGAGTCTCAATGGTGCAAGGAGCTAAGTTGGGCAAGTGACTCTTTTTATTCAGGGGGATAGCTAGTTTTGACTCGTCTTCTCTAAGGATTTTGGTGGTAGGTTGGGATTTCTTGCAAGAATGCATGAGTTTACCAAATAAACAAAAAAAGATAAACCAGAGTTAGGAGTTTGTTACTTCTACTTATAGTCATGCAACACATTTCCAAAATCAACAATGCTCTAATGAACTACACTAAATACTGAATGCAGATATTCAATAGCAAGGGGAAATGAGATAATCTATTCTAACAAAACATCAGAGCAAAGGACATTAGAAACATACAACACAAAAGAGATATTGCTAACACAGGGATCAGAACACCAACAATGTCATTTCTAGAAACTATTCCTTCTTCATTAACAGGGTGTTCCAACATCACTGGTGTGTACATCAATGGCTCCAAGGGAGCATCTAAATACTAAGAACTACTGAGCATTGAGCTCTACAAATAATGAGAAACAAAATGCTAATAGTATTGGATTGCAAAATCATTAATTTTTTTGACCCTTGAAGTGGGGTCAAACTTCTTATTTATACACATAACTTGCCCTAAAATTAACCTAATCTAACTATACACTCAACATTAAAATAAAATATCTGGTGGCTGGTACTACCTACACCACTTACAATCACCTCAAAAAGAACAGAGGTCTGACAGGATAGAGGAAGATGACAAGAAGAAAGGATAGGAGAATCGGCCTCAAGAATAGTGTCGGCGTAAGAATAGAAGAAATTCAATCTTTCTCAAGTTTGAGGCTACATGCCTCATTAATGTGAAATGTGGCTCACTGTCTTCGATACACCAGGTAGTTAATGCTAGAGCAACGCCTTGGGAAAATCACCTATCAGATCCATCCCTCAATCTGACATGCCTTATTGGGATCACCTACCTTCTAACCCCCTTATTAAGTGCTGGATAATGACCGGTCAGCTCTGGAGAACCTGGACATGGGTCATTGAAAGAATAAAAAACTATTAGATCTAGAATTTTGGAGTCTGGGAGCTTATGCTCAAATAATAATGAATGTTCAAAAATACACCTTGTTGGTGAAAATATCCAGAGACCAGAGAACTCTATTGTCCCTTTTTGTTCTTGAAAGCCTCCAAAATTTGGCTAATGCCATCTCCATCTATATCTTTGATACTATTCCACCGATCATGGATAATTCCAAACCTCTCTTCAATATCTCTGGCCCTGTCCTGGAATTCATTGACTAGCTTTATGGAGTCATGATCTTGGAGCATCATCTTGGATATTCTTGAAAATTTCCCTCCATTGAAGTCTCCAACAGACTGATACCGAGACTTCATCAAATCATCAAACTTGTTGAGGACATAGTCCTCTGGGGCACAAGTTCTAGTGGTGAAGGTATCAACTTGTGAAACCCTCCCAATGAATTCTTTATACAGGTCCAAAGGATATCAGACTGTCGTGAAATTCTCTTTGAGGGCCATGACTAGTTTCTTGCTTACCTCAATCTTGAGGCCAAGTCTGGAGTACTGGGCTGAGAATAATTCGAAGGATTCCTCTCCCAAAATTATTTCTTTGGTGATGGCCTCTTCTTTGGAGGTAATGAATTCATCTAATCTAATCCTCCATTCTTCATATTTCTCTATGTTTCCTTACCACTGGAAGACGACACCATGTACCTGGCCCAAGAGATTATTGACCAAGTAAAGGTCTGGGAGTAACACTTCTAGGAATTGCCTTACGGCCTTGATCTGCACTATGATCCACCCATCTACAACATGTGCCTTCTTCTTCATAGTTCTAAGAGCATCCATGTCACCCTACAGAAGCAGTGGTCTAGAGGTGGAGGTTTTCAAATGGATTTTGGTCAATGGTTGTGTAAGTTCTGGAAGGAGTCCAAGGAGATTTTCATTTTTCTCTCTTTACTCCTTTAACTTCAGCACCTATTTTTCATACCAGGCTTCAACTGCTCAGGTTGCATCTCTTACCAGGTCTAGCTCACCCTGCTTATCTCTCCTCCCTAGAGGCACTTCTTTGATTGCATAGTCTTCAACCCTTATTGTCACCGCATATGTATCTGGGGGAGGGGTTGCAACCACTGTGTCTATATTTCCTCCTGGACTAGTCTGGAGGGTATGGACAGTCTAGAACTTTTTGGGATTCTTAGCCTCTACATTCTGGGCCATCATCTTTCCCAATGATAGGGGAATTCCTACTAGTGCTGGGGCCTTTCTCTTTCTAGATTCCACTAGCCATTGTGGCGGTTGGGGTAGTTTTGTTGCTAAGGAATGAGTATCAAGTCCTTCTTCAGAGTCTGGTGGTGTATCTTCAGTATCCATGGCCTTATTACACTCCTTTTCCTTTTCTTGTTCCGCGGGAATTTTATTATTTTCTACCCTAGTGACGTCTTCATCTGTGGTGTCTGGGACCCCATCTTCATGGACACCAACATTATTTGTATCATCAGGGTTTTCCCCATCCTTCTCAACATCTGTGGTTTTAGTTTCCACATTATCAAAGTTATCCCTCCCATCTTGTTATTGTTGCTATTGTTCATCTTTGACATCATTTGCCGTGACATCCTTCTCCACGGGCACATCTTTTGGAGGAGGTGGAGGTGTTTGGCCAATTTTTAGCTATTGGGCTACCAAGACTACCTTACCGAATGTCATGCTCCAGGGTACTTGATCACCCAGAGTAACTGAAGGTATTTGGAGAGTGACGGTTGGGGGTATGATTGATCTTGTAGATCCAATTTCTGTAGTTTTCAGTTGCTCATCATTTTCTTTCCTTGAATCTGTCTCGGTCCCCTAGACTAGTGTTTCCTCCATGTCTTGTGGATTCTTTTGGGTTTCTTCTTTTTCTAGATCCTTTTCGGGCTCTTGGACCCCTTATTCTAGGACCACTTCCTTTTCTAGTGTCTCCCTTTCATCAAGGATTATCTCCACTTATTGCGTGGCTATTTCTTCTACCCTATTATCTATCTCCCCATGTAGATTCATGAGCTCATCTATCTTGAAGATGTCATCAAAGTCTTCATGCAGAGGGGAGGTCTCTTAAAGATCATCCAGTTCTAGGGAGTCCAAACTGACCTCCACTAGGGGAACATTGGACATGCCAGGGCCTGTGTCTATGCTCGAGGGATTGTCTACCCTCTGCCTCTTCTTTCTTTGCAATGGGGCCCCGACATCTATAATATTTGTAGACTATGCCTTAGCCTCTATTTGTCAGCTCATGAGCATCTCTAGTGAAGGGGATCCTATCAGGAGAGAAGATCCCACTGGAGTCACCAGGAGACCATGGGAGAGCTGGGTGCTTATTTTCTAGCCTATTAGTTAGGACGCCTCCAACTGATCGTGAATTTGCTCCAAAATGGGGAGAGGGCCTTTGGGAGCAACTTGGGATGGGACATCTTTCTTCTCCTTCCCCTTGTCCTTGCTTGGCCCCATGGCTCCAAAGGTCAAAGAAAACCCCCACAAGATCAAACACTTACAAATGCTCCTCAGACACACCCTCTCAAAATATTTATGACTCTTATCAATGATGTGGTGACTCACATCCTCAATTGTTAAGTTCTCCGGGGTGTCCCAATCCACCGGAGGGAGATCCAACTTTTTGATCCCCAATTCTTTGTATGATGGGTACTCCAGAGGCCCATCGTCTGTAAAATATTTTGGGAATCCCCGAAGCTTGAGGGTCTTCATCAGACCTCTGGACTTCCATGAATGTTGCTAGGCCTGGAGATCAAAACCATCCTGAAAATCTACCCAGAAGTCTTCAACATGAACTTTATGTAGTGTGGATGCCAGGGGCAACACCTCTATTATCTTGTCTACTGGATCAAAATTATTTTTGGTAAGGTGGAATTCTGCCAGTCCTAGACTCTTTAGCTCATTGTTGGCTTCTGTAGCCACTATGAGATTGCAAGAATAGTTCCCACAAGTAATTGGGAATGGAATGGATATAACCTTCTTCACGCCAAAAAATGCGCAGAGTTACAAGATTTGCCTACAGAACTCCAAAAGAATGATCCTATCCCCATAGTACATGGGGAGTAGGTAGGGCTTCCCGGAGAAGTCAGTCACTTGAATGTAATTATGCTACTGAAATTGAATGAAATAATTGTCGTATGTGCTTACCAAGTTCATCGCCTCCTGAAACAACCGGTACCCGGTATCCTGAGTGAGTGTTAAAATGTTATGGTAAATGAACATGTCATTTACCTTGCAAAAATGGGGGAAAGAGGCTTCCCATTGGATCCAAGGATAATGATCCCATGGGGCAAGTTGGCCAGGCCCATTCCCAAGATTTCCCACTATTTGGAAACCCCAAAGAATGGGACTCTATTGGGCTAGTGCCCACAATACATAGGAGGTCATGTAGAACTTCAAATTCTAGAGGACATTCTTTAGCTAGAAGTCTACATGATTGGTGATGATGGTCCCCTAGTCGAAGGTCTAACTTTAGGTGGTGATGCAGTAGAGAAAATAATACATCCATGCTGAAAAGTCTTTGGCATAGGGCTCTCTAAAGAGCCTGCACAAAAATATGATTCCCACCTGAATGCATTCTTTAAAGTCTCCGTGGGAAATCTCCAGCTTCATCTTCTTATATTCCCTTCTCGAGAACTTCAGCCAATAGGTATGGAGATGTTTCTAGGTGAGAATAGAAATTTCCTTGAACTCCTTCAATGATACAGACCAGGACATAACAATGGCTCCCTTGAACTGGGGGATTCCAAGCCCCGAAGCAAAAGTTGCAGCATCCAGGTTGATAATGGCCGCTAGGTAATGTAATGGTAGAGGATCAGCAAGAAAAAAAACTCGGGTGGGAATGTTTTAGTGCATCGCCAGTTGAAGGATCAACTCTGGTGCTTGCACTAAGCAAGGGAAACTTGCAGCTTTAATGATGCCGTAGGTTGCCACATTCTTCGCCATATCATCTCCGACGGCCCTCTGCTGGTACATGGTTTGGACAAGGCTTTGCATTTTAGCCCATAGTCCAGGCTTGGTATCTATGGTCTCCTGTAGCTTAGAGTCCACTTTGGACCCCACAAGAACACCCTCCCTTGGGTACTTGGACGTTAATGGGAGCTTGGTCAACATCTTTTCTGCTTTTGTTTTTGTGGCCACCCGAGTGGAGATAGTTGAAAGCTCCAGATTTCCACAAGGAGTTGTTACTGAAGACATGTTGATGGATATCTTGCAACCTACAAGAATGGATAACTATTAATACATATAATATGATAAAAATATAACAATTTAATGACTTTGGGTAATTCACCGCCATCTCGCACCTATTCAAAGAATATTAGTACACATCAAAATCCTAGAATATAAAAGTTAGCAAAGATTGGATTTTGATCGACACCCAAAGGTCCCGGGGAATTTTTTTATGCTACAAAATAGGATGAAGACTTGGGGACTTCTCAACACCCAGATTCTAGAGAAACTATCCATTATCGATGTGACCAAAAAGAAAGCCATACTTGGCTGACATGGGTTGTCATGCAACCACGTGAAAGACAATATAATGGCCCTTAATGATGATAGGTAGGATGACACAAGGGAAATGAATGTTAGATGGGATTTCTTTTGAACCCTCACTCATGGGTAAATTAATCTCTCCATTAATGGCAACATGACAGAGGAGAGAGAACACTACCATGGTTTGAACAGGCGAGGCACCAAGTTTGAGCTAGACGGACACCATGTGAATGAGATCCAAACTTGGTTTAAATGTACAGAGCGTGATGAGCTCACCATTGGAAGGGTTACTAGGACAACATATAGACTAAAAATATATAGGGGAAAGCCAGAAAATGGCACAATATACAAGAATTATCTACAACTAAGGATTACCTACAATTTACAACAAGGCTTTGACACCTTTACATAGGAACCTTAAGAATTTACAACATTTACAACTAAAATACATCATTTATAGGGATGAGAGAAATGCGAGGAAGGAAGAAAACCTTCTTGTGGAGCCATCCCACCAAAAGGAGGTGAAAACAAACCATCAAGTAAAACAAAACCAAAAGAAAAGAAGCAAACACGAGAAAAAAAAAAAGAAAATCCAGGAAAGACAAAACCAGGAAGAGGAGAGCCAAAGGGCCTACCTTAAAAAATGAAGCAAAATGAGAAGAGGAGCATGGGAGGTCCTCAAAAATTGATGAAGCTTTCACAGACCATGAAACAATGATGAACGCAGCACTATTAATCACTATTTAAGCACTGTTGAGCATCGAGAGTAATTCACACTTAATCACTGTTTAATCACCTTAATCGCTCTCGGTAATTTCTCTGGATAACTTGTTCTTGATAAATGTGAAAGTGAAAAGTGAAACCATTTTATACCCCTAGGGTAAAAACATTTTTCTTCCTTCCTCGAGCCTCGGGAAAGGTAAACCCTTCAAACTCTAGACCTAGGGATTCCAAACAACCTCACCCTCTAGAAAAAGAGGAAGTGATGAGAGGGTATCTTGGAGTCTAGAAATCTAGCTGACTCAGAAGACAAAAACACTTCAGGACTAGGTCCCAGAGGAAGGAGGACCAAAAAGAAAAGAAAATGACCCTTGCAGAAGCAAAGGCCAAAGAAAGACAAAGAGAAAAAGAAACAAGGCAAAAGAAAAAAGAGGGGACCCAACATTTTTCCTATAAAATGTAGGGATGGTTATGTAGGGCATAACAAATGGTGATTCACTAGGATGAATGCCTTATCACATTTGAGAACTTCAGAATATTTGGTTAGCAAAACTAGAACTTATCTTTACCTAGAGTATCCTGCTTGCAAGGTGCGAGGTGTCTGAGAAAATATGACTCATCATTGATTCAATCCTTCAGTCCTTTGTCAGTTGTGAGGTGTGTGATTTGAAAGAAAATCAAGCCGATAATTTCTTGGAGAAGCAGAGAGGAGGCACTAAATACATTAAACCAAAATCATCATATCTTGCATGTTCCCCCGAATCCTAGAATTCTCTATTCTTTAGGTCTTTTTCTTTTCTTTTCTTCTAAACATGGGAAGGCGGTACTCCTTTCACTGCGAACCTTAAGCTTAGCTAATTTTTACGGTGGTACTTCTTTCATCTTGCCATCCATTTTAAATTTATGAATAGGAGAGAATATTCTATATCTGGGATGTTTTACGATTTTTAGACTTGGCCAATTATTAGTGCCATCGATATGCCCTCAAGGACCATCCATTTACTTGCTTCTTAGATTTTCTGTTAACCAATTTTGGGACTTTCAAGATATGAATCTGATGAGGATTACCCATAACCTTTTACCATACACACAAAACAACTCTGAGGTGTGGATGAATTCATTCATGCTAACAATAGATTCCAAACTACCCGAAATGCAAAAGGTACCATTCCAAGGACTAGATGTCATGCAAAGCATACCTATCTACAAGAAGAGGGCAAAACACAGGGAACCCAAAAAACAAACACAAAATAAAAAAGAAAACCAAAGACAAAAGAAAAAGGAAAGGGAGGCGGTTCTATACGATCACCAAAAAATTATTTACAAGGCGAAGGCACTCCCAAGGAGAACTGGGAAAGATATTTACAAGCAAGAACTTTTTACATATGATACAGTTTAGGGAGAACTTACGACGTGCCTCATTCAAAATAGTGCTTGAGAAACTATCCATTGATAGGAAATGGGATGGCTTCTCTAGCCATAGTATTCAGGCAATAAGTATTTGACCTGCAGATCTCAGATATCAGATATGGTCTGAGCCAAAGCCTTTGAAACTTGGTGTGTTTTCCTTTCTTTTCCCGGGACTTGTCCCACAAGAGGACCAAGTCCAAAACATGAAAGGCCTTATATTGGGATCTTTGGTCAAACCATTGTTTAAATAATAATTAATGATGCCCAAAGTGTTCTAGTGCAGCGTCTCTTTGTTCCTCCATCCTCACTAGGTTTAGGAGCCAAACTTCCATGATATTGTCCAGGTTGTTAAATTCCGGCATAAAATGTAAAACTTGGATTTGTAAGTTGATGGGGAACACTGGATTCTAGCTGTAAAAATAGTTGAAATGGGAAAGTCCCCAGGGTTGCCTTTATTCTGATATGCGTAGACACCCTAAAATGGACATGCTTGCGACTTTATATTAAAAACACTAATTTTCATCGATTAATTAATGGTTTTTTAATCATTAATTAATCATCTATTTTCTTCTAAATTCATTCCCCAAATCATCTAATTAAATTCCCAAAATTAATTAAATAATTAATTTTATTTAAATTGATTAATTACCATTAATTAATTAATTAAATTCAATTTCCTATAGTTTAAATTCAAATATTTAAACTTACTAATTAAATTCTTCCAATTAAATTAATTTAATTTCATCAAATAAAGCAATTCTAAATCAAAAAAGAATTCAATTATCTCACATGTTGAAAACATTAATTAAATAAATGAATTAAATATTCATTTATCTTCAAAGAGATAACTCCAATTAGATCACATGGGTTACTCCACCCATCTCTCCAGTCCACATGGGTAACTTCACCCACCTCTTTAGTTCAAAAAGGTAGCTCACAATTAGCTCTTCAGTCAGCCAAACTCTATCTCCTCTTTACCAATTGAAGAGGTGGAGTTTACTGAAGGCTTCTACAGTTCCTTTTAATCTCAACGGTTTATCTCTCTATCATTGGGATTGATCTCAACCGTTCATATCATCCTCAATTCCTATATAATAAACCCTTCATAACCATTTGAAGGATCCAGGATTTCAAGCTCTCGTGCACCATTACTATGTCATTTTGGTTCTAGCATTCAAGCCATCTTGTGATCACACACCCATTTCAATTAGAAAATTCTCGACGCTTCTCAAGTCATAAATGCTGCCCACACCAATACTGAGCATCAAAAGAAATGTTTCAAAAGGAGTAGATAGAGACAATAGAATCTTCAAGCACTTTGGGGTTTGCATTCATTTTTTTTCCTTTCATTTTTTGTACATTTTATTGGCTACATTTCTAGTTATTCATTTTAATAGTTCTTGTGTACTTGATTTATATTATTGTAAAACATTTTCTACTAACCTCAGCCTTTGAAAAGCTTGGGAACCATAGATCACGAAAGAGGAGGCGTACATTTTGGTGAACCCAACATGAATAAAATAGTACAAATACTTCTTGTAGGCAGAAGACAAAGCTAATTAGCCATGACTGTACAGTCACAGATAAAAAAATTCAACTTTTTCTGGATATCTCTGCTATTTTGCAATTGCTGCTATTCTGCCACAATAGATAAACTTGTGCCACAATTGACTGGTTTAATACTGCAATTGATTGTAGGCTTCCGCACTATTATTCTATCATCTTCTGTCTGTCTATCTTCTAGTAGTGTTTCCATAATTGATTATAGTTTGCCACAATTGCATGTGTTGTACCGCAATTGCCCGATCCATGCCCCAATTGCATGCACCCTACCACAATCGTCAACATTCAACCGCAATTGATCATACATTACCACAATTGAAGATACAATGCCGCATTCAACCCAAAAGCCACTTTTTTGTCTATTTTCTTGGTTTCTGTGTAGGGCTAATTGATAGTGAATGAAAAAAAAGGTAATCAGACACATACTAGGTGTTAGAGCACTAAGAGCTGCAAGAAGGAGAACCATCAACTATCGATCACAACAAAGGGCTATTCTTGCAATCGCAGCTAAAGATCAAAGTGAAAATACATGAGGTACATTGATTTAATTAAGAGATTTGCAAGTAAGTATAAAGTCACCATTAATTTCAACAATCTTAATAATCCCAGAGTTTCTGGATATTCTGCTGTTTTGGATTGAAAGCTTTCATTTCTGAAGATACTAAACACTTTCTTTGACAGGTACAAATAGAGGAGGCAATATAATAATATAACTTAAAATTCATTCACTTGTCAATTTGGGCTTAAAAAGAATAGTGTTTGTCACACATCTCACATCTCACATTTCAGATTTGGGCTTAAAATTGACGTGAGGATCAAAATTGAACACGGCAAAGAAACTCTCTATTTGGTGCATTAAAATTGAACAAGCAATCAAAACCTACTTTTTGGGCTTAAAATTGAACACTTGTGCTTGTATGGTGGTGTAGCTTAGTTCACATTTCAAACTTTCAAAGCTTAATCGATTTACCTCATGTCTTGAGTTTCGGGTGCACTTGCACAATCTGTTAGATTAGACACCTTTATACTTTTAGAAAGGCCTATTTGGGGAATGCGCTTCTTCCTTGGAGAATGACCTTAAACTGGTAATCCTTCTGATCAGTATATAAACAAGGCACAAACCAAAGTTCTATCTTATCTAACCAAGCTTGGGCGAGGTGTGTTGATGATAGTCTGGATCAGGTGAATATCCCTAAGGAGCCAACATGGTCAACTACACTCTTAAGTGAGTCACACATGTACAAACCGATTGGATAGATACCACATACCCTTAATACAACCTTGTTAATTAGAGGCCAACCCGATTTACCTCCGAACAGGTAGTTTATTATAGTGCAAGGGGTTGCAAAATTTCCCACAAGATTCCCAACATATGTGTCCCACAGTATTTGTGTAGTGAAAGAGATCTTCACTCCACGGAAACAATACCTGGAAATGGAAAAAACATGGGTGCCTACATCATGGACCTTCATGTCCTAGTAGTGTGACAATTTCTATGTGAGCTAATAGACATTCAAGCATTAGGCCTATAACATTGTATTCTGAAGCCATTGACTTAGATTAATCTAAATATTCATTGTTGAGACCTCGTGATAACCTTGCAACTTGAAAAAGTTGTAGAACATACATATTGTCAGTCTTCATTCTTCAAAATACAGTGTCTGTTGTGCTTGTTCTTTGATCAATTTTTGAAAATGCAAAACAAACATCCAACTGTCAAAACAAGTCAAATGTGTTAAAGTCTAGGGTTGTCAACATCAACTATCTTGCAAATCAGAAGCATTATTCTAGAATATCAAAACTGTCAGATAGTGATACTTATCCTCTAGTCTTTTTGAGAGTGTTCCCCTTTTACCACAATTGCCCACATTTTGCCGCAATTGAAGGAAGTCTTCCGCAGTTAACTTGTTTGTTTCTGCAATTGACTTGTTTATTACCGCAATCAATGATAAAGTACCACAATCGACCTTTCACTTTACCGCAATTGGTGGAGTTGTGCTGCAATTGACCAGAGATATTTTATTCATGTTTTGACCTAAAAACATTAAAATAACTCTTCATTTGTGTCCAAGACTACTGTCTATCCCAGAAAAATGCAAACAACATTGTGTGAATCTCTAAACATTAAAGATAATTCCTTCTCTGAAAAGCATGATTATTGTCTAAAACATTGTTAGTTCGAAAGCTCGGACTTGAAATATCTTGATCTCATCATATCAAACATCATCATTATCTTTATCAAGTGACTTTTTCCCAGTAAAAGGTTGACAAATATTATCTTTTACAACATCACCACTTTGAGATCAAGATATATCAACATCTATCCCTAGAATTACCCTTGTCTAAAACATAACTCCAACTTCCTTAGAAAGTTAATCCTTTTTTGTTTGCTTTATATCACTTGTTTTAGTTACAAAATCTAGACCACACTATATCTCAAACACCTCATGGAGGGCCTTAAACAAGGTCTAAGGCTAGAACAAAACCTGATGATTCATATATCAACAGATTCCTCGCTTGTGAAACAGAGCAAGAGAACAGTCCTTTCATAAATACCAGTTCTACTATATTCTTTGAACAACCCCGTGAGTCAAATTTTTTCCAAAATGTCACAGAAGTGGAGATTGAAGATGTTTAGCAAGATGTTTATTCCACACAAGTAGTTGACCCCATTGTAGAAAGGAATCCCGAACATTACTTAGCCATGTTGATAAAGAATGGATTCAAACTCCCCACTGAATTGAGTGTATTGACCATATGGCCCAAAAACCCTCTTGTAGGTCAAAACACTACTCAGTCCTCTCAGATACTACCTATTGTGTCTCAATTCTTCCCACCATTGGTAACACCCACATTGGCACAAACAATATCCAATCAAACCAATTACACAAACCAAGCAAGCACATCTTCCACTCAAAGCATGACAGGCTCACAACTAAGTGCACCCATGGTCACTAGTATGTCTCCACCTTTGGTCTCATGGCCTGGAAAATCAAGCTCTCATGCTATTCCTTCCATCCCATCAAATACCAACTATTCTAAAAATATGCCGCTACTACAGTCAATTCCTACTAGTCTTGGGATCAACACCTCATGCCCACAGGGATCCATCTCTACCGGTATGACTTAGAGTCAATGCTCACCCAAGGTTACACCTTTGACCATTCCAAAACAAATCCCACCTTAGCAACAACAACCCCAGCTTTAGTTTCCACCATTCGAAACCTAGAAACGACAACCCAAGCTTCAGTTGCATCAAATCCCACCTCAGCAATAGCAACCCCAGCTTCAAGTGCCACCATTTCAACCCCTGCAACAACAACCCCATCAATAGAAACCCCAGCTTTAGTTGCCATAATTCCAACCTCAGCAATAGAAACCCCATCTTTAGTTGCCTCAAATCCAACCCCAGCAACAACAATCCTAGTCTCAGTAGAAGTAATATCAACCCCAGCAATATCAACCACAGTTTCAACAACAACAACCTTCCTAATCCCAAGAACAAACACATCAAAACCCACCATGGCCTACTCATGTGCCCCCATTTGAAAATTATCAAGTCCCCAGGATGAAATCCTATTTTCCTACTCAAGGGATGCTGAGGCGCAGCCTCATACTTGCTACAGCATAGAGGAACATCATCACACATAAGCCACAATATCAAACAGACATGTTGATGCAACAAATAAAAACCCTTCAAACCCAAATGATGGATATGCAAAATCAAGGGCAAACCAAATCCTACACTACAGAGGATTTATACCTATACCCCTTTGACCATTTGCTTCACATGTCTCCATTCCCAACTCACTTCTCGATACTAAAATTCAATAAATATAGGGGCAGTACCAACCCTATTGAACATATTTGAGAGTTTTTTTCTAGTTACATCAAAGTCACACATGATGAGACATATTTAATGTGACTATTCCCACAAAGCTTGGCCAAACTAGTAATGGAATGGTGCTCACATTTACCTCATGGCATTCTGTCTTGGGGTGAACTGGTTGAAAATTTCATTGCTCACTTCCATAAAAACATCAAGCGCAAGGTCAGTATCAAGGACCTTTGCGATATCAAATAGAAGGATGGAGAGTCTTTTATGAAATTCCTACAGAGATGGAGGAATGCTGCAAACTGCATAATGTATGATGTGCCTAAACAAGACCTAATATTCATGTTCATTGGCAACCTAATCCTAGACATGTCATTCACAATAGAATTGCAGTTAGCTCTGAATTTCACACAACTCATCGAACGAGGAGCTCATTATGAGTAGAACTTAGTCAAACGAGGAATCCTTGTAGATCCAACACAAAAAAAATGTAATGGATAAAGCTAAGTGGTGGAACAAAAACAAGAATGTCACCAACAATGGTGTCATTGATGTGAATACAGTCAATTACGCACAACCCAAGGTGTCACTGCAAGGCGCACCTATGGAAAACCAACAAACCACAGGGCCCACTCATCAAGAATACACTCAAAACCAACCTCCCCCTGTCCCAGTGGCCACTATGTTAAACAGTCAACAACAAACTCAACACAAACCATAGTTTCAATTCTAGAAACAAGATTTCACACCATTAGGAGAGCTAATAGAATCAACTTTATGCAAGTTGATACAATCCAACACTATCACTCTCCCAGAAATTAGGGAATTTGAACAAGATGCCAATAAACCAAGGTGGTATAATGACAAAGACTTCTATGAGATTCATCGGGTGAAAGGACATAAAACATCTAACTATTACCGATTGAAACATGCTATCCCAGATCTGATTAACACAGGGGTCATCGATGTAACAAATAACCAAGCCAAAGGAACAATTGATCACACTATATTCAATGATACTTTCATGATCACAACAAGGGAAAATCCTCTGATTCTAGTGGATTGTCCAAATAGGTCATCTATACATATGCCAACAGTGATAACGTTATTAATTGACTCAATCCTTTAGATAGCCATGTGGCTATGATCACTATCAAAGACCAAGCTAATAATTGTGTTATAACCATGCGTCATACCAGAGTTGTATTATAGGGAGTACCATCCTCATATACAATATCTTGCAATCCTAATGCAACCTCAGATCCACAGCCAAGAATAGTGGATCAACTAATGTGCACACCTGCCTAGATCTCCATGTTTGACCTATTTCTCATATCTCTATAGCATAAACTGGCACTTGACCAAGCCCTTCAGAATGTAGCTATCCCAAGGGACATAACACCCGAGAGCTTCCAAGTGATGGTTAATCATATAGCTACTAACAAACATGCCACATTCACAAACCGTGATGTGTCACCGCATAAACCCCTACATAATGATCCTTTACACTTTCTTTTCCAGGTCCATAAAAGCGTTATCCATAGAGTCCTTATTGATGATGGGGCTGGATTGAACATATGTACTCTAAAGTTAATCAAACAACTAGGCTATTTATAATCAAGCATTGATGTCACAAGGAGGATAAATATCAGAGCTTATGATGAAGATGAAAGATTCTCTAAAGGTATTATCATTCTACCTGCCCATATTTGTCCAGTGGTAAAAAACACTCCCTTCCAAATCCTAGACCTTGAGTTGGGATACAACATGTTACTAGGGTGACCATGGATACATGAAATGCAAGTTGTACCCTCAATGTACCATCAATGCATCAATTTCCCACACTAGGGAGAAGAAATCATCATATAGGGAGATCACAATCCTTTCCAATACTGTAATGCAGTCCAAATTAGCACTGACAACCAGGTACCCTTAAACCAAAACACAAGCATCCCATCCTCTTTAGAAGAAACTCCTAAGGATGTCACATAGAAAGTGGTAAAAATATCCATTACCAACAAGGGTTGTGGTGAATATAAATATGAAGAGGCTTTCACTATCATGAACATGCCTCAGAGCCCAAGAACATATGGTATGTCGCAACCAGTTATAATAATAGAAACTCTAGTGCCTGTTCTATTCGGATGTCTCCCCACAACTTTTGTCAGATGGGGGGACATTGTAGAAGAAAATCCATTTGAACAATATATCAGTACATGGTTGTACCAAGATCCACAAGAGACATTTCAACAACCCCTACCCCTATCAAACTATGGAAATGGTTATACAATGTTACAAAGATTCAGGTATGATGACACAATAGGTCTTGGGGCAAGACAACAAGGCTGAATGGAATTGTCTCTCCCACCAACCCAGAGAAATAAAAGAGGGTTAGGCTATGAGAAACAAAGAACCAGCCCTATAATCCAAGACATCCCAGTTGATTAGGAACGAATAGAAGAAATGCACGGGGGGCATAACTCATAACATATCTTAATAAGCAACATACTGGCACAATTGTTTCCCGCCGAAGAGGGAACCTCTCAAACCTGAATGAACCTTAACATAGAAATCAACAATAACAAAGGAAGTGAGACATCTAACAAGCATTCTATTGAAACTGACTCCCATGAGTACGAGTGGAGATCCCCTCATGAATCTAAACCATCAATCCCAGATTATTCCCCTTAGTTAGACACTATCATAAACCTGGAAGACTTATTTGACCAACTATCCATTAATGACCAACCTTGCATAGATAAACATGTCATTCTCCAGTCTTCAAGTGATGCATCCACATCACAGTCTAGGATTTTTGGAACCCTATTTGAAGTCCCTTTCAACCAAATAGATTCAAACTAGCATGAGGGCCTATGTCTTGTACACCTAGAACTAATAGAATGTGATCAACAAGGACTGCCTAATATAGATGTTTTTTTAGAATGATGAGGCCATTGCAGACTTCATGGGACTTAGAGAGGGAATGCCACCAGGAGAACATAAATAAGGTTTCTCCATTGACCTCGATAGATCAATATACTTTGGGGAGGAAGCCCTTCTTTCCAATCATAAAAAAATCAAAAAAGAAAAAAGAATTGTCAAGTAAGTGAAAACTGAAAGGTGCTTACTGACACAAAAAATGATAAAAAGCTAAAACAAGATGTATCTTCTACTAAAAACCTCACTGAGGTGCTAGAATATGGAAAGAAGGAACTCCTCCCCTTGACAGAGGATAAATCAACATTACTAGTAGAAGAAACAGAGGAAGTCAACTTGGAAGATGACAAGAACCCAAAGAACATCTACTTGGAAAAATCACTCATCCCAGAGGAGAGAGAAGAGCTCATCAATTTATTTAAAGAAACAATGATTAATTTCAAATGGTCCTACTCAGATATGCCAGGATTAGAACCAGAGCTTGTACTACACCATCTCCTATTGCTACCCAATGCCAAACCTATCAAGCAGAAGTTGAGAAAGATGCATCTGCATGTTACATTGCTAGTCAAGGAAGAATTGAAAAAGATCCTAGATGCCAAGTTCATAAGACCAATACTATATGCTGATTGGATATCTAAATTGGTACCAGTTATAAAGCATAGTGGTCAAATATTGATTTGCACAGATTTCAGAGATCTCAACATAGCTTTTCCCAAGGATGACTTTCCTTTACCCAACATTGATATGATAGTAGATCTAACCGCTAGACATCAAATGTTATCAGTCATGGATGGATTTTCAGGGTATAATCAGATAAGGATCATGCTAGAGGACCAACACAAAACAAATTTCACATGTCCTTGGGGCACATATTGTTGGAATGTCATGCTATTTGGTCTTAAAAATGTTGGAGCAATGTATCAAAGGACCATGATAACTATCTTTCATGATCTTATCCACAAAACAATGGAAGACTATGTGGACAACATACTAGCCAAGTCAATGCTTCGCAAGGATCATCTACAAGTATTGGGACCAATCTTTGATAGAATGTAGAAATACAAAGTCTGTTTAAACCCAAAGAAATGTGCATTCGGTGTCACAGCAGGAAAGCTACTGGGGTTCATAGTGTCACATAGAGGCATCGAAGTAGACCCAGAGAAAGTCAAAGCTATATTGGATATGCCACCACTATCAAACCTAAGGCAGCTAAGGGGGTTACAAGGAAGTCTCCAATCAATCAGACACTTCATAGCTCAGCTAGCAGACAAGTGCCACTCATTCCAACATATATTGCACAAAGACATCAAATTCATATAGATAGAGTAATGTGAACAAGCATTCCAAATATTCAAGGACTACCTCCTCAAGTCTCCTATATTGGTGCCACCAGTCCAAGGTAGACCATTTCTTCTATATATCTTAGCAACAAAATCAGCATTAGGCATACTCTTGGCACAACATGATGACACAAGTAAAGAAAGGGCCTACTATCTAAGTAGAACATTGGTAGGATATGAGCTCAACTATACACCAATTGAAAATTCATGCCTTGCAGTTGTCTTCACTTCCCAGAAGCTAAGACATTATATGTTGAGCCACCAAACAAAGTTGATAGCATATATTGATCCTTTAAAGTACCTCCTAAGCAAAGCAACACTCACCGGATGACTTGCAAAGTGGGTAATGATCTTAAGTGAGTTTTAAATTGAGTACGTAGACAGAAAGGCCATCAAAGGGCAAGTGATTGCAGACCAACTAGCAGAGGCACCTATTTAGGATCATCAACCTATTATTTTTGACTTTCCCGATGAATCTATTATGACACTACAACCAACGATCAAAGTATGGAAACTATACTTTGATGGGTCATGCATGAACCATGGTGTAGGGGTAGGAATAGTGCTCGTCACTCTAGATAATGATACAATTCCAAAATCTTTTAGACTCGACTTCCCTTGCACAAACAACATAGCATAATATGAAGCACTGGTCATCGGTTTAAAGATAGCAATTCAATGGAGAATGAAGAACCTTAAGTCTACGAAGATTCACAATTGGTCATTATCCAAGTCAACAATGATTATATGAAAAAAGATGAGAAGATAATACCATACAGAGAACATATGGAAAGATTGCGCACCAATTTCCGCTACATCTTCTTTTAGAAAGTACCACGGGCTCAGAACAAAGCTACAGATGCAATGGCTACCATAGCATCATTGTTCAATATGCCAAGCAACAAAACATGATTCTAGTTTATAGTAGAACAACTCTTGGTGCCATCACATCAAACATCCATCACAGAATCAGCATGCATCATTATTGGTCCTGAAACCCCATGGTACCAAGATGTATACAACTACCTCCAAAATAATGTCTTACCTCCCAACTTGTCTAGAAACCAAAGAAAGTCCCTCATCCGCCAAGCCTCTAGGTATACCAGCCACTCAACTAATTTATATAGACAAAGTCTAGATGGAATGCTACTACGATGTCTCACTTCCACAAAATCCCAGAGAGCTCTGTACGAGGTACATGAAGGAATTTTTGGAACCCACGAAGGTGGCAATAGCCTAGCTAAGAAGATCATCCACATGTGATACTATTGGACCATAATAGAGATATATTCAAACAAACATGTACAAAGGTGTAGATAATGTCATATTTATGGAGACCTCATCCATGCACCAGCCTAAGAACTAAATCCTATCACATCACCATTTCCATTTTCTATGTGGGGATTCGACCTAGTGGGAAAAATCACACCTTCTTCAGAAAATGGACACAAATACATCATAGCAGCAACAAAGTACTTCACTAAGTGGGTGGAAACAATGCCCCTCACTTACATTACCAGAAAGCAGATATCAAGGTTCATACTAAACCACATCATTTATTGATACGGGATCCCTTAAACCATCATGACAGATCATGGTACGCCTTTCCAAAACAAAGATGTCGAAGAGCTATGTGAACAGTTCCATATCAAACAAGGGTTCTCTTCCTTTTATTATCCTCAAGGGAACGACCAAGCCGAATCTACAAACAAAACAATTTTGAAAATATTAAAAAAATAGTGAACAAATCAGGACGAGACTGGCATTTACAGCTTAGTCCCGCATTATGGGCATATAGAACTAGCATGAGAACACCTACAGGAGCCACTCCTTTCTCCCTAGTCTATGGATCAGAGGTGGTATTACCCCTCAAAGTATAAATCCCATCCCTAAGGATATCGTTGAAGAACCTGATTACAGATGAAGACTACAAAGTAGCAAGGCTTAGTGAACTAAAGTTACTAGATGAAAGAAGACAACATGCTTTCAATCACTTACAAGGATATCAAAATCACCTTAGAAGGAACTATCATAATAAGGTGAGGTCACAAACATTTGAGGTAGGAGACCTTGTCCTCATGGAAAATCAAAAGAACCAAGTAGATTGAGTCAAACTCAAAAAGTTTGAGCCTAACTGGCTAGGACCATTTGTCATTGTTAGCTCTATCCAAAGTGAAGAGTTCATACTGGTGACACCAGAAGGAGATCATCTCCCAAGATATATCAACAACATGTACCTCAAGAGGTTCTACCACTGAGGTCTCTATGGTTAAGGCACCTATCTACATATCCATAAAATACCCAAAAAATTAGAAATTACAAAATGTTACCTTGGTGAAAACCTGGCAAACAGGCGCCTTGGCGACAACAAAAAATTCAAAAAATAAAAAATTAAAGAGAAACAAAAATGCTCTCTCAGTGAAAACCTAGAAAATAGGCGCTATTGAGTAGGTACCTTGGTGAAAACCTGGCAAACAGGTGCCAAGTGTTCAAATCCAGCTTCACCATCAATGAACTCCAAAAGCTTGAGCACACTTCAAATGTAAGACTGACTACCCAATCTATATCCAGAAGCACACCCCTTTGCACACCAAAAACTTATCCATGGTTAGTACTGGTCCACCAAACAAGGGGGCGATTCTAAATATTCTAAAAAAATCCAAAAATTTGAAAAACCTATCAAAAAATCCTAAAAAGATCAAAAATCCTGAGAAAATCAATCTTCATAAAAAATAATTAAAAAATTGCAAAATCCCAAGCAATAAAGCCAACTCGGTTATCAAGAGAGAAAAGGGCGATCACGCCCAGTCAATCAATGTCATAATCATGAGCTTTGAAAATTAGCATTGGGCCCATATGACACAACTTTATCAATCTATCAAATCAATCAGCAAGCAATTGATGACCAATCCAAGCTATCAATTGTCACAATCATGAGCTTTGTGAATTAGTATTGGGCCCATTTGACATAGCTTGATCAGCTGCCACTATGATCAGATCTATCAATCATTCATATCAATCATCTTACACAATGATGGATACACTCAAACCAAATAGGTCAGTCTTATATGAGTCATCTATTACTGAAACCAGACACACTCAAGCAATCAAGCCAATCAAGCCTATCAAAAGAGTGGAGCCAATCAAGAGAATCCAACTGCATCAAGTTTCCATCAAAAATGTTGACTAGGTCAGTCAGTCAGATGTCACTCTATATTTCATGATTAAGTTCTTACACTACTCTAGGATCCACCATGTGAGCAGAGTAGCTATGATAGATCATGACTTATTTTCTTTGATTATTGTCTATTGAGTGTTCACTTTGATTTTAGATCCATGATGATTTAGGATAAATGTGGTAGGCACTATCACTTATCTAGCAGCTGCGCAAGTCCATGATCTAAGATTAACCCTGGGAAAGAATTGGACATTCCTTCTCTTTTATTTTCTTGTTTGGTTTATAGAATCAAGAGCTCGCAGTGCTATTCAGATGGACTTTGAGTGCATTGGAGTTCTATCTTAGTTTCTATGGTCTTTTCTTTTATTTTTCAATCAAGAGCTCACGATGCTAGCCAGATGGACTCCAGGGGCGTAGGAGTTCTATCTTGTTTTCTTTGGATTTTCTTTATGGAATCAAGAGCTCGCGGTGTTTACCAGATGAACTCTGGGTGCATAGGAGTTCTATCTTGGTTTTATTTATTTTTTTCAATTTTTTTAGAGGACAAAGCAGTATCCAGATGGTCAATATCTGGGTGCTTTTGGCTCTCTTTCTTTTCAAAAAGGGAATAAAGATGAATCCAGATGGTCAATATTTGGGTGCACTAAGTTCTCTTTCTATTCAATCTCTCTACTCCTTTTTCTTATCAAGAGGTCATGGGGGTATCCAGGTGGTATGTGATCTAGATGCATTGGACGCTCTTCAGAATTTCAAAATACAAAAAAAGATGCAATGATGACAAATATTGGAAATAGGGGCAGAGACTTGGGAAACTCATCCTTTCTATCAATTCATATCTATCAGAAAAGAAAAAAAAATCCTTTCTATAATTCCATGTCTATTATATCAATCCCAGAGAACACCTATCCAAACTAACTTCTTTCTAACTAACACATGCATTACTCAGATATTTTGTGCATAATAGATTGCATAAGGAAAATCCAAAACATGATCATACTAGATCATATAATCAATGCATCCATCATCAATAACATAATAACTAACATAAGAATTCATTTATCATCATCATATAGTGATTCACATTTTCAACAAATTAATGCTCATCTAATGCATTTTCTATGCTTAATTTGTTGAGGGGGCATATAGTCCACCTATTGTCACTGGGGCAAGCTAGGGCAGGATCAAATCTGAAAATTCTTTGACACAACATGATGAATCACATTGTATCAAAAAGGGGCAAATGTAGACACCCTAAAATGGACAGGCTTGTGACTTTACATTAAAAACACTAATTTTCATCTATTAATTAATGGTTTTTTAATCGTTAATTAATCATTTATTTTCTTCTAAATTCATTTCCCAAATCATCTAATCAAATTCCCAAAATTAATTAAATAATTAATTTTATTAAATTAATTAACTTTAAATTGATTAATTACCATTAATTAATTAATTTAATTTAATTTCCTATAGTTTAAATTCAAATATTTAAACTTACTAATTAAATTCTTCCAATTAAATTAATTTACTTTCATCAAATAAAGACATTCTAAATCAAAAAAGAATTCAATTATCTCACATGTTGAAAACATTAATTAAATAAATGAATTAAATATTCATTTATCTTCAAAGAGATAACTCCAATCAGATCACATGGGTTACTCCACCCATCTCTCCAGTCCACATGGGTAACTTCACCCACCTCTTTAGTTCAAAAAGATAACTCACAATTAGCTCTTCAGTCAACCAAACTCTATCTCCTCTTTACCAATTGAAGAGGTGGAGTTTACTGATGGATTCTACAGTTCCTTTTAATCTCAACTGTTCATCTCCCTATCACTAGGATTGATCTCAACTGTTCATATCATCCTTAATTCCTATATAATAAACCCTTCATAGCCATTTGAAGGATCTAGGATTTCAAGCTCTCATGTACCATTACTATGTCAGTTTGGTTCTAGTATTCAAGCCATCTTGCAATCACACACCCATTTCAATTAACAAATTCTCGATGCTTCTCAAGTCATAGATGCTTCCCACACCAATATCGAGCATCAAAAATAGCATTTCGAAAGGAGTAGAGAGATACAATAAAATCTTCAAGCACTTTGGGGTTTGCATTCATTTGTTTTCCTTTCATTGCTTGTACATTTTATTGGTTACGTTTCAAGTTTTTCATTTTAGTAGTGCTTGTGTACTTGATTTATATCATTGTAAAACCTTTGCTACTAACCTCACCCTTTGGAAAGCTTGGGAACCATAAATCATGAAAGAGGAGGCAAACAATATGATCCACCCAGATGGTGAATCTAAGCTTTTGGTGCCAGTCCCAGGGATTTTGTTCTAAGAAGTGTTTGATCACCTCTAACAAATTTTTATTAGTAGATTCAGCCACACCATTACCCTGGGGGTAGCAGTTGCTGGAGAACTCCAAGGTGATCTTCCTCTCATAGGTCCATTCAAGTAACTATGCTGAAGAAAATGCCAGACCATTGCTACACACTATAGAGAAAGGCATTCCGAATCTGGTGACTATGTTTTCTTCCAGGAATTTGATAACTACATCCCCTGGGTTGTTCTTGCATGGAGTCGCTTTGAACCACCGGGTGCAGTAATATTTAACAGTCAAAATGTACCAGTGGTTGGTAGATGAGTTGGGGTTGATTTCCTTGAGAAAATAGAATGCCCCAGAGGGTCAAAATTCAAAGAATGGCTACAAAGGCATAGCCGGGTTTCGCTCATGATGGGATGCAGTTTGGCAAGTGTGGCACTTCCTCATGTGAGTGTAGACATATTTAAAGATGAAGGGCCAATAGTATCTAGCCCAGAGAATCTAGTAGGTGGTGGCATTAGTTGAGTCATACCCGGTTCTGAACTGCCCATGAAATTCTTCAATCATTTGAGCATCTTGGTCATGATCAATGCACCGAAGGTAAATCCCTTCATAGTTCTTGCGGAAAAGTGTTCCATTTTTTGGTCATGAAATGTGAAATTTTCAGCCATAGGGCACAATGTTTTTTTGGGGGAAGCCCCTCTAGGAATCTATTGTTGAGAAATAGGTACACCAGATCGGTATACCATGGGTCTTGAGTGACAGACTCCACTGTGTAAGTTTGGCATTCAATGTTTGGAGTTCCTTCCACTATTGCTATGCATAGTCCGTGGCCTTGGACTATCTTCATCGGTTTCATTTATAGATCATACTCTTGGAGGATGGCCATCCATTTCCCCTGGCATTTTCCTAGTTCACTCTACAGTAGTAGATACTTCACAGCCTGGTCCGGAATGATAGCATACACTTTGCTCTAGAGAATATAGTGCCAGAATTTCTTCAGAGCCTGGACTAGAGAAAAAGCCTTCTTTTCCAAAGATGAATATCAGACTTTGGCATTCTTGAAGGGGGAGCTTATAAAAGAAATGGGTCATTCTTTCCCTCCAACTTTCTAGGTTAGGATTGCTAATGTGGAATGTAGGGAAGCGAAGGAGTATATGTGAAATGGAAAGGAATAGTCCGGACTTGCCAGGATTGGTGCCTTCACTATGGTTTGCTTGATCTGAGAAAATGCTTGCTTCACTTTAGGGCTCTAATCAGTCTTTGTGTCCTTCATCATGTCACTGAGTGGCTTAACTATCTTGGAAAATCCAATGATGAACCGCCAGAAAAAGTTTATCTTTTCGAAGAAAGATCTCATCTCTTTCTTACTACCGGGCATCTGTAAATTCAGCAGTGCTTCAACTCTCTTAGGTTCAATAGATATCCCTTTCTTAGAGATGATATGCCAAAGAAGCTTCCCTTTAGTGACCCTAAATATGCATTTCTTAGGGTTGAGGGAAATACCATACCAGCGACATCTCTCACAAATTTGGGTGAGGTAGGCGGAATGATCACGCCTGTCCCGGGAAAAGACTGTCAAACCATCCATATAGATGATTATGCGTTTGTTAAATAGGCCTTCAAACACAATTTCCATAGCCTTTTGAAATGTTTCGCCTATGTTAATGAGGCTAAAGGGAATTCTCTAGTATGAAAACATTCCCCACTTGGTGGTGAACGTCGTTTTATCTCTATCTTCATACTTAACCATGACCCGATTATACCCGGAGTACTCATCTAGGAAGGACATCATTTAGGATCCATTTACGACTTGAAATACCTCATCCAATGAGTGGAGAGGGTGATTATCCTTCTTGGATGCCTTGTTCAAATTATGAAAATCCACACAAAGGTAGATTTCTCCATTCTTATTTCGTACGGGGATGAGGTTGGAAACCCAAATTATGTGCCGGATAGGAAAGATAATCCAAGCTGATAGCGGTTTCTGAACCTCCTGGTCAATTAGAGGTTTGATCAATGGGTTCACTGGTCTTTTCTTTTTCTCGAAGGGCTTAGCATCTAGTTTTAGTGGGATGGTATGGTTCATGATGGATGTGTCATATGTTTTTAGATCCTCATACCCCAATGTGATCACGTCAATGTATTCTTGGAGTATCGCAAGAATCTTCTCCTTATACTCTGGGTAGCAGGAGGTGCCAATGTGTACAAATTTCTCTTCATCAGCCTGGCCGATGTTGACCTTTTTGACGTTTCCTCCCTCAGAGGAGGATGATATCTTCTCTCAGTCCTAGGGGTCTAAATTAAAGATGCTTTCAAGAGCTACCATCCCCTTGGGTATGTTTTTAGTTGGTAAGTCAATAATCCCATCAGCTTTTTCACCCTACTCAGTATTGTCATGATCTCTTTCTTCCACTATCTGATCCTCAAACATACCCACATTGGCCATGAAGGCCAGAATATGTTGGTCATCCTCAAAAACCTGAAAGTGGGTGATATTGTCTAGGATGGACAGGGTAGGGACCATCTCAACAAAAAACTTATAGAGTTAGGAGCCAGCCATTGGCTCAAGGGTGTTGGAAGACATGACAAGGGAATCTGGAACGTAGTTACATTTCCAGGGAATAATTTTTATGTTGAAAGCATTAAAATCTTTGATGAGGCCCCATGCTCGATTGCAGTATGTGGCCAGCCTTTTGTCATAACAAGTGTATTGGCTCTGGACCTGTTTAACAATCAACTCTAAATCACCCATTGCCCGGAGGTAGGTGATTCCTTTCTCAGTGTGAAAAGGAGTCTGAGGGCCAAGGCCTTGTACTCCATGATGTTATTTGTGAAGTTAAACTGCAGCCTATAAGATGTGAGGAAGGATTTCCCCTATGGATTGATCAGTTCCACTCTGGCCCTACAACCTTGTTTAGACTGGGATCCATCAAACTTCAGGGTCCACAAGTCATTGTTCATTTTTTGGGGCTAGAAAGGTGAAGTGGTGCTTGGATTGATTTTGGGAGGGTTGGGAGGTGATTCCTCTAGCTCTGACGGCACATGGGTGAGGTTTTCCTCTAGAAAAGCCTTCGGTTGGGATTCCTGGAGAAGAGGCACCTTAGGTGCACCACTGGAATGATAACTTGGTCTAGGTGAATCTACTTTGTGTTCTTTCTCCTAGAGGGCATTGATATGATAGGCAGCAGTGGTGATGCAAGGCTTAAACTATAGTTAAAAATGTTTTTGGTAGTGTACCCAGCATCAAGTGCTGAATAAGAGTGTGGTGGGGGTGGCCGTGCTACCATGTGAGTTTACCTCATACCTCAATTTTTCATCTAGGTCCTGGATCCTTTGAACAACTATGGGATCCTCCCCAGGGGTGAAATCAAATTTTAGGATCTCTAGGGGTCGATACACCCCAGGGGAAGATTTAGAGAACAACACTTCATTCACCCTCCCAACTTTGGTGAGGGCTTGCTTCATTGTGGGTTCACTCTTTACCTAAATTTGGTTTGACTCCCCCTCCCAGGGGATCCACAAGTGGGAGAAGTCCATGGAGAAATACCCATTAAGGGCCTTAGACCAATTTTGACTTAACAACATTCCATAAGTTTCAGGGATGTCCAACACTTGGATGTCTATTATACTCAATATCCAAGGGTCTTGGATGAGCTAAATTTGGATGTTCTTCAGCTCACCTACCATTTTTATAATAGTTTTTTCCAATTGGACTACTGCGCCTTTGGATGGAGTGGGAAAGAGTCTGAGCTTCTGGCATATAGATGAGGGCATGACGTTACCCAAAGTACTGGAATCTATCAGGCAGTTGTATATGTTCTTCCCTTGTATTTTCAGGCCTAGTAAGAAGGGAGGATCCTCTATATTTCCTTAGAAGACAACCAAATTAGCATCATCAAATGTGATAGTCTTTGGTGGATGACTGATGAATTCTGGGTTTCCCAAGAGCTTTAGAAGAGACTTCCTCTTCTCAGGAAAATTCAACAAAACCTCCATCAAGGTCATGGAGGTGGTGGTTCTCTCTAACACCTTGGTGATGTCAAACCTCCCCCCAGGTAAAGTTGTCTTCCCTTGACCAGATCCTTAGCTTGGTTAGAGCCAGGTCCCTTTGTTGGGAAGGAGCAATCAATTGTGTTATCTTGGGGAGAGGTATTCTTGGGAGGCATTGGCATGTAAATTGGACCTTTTCCAGCTTGACTCTGAGTGTTATAGGGAGTCTAAGGGCTGGTAAAGACATTGGCCTCAAAGGTTGGGATGGATTCATCAAAGAACCCCTACAATTTGGGCTCTTCTTCATCCTCTTCATCTATCTCAAAGAAGATGGTCTCACAAGTGAAGGCACTATGAGTAGGCTCTTGTGCGGGTGATTTTGGGGGAGTAGGATCGATAGGTTATTGTCTGTTTGACTGGGAGATCATGATGATCTTCTATAGTGTGGCACAGTTCTCCTTAGAATGAGAGCCGGTGTCATGCAATCTACTCTAGTTGCTCAGGGGGTGGAATTCTATAAGCTATGTAGAATGACTAGGTCCAGCACCACCCTGAATGGTGTTTTGGTTCAGAGGAGGACCTCTGGTGTTTGCATTGTTGTTACATTGTTATTGATTGGGACAAGGCCCATTGTAGTTTCTACCTTCAGAGTTAGTATTTTTCTATCCAGAGAAAACATTCCCTCTCTAGGAATTGGATTTATAAGGCGTGGAAGGCCCCACTCTCAGCTATCCCATGTCCACAATTAGGGAGGACACCAATCACCGAAGGGATTCAACCTCGATGAATAGCTGGGTATTCATGTCACAGTGTGACGATTGTTGTGGTTGGTTCCTGGGGAAAGTGGTAGCAGCTCCCAAAGTGTAGGATGACAATCCTCTAGCCACAGGCAACTGGAAGAATGATACTGCGAAGGGTTGTGTCAAGGGTTGTTGCATCTTCTATGGTTGGTTCCAGGGAATGAACTCTAGACCTGGTATTGTTTGGGTTAGCGATGGATATACCTACCAGGCCTATTGGTCTATTGGTGGTTGTGGGCCCATAGCCATCATTGGGGCACACATTGTTGGATTGGGTTTGTATCCCCTGACATAATAAGTTCCATCGAGTATCATGCTAAATGGGGTGCTCTATCCAATCCCACTAGGAGCTTTTCTCAAACTGTGGGAAAACTCCAAGGCTAGGTTCTAAACCTTCACTAGTGTATGCCGGTCATTTATGGTGGTGGTTCTCCAAAGGAGAGTGGAAAAAATGGGGTCCAAAGCATTCAGGTATGTCTAGATGGTCATGTTAATGGATGGGATGAAGGGGCACATGCACTACTTCAAGGCACATTGGAACCACTATTTGAATGTGGTGAGGGGTTCGTTCGATTCCTTCCTTATGGAGATAAACTGGCTATGGGACCATGTTGGTCCACATGAATGTGTAAGGCTGCCAGGAAGGCATCTTCCATATCCTTCCAACTACTAATGGAGTTAGACGACAAGTTAAGGTACCAGTTTAACTCACTCTATCCCAAGGACAGAGGGAACATTTAGGTCACCATATCCTGATGTTGTACCCAATGTCTATTCATGGCATCCTTATAGGCCTGGAGATTTTCTCCTATAGTTCTTGGGCGTAGGTGCTCATATCTAGGCAGATCTTCTCTGGATGCGGAGGAAGATCATTGGTCGCATCAGGGAACTACTCCATTGGGGACCCAGTGTTACCAAAGTAATTTTCCATTGGGGCTTCTAGATTTTGGCTAGGTTGAGCATTAGTCCTTGAGGTTATCTGAGGGGCCTAGGTATTTTGAGGCATAGAAAACCCATAGATAAGGTTGGTGGGTTGTTTGGTCTTCGGGGTCCTTTTCTTTTGAGCACGAGTCTTGAGTTCAACAAACTTTCTAGGATTTGGGGCTGATCAAAGGATTCTTTCAAAGCGCGTGGGCAAAAAAGATCATATCCCGCTAAAAGTTTGACTCATAAACTATGGCTTGACGAACCCTCGGGTGGAGTAAATTCAAAATATTTAGAAGGAGATGAGCTCATTCCCTCCTAGTGCCAGTTTCTATTGATGGGACTTTGTGACTGGTCTCATCAACATATGAAGAGTTGTCATCAGGTACCAGGGTACCAACCAACTTCTCCTATAAAGGTTGTCTAGGGAATAAATTCTCTGGGCCTTCAAGCACCTGAGTGTTGGGTCTTGACGGTGCGGAGAGCTAAGTTGGAAAAGTGACTAATTTTGTTTGGGGGGATATTTGGTTTTGACTCATCTTCTCTGGGGATTTCAGTGGTAGGTCAGGGTTTCATGCAAGCACACATGAGTTTACCAAATAAAAAGAAAAATATAGACCATAGTTAGGAGTTTGTTACTTCTACTTATAGTCATGCAAAATATTTCCAACATAAAAAATGCTCTAATGAACTACACTAAATACTGAATGCATACAAAACCATCAGTTCATACATATTCAATAGCAAGGGGAAATGAGATAATCTAATCTAACAAAACATCAGAGAAAAGGACATTAGAAACATACAACACAAAAGAGATATTGCTAACGCACGGATCAGAAAACCAACAATGTCATTGCCAGAAACTCTTCCTTTTTCATTAAAAGGGTGTTCTAGCATCAATGGTGTGTACATCAATGGGTCCAAAGGAGCATCTAACCAGTAAGAACTACTGAGCATTAAGCTCTGCAACTACTGAGAAACAAAATACTAATAGTATTGGATTGCAAGATCATCATTTTTTCCAACCCTTGAAATGAGGTCAGACTTCTTATTTATACACATAACATGCCCTAAAATTAACCAAATTTAATTGTACAGTCAACATTAAAATACAATATCTGGTGGCTGGTACTACCTACACCACTTACAATCACCTCGAAAAGAACAGAGGTGTGATAGGAAAAAGAAAGAAGACAAGAAGAAAGGAAGGAAAAATTGGCCTCGAGAAGAGTGTCGCTATAAGAATAGAAAAAATTCAATCTTCCTAAAGTTTGAGCCTACATGCCTCATTAATGAAAAATGTGGCTCACTGTCTTTGATGCACCAGGTAATTAATACTAGAGTGACGCCTTGGCAAAATCACCTATCAGAGCCATCCCTCAAACTGACATGCCTTATCGGGATCACCTACCTTCTGACCCCCTTATTAACTGTTGGATAATGACTGGTCAGCTTCAAAGAACCTAGACATGGGTCATCGAAAGAATATAAAACTGTTGGATCTGGAATTCTAGATTTTGGGAGCTTACACTCAAAGAACAGTGAATGTTCAAAAATACACCCTGCTGGTGAAAATATCCAGAGACCGAAGAACTCTATTGTCCCTTATTGTTCTTGAAAGCCTCCAAAATTTGACTAATGCCATCTCCATCTATATCTTTGATAGTGTTCCATCGGTCATGGATAATTCCAAACCTCTCTTCAATATCTTTGGCTCCATCCTAGAATTCATCGACTAGCTTTATAGAGTCATGAGCCCAGAGCATCATCTTGGATATTCTTGACAATTTCCCTCCATCGAAGTCTCTGACAAACTGATACCAGGACTCCATCAACTCATCAAACTTGCTGAGGATATATTCCTCTAGGGCACAAGTTCCAGTGATGAAGGGATCAACTTGTGAAACCCTCCCAATGAATGCTTTATACAGGTCCAAATGATACCAGACCATCGTGACCTTCTCTTTGAGGGTTGTGACCAGTTGCTTTCTTACCTCAATCTTGAGGCCAAGTCTAGAATACTAGGCCCAGAGGAATTTGAAGGATTCCTCTCCCAAAATTTCTGTCTCGGTGTTGACCTCTTCTCTAGAGTTAATGACTTCATCTAATCTTGTTCTCCATTCTTCATATTTCTCTATGTTTCCTTCCCATAGGATGACAACACCATTTACCTGGCCCAAGAGATTATTGACCAAGTAAAGGTCCAAGAGTGATGCTTCAATGAATTTCCTTATGGCCTTGATCTGCTTTGCAATCCACCCATCTATAGCATGTGCCTTCTTCTTCATAGCTCTAAGAGTATCCATGGCACCCTGCAGAAGTGGTGGTTCGAAGGTGGAGGCTTCTAGATAGATCTTGGCCAATGGTTGTTTAAGTTCTACAAGGAGTTTGAGGAGATTTTAATTTTTCTCTCTTTCCTCCTTTAACTTCAGTGCCTATTTGTTGTACCGGGCTTCAATTTATGAGGTTGCCTCTCTTAGCAGGTCTAGCTCACCCTGCTTATCTCTCCTCCCTAGAGGCACTTCTATGATTATGTAGCTTTTGGCCCTTACTGTTGCCGCATCTATATTTGGGGGAGGGGTTGCAACAACTGCAACTATATTTCCTCCTAGACCAGTCCGGAGGGTATGGACGGTCCAGGCCTTTTTGGGCTTCTTAGCCTCTACATTCTAGTCCATCATCTCGGCCAACGATAGGGGAATGCCTACCGGTGTCGGGGACTTTCTCTTACTAGATTCCACCAGCCATTGTAGTGGTTAGGGAGGTTTTTTTTCTAAGGCATGAGTATCAGGGCCTTCTTTGGAGTCTGGTGGTGTAACTCTAGTATCCATGGCTGTATCAGACTCTTTTTCCTTTTCTTGTTCCCTGGGGATTTCACTATTTTCCACCCTAGTGGCATCTTCATTTGTGGTGTTTGGGACCCATCTCCACCATCACCAGCATTATTTTTATCATCAAGGTTTTCCCCATCCTTCTCAGCATCTATGGTTTCAGTTTCCACATTATCAAGGTTATCCCTCCCATCTTTTTGTTGCTACTTTTGTTCATCTCCGACATCATTCATTGGGACATCCTTCTCCATGGGCACATCTTCTAGAGGAGGCAAAGGTGTCTAGCCAATGTTTAGCTATTGGGATGTCAAGACCACCTCACTGAATGTTGTGCTTTGGGGTACTTGATCACCTAGAGTAACTAAAGGCATTTAGAGCATGACGGTTGGGGGTATGGTTGATCTTGTAGGTCCATTTTCTCTAGTTGTCAGTTTCTCATCATTTTCTTACCTTGAATCTGTCTCGGTCCCCTAGACCGGTGTTTCCTCCATGTCTTGTGGATCCTTTTGTGATGCTTCTTGTTCTAGCTCCTTTTCAGGTTCTCAAACCCCCATTTTTGGGACCACTTCCTTTTATGGTGTCTCCCTTACATCAGGGATTACCTCCACTTGCGTGGCTATTTGTTCTACTGCCTTATCTATCTCCCTGTGTAGATTCATGAGCTTATCTATCCCAAAGATTTCATCAAAGTCATCATGTGGAGTGGAGGTCTCTGGAAGGTCATCCAGTTCAGGGCAGTCTGAACTAACCTCCACCAGGGGAACATTGGGCATGCCGAGGCCCATGTATATGCTCAGAGGATTGTCTACCATCTGCCTCTTCTTTCTTTACAATGGGGCCCGACATCCAGAATATATGTAGAGTGTTCCTTGGCCTTTTTTTCTGGCTCATGAGTGCCGCTAGTGAAGGGGATCCTATGGGGTGAGAAGATCCCACTGGAGTCACCAGGAGACCACTGGAGAGCTGGATGCTTATTTTCTATCTTGTTAGTTGAGACGCCTCCATCTGATCATGAATTTTCTCCAAAATGGGGAGCGGGCCTTGGGGAGTAACTTGGGGTGGGACATCTTTATTATCTTCCCCTTGTCCTTGGTTGGCCCCATGGCTCCAGAGGTTGAAGCAAACCCCTGCAAGATCGGACCCTTACGGGTGCTCTTCAGATACACACTCTCAAAATATTTATGACTATTATCAATGATGTGGTGATTCACAGCCTCAATTGTTAATTTCTCTGGGGCATCCCAATCCACCGGAGGGAGATCCAACTTTTTGATCCCCTTTTCTTTTTATGATGGGTAATCCAAAGGCCAATCATCAATAAAATATTTCAAGAAGCCCTAAAGGTTGAGGGAATTCATCAGACCTTTGGATATCTGCAAATGTTGCCAGGCCCGAAGATCAAAACTATCTTGAAAATCTGCTAAGAAGTCTTCAATGTGAACTTTATGTGGTGTGGATGCCCAACGCAACACCTCTCTTGTCTTGTCTACTGGATCAAAATTGTTTCTGGCAAAGTGAAATTCTGCCAGTCCCAGACTCTTTAGCTCATTGTCAGCTTCCTTAGCTACTGTGAGACTGTAAGAATAGTTCTCACAAGTAATTGGGAATAGAATGGATGTAACCTTCTTCACACTAAATAATGCATGGAGTGCCAGGAGTTTCTTGTAGAACTCCAAAAGAATGATCCTATCCTTGCAGTACTTGGGGAGTAGGTAGGGCTTCCTAGAAAATTTGGTCACCTAAATGTAAGTATGCACTGAAGTTGAATGAAATAATTATCATATGTGCTTACCAAGTTCATCACCTCCTACAACAACTGGTACCTAGTGTTCCGAGTGAGTGTCAAAATGTTATGGTAAATGAACATGTCATTTACCTTGAAAAAATGGGGGAAAGAGGCTTCCTATTGGATCCAGGGATAATGATCCCATGGGGAAACCTAGCCAGGCCCGTTCCTGATAATGCCCACTATCTGCAAACATCAAAGAGTGGGTCTCTATTGGGTAAGTTCCCATAATACATAGGAGGTCATGTAGAACTTAAAATTCTAAAGGACATTCTTTAGCTATAAGTCTGCATGATTGGTGATTATGGTCACCTAGTCGAAGGTCTGACTATAGGTGGTGATGCAGTAGAGAAAATAATACATCCATGTCAAAAATTCTCTAGCATGGGGCTCTCCAAAGAGTCTGCACAAAAATATGATTCCCGCTTGAATGCATTGTTTAAAGTCTCCATGGGGAATCTCCAGCTTCATGTTCTTATAGTCCCTTCTCAGGGACTTCAGCCAGTGGGTATTGAGATATTTCCGGGTGAGAATAGAAATTTCCTCAAACTCCTTCAATGATGCAAACCGAGTGATAACAATGGCTCCCTTGAACTGGGGGATTCCCAGCCGCAAAGAAAAAGTGGCAGCATCTAGGTTGACAATGGCGGCTGGGTAATGTAATGGTAGAGGATCAGCAAGAAAAACAACCTGGGTGGGAGCATTGTAGTGCATCACTATTTGAAGGATTAGCTCCATCTCTTACAGCGAGTAGGGGAAACTTGCAACATTAATGATGCCGGAGGCAGCCACATTCTTCACCATATCATCTTCGGCAGCCCTCTGTTGGTACATGGTTTGGACAAGGATCTTTATTTCAGCCCATAGTCAAGGCTCAATATTTGTGATCTCCTGTAGCCTAGAGTCCACTTTGGACCCCACAAGAACACCCTCCCTTGAGTACTTGGAGGTTAATGGGAGCTTGGCCAACATCTTTTCTACTTTTGTTTTTGTGGCCACCTGAGTGGAGGTAGTTGGAAGCTCCAGACTTCCAGGAGGAGTTTCTACTTTAGACATGTTGATGGATATCTTGCAACCTGCAAGACCGGAGAACTGTCAATACATATAATATGATAAAAATACAATAGTTTATGGACTCTGGGGAATTCACCTCCATCTCTCACCTATTCAAAGAATATTAGTATGCATCAAAATCCTAGAATGTAAAAGTTAGCAAAGATTGGATTCTGATCGACACCCGAAGGTCCCAGGGATTTTATTTATGCAACAAAATGGGATGAAGACCTGGGGACTTCTCAACACCTAGAGTCTGGAGAAACTAGCTGTTATCGACATGACCAGGTAGTGAACTATACTTGGCTAACATGGGTTGTCATGTGGCCACATGACAGACAACGTAATGGCCCTTAATGGCGACAGGTGGGAGGATACAAGGGAAATGAAATCTTAGATGGGATGTCTTTTGAATGCTCACTCATGGGGAAATTAATCCTACCATTAATGAAGACATGACAGAGGAGAGAGAAAATTTCCATGGCTTGAATAGGTGAGGCGCTGAGTTTGAGCCAGGTGGAAACCATTAAGACAAGCTCCAAACTTGGTTTAAACATGCAGAGCGCAATGAGCTCGCCATGGGAAGGGTTACTACGACAATATACAGATTGAAAATATATAGGGGAAAGCTGAAAAATGACAGAATCTACAAGAATTATCTACAACTAAGGATTACCTACAATTTACAGCAAGACTCTAACACCTTTACATAGGAACCTTAAGAATTTACAGCATTTACAACTAAAATACATCATTTACAGGGCTGAGAACAATGCAAGGAAGGAAGAAAACCTTCCTATAGAGCCATTCCACCAATGGGAGAGGAAAAAAAACCAGAAAGAAAAACAAAACCAAAATGAAGACAAAACAAAAAGCAAAGAAGCAAACACGAGTAAAACAAAGTAAAAATGGGAAAGAAAAAACTAGGAAGAGGAGAGCTAAAGGGCCTACCTTAAAACATGAAGAAATGTGTGAAGAGGAGCATGAGAGGCACTCTTCAACTGATGAAGCTTTTATAGACCACAAAACAACCACGAATGCACTACTCTTAATCACCGTTTAAGAACTATTAAGCACTAAGAGAAATTCACACTTAATCATTGTTTAATCACCTTAATCACTCTGGGTAATTGCTCTAGATAACTTGTTCATAGTAAATGTGAAAGTGACAGGTGAAACCCATTTATACCCTTAGGGAAAAAATATGTTTCTTTCTTTCGTGAACCTCGGGAAAGATAAACCCTCCAAATTCTAGACATGGGGATTCCAAACAACCGCACCCTCTAGCAAAAGAGGAAGTGATGACAGGGAATCCCATAGTCTGGAAATCTAGCCAACTTAGAAGACAAAAACACTCTGGGACCAGGTCCTAGAGGAAGGAGGACAAAAAATAAAATAAAATGACCCTCGCAGAAGCAAAGGCCCGAGAAAGACAAAGAGAAAAAGAAACAAGGCAAAAGCGAAAAGGGGGACCCAACATTTTGCCTACAAAATGTAGGGATGGGTATGCAGGGCATAACAAGTTAATTCCAAAATAGGGGTTTGACCAAAGTAAACCCCTCCCTCCCAACAAAAAAAACTTTTTTCTTGTAGGTACAGGTTCGAGATAGCAGATTAAAGTGTAGATCCAGATACCCTTTTTGGTAGACTTTCAGGATCCATAAACATATTTTGTTTTAGACTATGCAGGTCAAGGTTGACTTTCTATTTTGGTTCAGAATCAACTTTCTATTTTGGGTTAGAATTGACATTTTTTTTTGGGTCAAAATCGACCTGAGCCAGATATGGAAAATATTTCTAGGTTTTATCTGTCTCTATGTTTCTGTTCCTGGTCCAGTTGCAAAACTTTCGAAAACTCAGTGCAGACACCCAAAAACAACATTCTTCAGATCTATGATATTTTGAGGTTAGTTCATGTCTTCAATTCATTTGAATTAAGGTATTAATCAATTCAAATCTATTATATTCTTTATCCATTATTCAGGATTATAAGACTTTCTTCTTTCTTCTTATATTCGATCAATTGATGCATTTGTGCATTAACCATTTGCTTATAGTTGATCAAAGTGGATCTTTTCTTTGTGAAATTTGGGGTTAGGAAGGGTATCTTATCTTCTCCTCAATACTATCAAAATCAACAACATTTCCATCTTACATACATTTTATAATACCTACAATTTTAAAAACACACATCATTTTTATATCTTACAATGACCACAGGGTCTTCCTATGATGGTATATGCGGGCACACCTAGAGCCTTTGCTTATCCACTAGGAGATCTCTAGAAGTACAAAGATATCCTCAACTAGAGGGTATGTCTAGACCATGTTCCGGGCATAGATGTGATATGGGGACCATACTATTGCATGTCAGAGTGGCCAAATACATGACATTAGATGAGACACTCATAGTAGCATAAGGTATTAGAGGGTAATTCTAGTCACATAGTAATGTCGTACTACTATGAAAGAGTGATGAGACAATTTGGTCTTATATAGGGGGTGCCCAGAGCAGTACCTTAGTATGCATATCCGTCGAGATACTATAAGAGACCCGATGCTATATGTCGACCATCAATAGCAGAAATTGTAGACAATGATATAGATGAGAGAGAGGATATAGAGGTAGCCCTTGATGTGTCTTATTCAGGCATCAGTAGGGAATACATAAGATACTAGGGTCTGCAATGAACCCATCCCATCTTCCCTGATGAATATCCCATAGGTGATCTAGGAATTTCAGAGAGGACGCACTAAGATAGTAGCATACCAGAGGAGGAGGAGGATCACAAAGATAAGGAGGAGCCCACCTCTGAGGGACATCCCATGGAGGAGGATAGAGAAGAGGAGAGAGTAGACATGATGCCCCCAGATGATAGTACCAGTGTGAATGAGCACTTTGTTCATGTAACACCACTGAGATCAAGATGACCTCCACACGCCCATATAGAGACACCACCTCCAAGACCTAGACGTAGCAAGTGTGGAGAGAGTAGTCACTCCATGCCCCCACCATAAAGACCCTTCAGTGATGACTAGGAGGGAGATCAAGGTATAAAACATGTATTTTATTTAAATATTTAACTTAATTTTTTGAAGAAAAAGTATTAAAAGATAAATATATTTTAATTTTGTAGCCAACGTAGTGGAGCATAGGAGCTTCGTATCTGAGGTCTTGAAGGATACATGCCTATCCTACCAACTACTAGACATCAAGAAAGAGTTCCTCATTGATCAAAGAGATCCTAAAAAGAATACAAACATCTTTTCTTGTGTCCAGCAAGAGCTGAGGTTATGTAGAGAGAGAGGAGAGGATGATGGCTGACCTATGGAGATCACATGAGTGTGTATATGATCTTATCATATAGAGGATCCACTCACAGAATACCATATAGAGATCTTCATCTTCACATCATAGATCTGAGAGATCTGGGAGCTAGATGAAAAAAGTTCTTTTCTAGTTAGTTCTATGATTGATTACTATATTTTCACCAATAACATGAAACTTAATAGAAAGATAGAATGTGTATAAATGTATTCAAATGTAATCCGCTAAAATCACATAACCTATAAACATAACTATTTTATTAGGAATACATTAATACACAAGGAAAGAATGATGTACTAGGGATAATAACATTTTAGATGCATAATATTGATAGGTTCCTTAAAAGGCACACCATCCATATCAGCAATGTTGTAAGCACCTAAACCAAAGTCCTCAATTACAAAAAAAGGTCCGAGCCAATTAGGGATAAACTTTCCTTTTTCACTAGGTAAAGAATTCACATTTATTTGATTCTCATATAGCACTAAATCACCTACTAAAAATGATCGTTCAATTACCTTATGATTATATTTCTTCTGAAGTGATTTATGATAAGCCTTTATATGTTCCAAATCATTTGTTTGTTGTTCATCCAACATTTCTAATTCTTGTAATCATTATTCTCAAAATGTGTCTTTATCAATTATCCAATGAAATGAAACACGTAAAGAAGGTATTTCCAATTCCAAAGGCATAATAGCATCAATACCATAGACAAGATTATAAGGATAATTACCCATGGTAGTACAAACACTAGTCCTATAAGCACATAAAGCATAGGTAAGTTGGGTATGCCAATCTTTTGCATGATTATTAACTATTTTCCTCAGAATTTGTTCAATGACTTTATTTGATGCTTTAGCTTGACCATTAGATTGAGGATAATAGGGAGTCAAAAATCTATGCTGAATTCAATATTTCTCCAAGAATTTGATGACTTCTTTATTCTTGAAAGAGGTACCATTATCCAAAACTATCATCAAAGGAATACCAAATTGTGTTATAATATTATTAATAATGAAATCAAAAATAACATACGCAGTAGTTGAATAGAGAGGGACAACCTCCACCCACTTTCTAAAGCAATCTATAGCCGTGAGGATGTTTGTATGTCCTTGAGAAGAAGCCAGTGAGATTTCTCCAATAAGATCAAAACCCCAAATACTAAAAATCCATGGAGCAACTTGATTATGAAGCTCACAAGAAGGAGCATGAATAAAATTACTATGTTGCTGACATTGAGGATACTTCTTAACAAACATGAAATAATCTTTCTTAATTGTTTTCCAATAATATCCCATTCTAAGAAGTTTATTGGCTAAATATTTTCAACCAAAATGTCCCCCACAAGAACCAAAATGAGCTTCTGCCAAAGCTATTGGAATTTTGGTTCCACAAAGACATCTTAATAGAAAACCATCATAAGAGTGTTTGTACAATGTATCTCCTAAGATGATATAACATGCTGCAAGCTTCCTAATATGATTATGCATGTTCCTTGTTGCCGATTTAGGAAAATTACCATCTTTCAAAAAATCAAAGATATGAGAATACCTTTCATCCAAATGAAACTTGAAACAATCAGAGGTAACCTCATTGGAAATTGCAATGTTTTTAAGAGTAAATATAGTAAATTGAAAGTCTTTATCATTATTCTCAAGAAAAACCAAAGAAGCTATGCTTTCCATGGTGTCTGCATGTCGATTATCTTTCCTAGGTAAAGTTTGAATCGTATAGGAAGAGAATTGTGAAAGAAAATAAAGAGCCAAATCTCTATATTATGTCATTTTATCATTATTAATCTAATGAACTCCTTTAATTTATTCCATGATCAATTGCGAATCTCCATAAATTTCCAAGTTTTTAATGTTAAGGGGTGAAGCTACCCGTAAGCGAACTATAAGAGCTTCATACTCCGCAATATTGTTAGTACAAGGAAAAGTAAATTTATATGACATAAGGATCGGTTTTTTCGTAGGAGGGATCAAAATAATGCCAATGCTAGAACCCATCTTACATCTATATCCATCAAAATATAATTCCCAAACATCATCCTATTTAATAGCTAAAGTGTTTTCATCGGAGAATTTTATTGAAGTAAACCATGTATCAGAATGAGGACAAGGAGCTTCAACCAAATAATCTGTTAAAGCTTTTCCTTTAATCGAATTATGAGAAATGAAATTTAGATCAAATTTTGTAAGGAATGTCACCCACTTTGCAATATAGCCAGAGAGATCAATTTTTGAGAAAAGATGTTTCAAAGGATAAAATTTAACAATCACATTGACTTCAACATTTAATAGATAATGCCTGAGTTTCTCAAAAGCATAAACTAAAGCTAAGCATTGTTTTTACAAATTTGTATATCTTGTTTCATAGTCAAGTAAAGCCTGACTAATGTAGTACATAGGTATTTCCTTACCTTCACTATCATGTTGAGCCAACAACACACTCACCGCAATCGGAGGGGATAAAGTATAAAGATAAAAGGGTTTATCAAATTGAGCAGGTTGCAAAATAGGATGATTGGCGAGATACTGTTTAAATTGCTCAAAGGATTATTTACATTATTCATTCCAAGACAAAGTGGTATCCTTTCTAAGAAAGGAAGTGAAAGGAATATTTCTATCATCTAAGTTGGAAACAAAGCAACGAATAGATTGAATTTTTCTTTGTAAACTTCATAACTAAGAAATGTTCTTAGGAGGAGGCATATTAACAATAGCATCAATCTATTCAGTATCAACCTCTATGCCTCACTTAGAGATTATAAACCCCAATGATTTACTGGAATCAACTCCAAAGGAACATTTCTTAGGATTCAATCTCATATTGTAACTTCTAATCCTTTCAAATATTTGTCATAAAATACTGACATGACCTCTTCTTTGTATAGATTTTTCCAAGATATCATCCACAAAATCCTCAATAATCTTATGAATGTAATCATGAAAAATCAAAGTCATGGATCAGTGATAAGTTGCTCCTGCATTTATTAATCCAAAAGGCATCATGATGCAACAAAATGTTCCCCAAGGTGTTATAAATGTAGTCTTAAGTTTATCTTCGATAGGAATAAAGATTTGGTTATAGCCTGAAAAGCCATCCATAAAAGATAATAAAGCATGACCTTCTATTGAATCCACAATCATATTAATATTAGGTAATGAGAAATAATATTTTAAGGATGCCTTATTTAAATCTCGGAAGTTAGTACACATTCTTATCTTATTTTCTCCTTTTGAAACAATCACAATGTTTGAAATCCAATCTGAGTAATCAATAGAGCGGATGAATCCAGTAGCCAATAATTTTTCAATTTTATCTTTAACTAATAAGGGAATTGTTGGATTCCTCTTTCTAATTTTCCACTTCATAGGTATAGCATTTGGTTAGAGAACAATATTGTGAGTAAAAATCTTGGGATCTATACCTGGTATATCCAAATATATCCAAGAAAAAAATCCTTAAATTCACTTAAAAGGGAAACCAACTGATCACGTTCAACTTGACTCAAACACTTCCCAATTTTTATCATCTTCGTAGAGTCATTTGCATACACTTGAACCTCAATAGTATCAATTATTAGAAAATTACTTTGTATCAGAGAATCCATTGGTAAAGGAGAAATATCATCTTCATCATGTTGTCCAAAATAACCTTCTGTATTTAGACAATAAGGCTTCCGTATTTTATGATGAAACATAGGTAGATCCTCATAAACTCCTAAAAAATATGCTAAGGCTTCATCTTCGAGAAAACATCCAAGGTAGGTTTTTGATCCATGTCTAGGAGGAGTGGGTTAACCAACTTCAAATGTCCACCACAGATATGATAAACATTGAGAGGAAAATCTAATGGTTGTTTTTAAGGATTGAATCCCAATCCATATGTATAATCATAAATTTCATTGTCCAAAGGTACTTGTATATATTGTTCATATTTACCACATCCTTTCCAATTAAATCCTAATTTCTTGAGCAAATGATAACCAGAACCATATCTATCAACCAAATTAGATTGATTCAAAGGATCTGCATATGTCACAATGTTGTAGCAATCAGGTTTTATTGTTTCAATTGTTTCGTCAATCAAAGAAGCAACAAATTTACTTTTTACTTCCGCAGAAAGCGGGGAAGGAGTAAAAAATTGTTTTTCAAACCCACTTTGTTGTTTCATAAATTCCAAATCAGAGACTTTATATTCCCCAATAAAAGAAGGATTAAAGTCCAACATTCACCAATCATCCCTAGTCAAAGAAGGAGATGGAGTTTTAGTTTGTTTAATCTCAGATGGGCTTTCAGGTTCTTTAATTGGTTGGAGAGGTTTAGAAACTTTAGCATATTCCACATTTAAGAAAGGATTTGGCACATCATCCGCATGTAGCTTATACATCAAATTGTTATAAATGAACCTATCCTTGTGATGAAGAGTAGAAGGAACTACATGCATAGTATGTAACCAAGGTCTACCTAAAAGAAGGTTATAATTGAGAGGTCCAGGAATAACATGAATAGGTGTATTGAGAATAACTGGACCAACCTTAACAGCTACCGTAATAATGCCCAAAGTTCTCTTTGCAATATTATCATATCCATGAATAGAGACATTATCAAGTTGAATAGTTGTAAGATCAGCCTTAATTGCCTTAAGCATATCCATGCTACAAACATTAAGCCCAGATCCATTGTCAATTATTGTTCTACGAATGATACTTTGAGTAATAGAAACAACAACCATAAGAGCATCATATTGATTCTGCACCTTAACATGAGGTAAATCATCATCAGAAAATACAATAGGAGGTACAAAAGGCATAGTATGCATGCACTCCAAAAAGGAATTAATATTCTCTTGGTTAGAGGAAAAGAAGGAAGGGTAGATAAAGCCTTTTCCAATGCCTCATGATATGTCGGACAAGTTTGAAGCAATTCACATAAATATATCTTAGTAGGAGTAGCATGTAATTGTTCAACTAAATCATACTCCTTAAAGGAAGATGGAAACCTAGGTTCTTGAGGAAGCATAGGTTGAGAAGGAGGTAAAGAAGCCTGAATAGTAGGCTGAGGGTTATTCCATGTGTGATACAAATTTGAAACAGAATCTATGTTATCAAATAAATCGAAAGGATATCTAGGTTTACCCTTAATTATTATTCAAGGACATCCTTTTACCATCAACAAAGGTTTAGGATATAACATTCTAGGTGCATCAATGTTGCAAATAGTGGAACATGAAGGTAACCATGCACACATTCTATGGTAACGGTCAATTGAAGAGGTTGTAGAGGACGATGAAATAGGAATAAGATCAATGGAGATATTATTTGAACAATTTTCATTCTCACTTCCATGTACCTCATTATGGGATCTATCCTCTTTTGTAATAAGATCCTCATCAAATTATTCAAAACAAAAATCATACATGTTGAACACAAAGTAACTTTACAACATGAAAAATGTAAATGTTTTTGTATTTTTAAAGGAATTTTTGATTTTTTTTTAATTTTAAAAATATAAATGCAAGAGAATAAAATAAATATACTTTTATATGCATGTAAGATCTAACATAAATGAAAATCTAAAAACAAAAAGAAAGAGTTGTCATAAACGGGTTCACCAAAATGTATAATGGGAAAATATGAATAGGGTGTAGAACAATGGGGGATTGCACATAAATGAGACCCTATGCCGCTATTAACCACATATATTTAATGTAATGATAAAGAATATAAATCTAGAAATGTTTGCAAAGAATAATGAAATGACATACATACCTCATAACATAGCAGATCTGGAATTTTCTATTTTCTAGTGACCGTACTGAGTTTTTGCAAATTCTGCAACCGGATCTAGAAAAGAAACACAGAGATGGAGAAAACCCAAAAATATTTTCCTTTTCTGCTCCAAGTCGACCTTGACCCAAGTATAGTTTGACCTTGACCCATTTATGTTGACCTTGAACTACACTGCTCCAACAGAAATTATGTTTGCAGATCCCAAAAGTTTGCCGAAAAGGGTATCTAAATCTTCTTTGCAACTCCTAAAACAGTGACTGTAGATATCTAAAAATGGTGTTTTGGGGTGGCTATATAGGGTTTTTCCTTAGTAAAACCCCCATTTTGGTGAACTCCACCTCCACGAATAGCTAGACGTAATAGAATATGTATGTGTGTTTCTCATAAGAAGAGCTTTGAATGTGTAATACCAAGATCTAATCCTCTAGATTGAAACCCTAGCATGAATTGAAATTAGAGAGAAATACATAGATTTGAATATTATAAATAAAGCATACCAAGCCCCCAAGGATAAAATACTCCTACCAAACTCACAATCTATAGTTTCTACCCCATGATTGTATCTTTTGAATGTTTGAATGTTGAAAATAGTAGATCAAAGAAGAAGGAAGGATTGAAGAACTCTTTCTTGCTCCAATGAATGTCCACAATAGCTTTTCCACAAAATTATTGCTTGCATCAAGGCATCATCATATCTTGTCCTCCTATATCATCCTCTTGCATTCTTGCATCATCATCTCATATCATCATGTCATATCATTATCTCATGTCATAATCTCCTCTTATTGTGTATCGAATGAATGAAAAAGAGAGTGCTTATATAGATATTTCAAGGTAAGACTCCTAGGAAAATGTGAGGGCCCCTAATTCAAATTTCACCTTGAATTATGGTCAAATCATAATAACCAAATAAGGAGGAAATGTATTAATTATATTTTGAATAAAAACACTTTCACTTTCATATCTGGGGGCCAATTTTGAATTTAGGGCCCCACTATGATCCAAATTTGAAAGCGGGAACCAAAACCCGACAAAGGTCAAGGTTGAACTCAACCCTGACCTAGGTCAAGGTTGACCTCAACCCTAACCTAGGTTAGGGTTGACCTCGACCCTGACCTAAGGTTTCAAGTCAGCCAACTTAGAGTGCTAGTGAAGTTTCTAGGTCAGCCAGAGACCTAGGTTGATGGGAAAATAGAGCAGAATGTTGCAAATATACACATGGGCCTAGAAGAGATGTGATGAAGGCTAAGAGGAGAATTTAATAGGTCCTACCTATAAAATAGAGCCACAAAGAAGGAAATGAAGGAGAATCCTTAGGATCTAACCCTAATTTCACCTAGAAATGAATAATTATCAAGTGCATATGCATCCTAAATGCAAATCTATCATGTAAATGAACTAAATGAGGATGCTAAACCTACCAAGATGGAAGTTCTTCCATTTAAGATGATATAGTATCTAGTTTAAATTGTCATACTGGTACATTATATTTTTCATACAAGAGGTCATCTTATCATGTTTTGTCATATGGTCCTATATTCTTTTTTGTATAAGTTTTGTTTCCAGACTATCCTACGTACTTTGTCATTTCAGAAATAGAGAGTGTTTTTAGAGGGGTATTTGATGTAGTCTTGATTTTCTAACCCCTAACATGTTTTTTCTTGTCTTTTTTCTCTCTGGTTTGATAGCCTAACTGGTTTTTGCAGAATGTTGAATGGAAGAATTACTTGCCAAAGTCATACTAGTACACATTTTTATCAAACTACTAACACTTTTGTGCTTAAAGGATGCTTGAAAGAAGGAAAGTTTTTGGAAACTACTAAACCTTTGAGTGTTGCAAGTTTCCTTTTGAATCCATCAACAAAATAAAAAAGAGTGTCTTCTTAATTGGTTTCTTAGGCACCTAGTTTAATTAGGGCATTATTTGTAGGTTAAATTGGGCATTAGGGGACTATTCTCTTCTTCCTTTTAGGAAGAATAGGAAACCCAAACATGTTGGATTTATCTTAGGAAAAAAATCATTTTGGGCAAACTTGGAGTGTGTGGCTTGTTTGGGAGACACAAAAAGAAGTAGGAAATTATGCTCTTCTCCTCTTTGAGGGAGAATCAGAAATCCTGACCTTTTCTTTTCTATCCACTTTACTTTCTGGATACCTTTTAGATGGGCCTACTGGTTGAGGAAAAAATCTCCTTGGAATGAACCATGTGGGAACTAGGTATAAGCCACACCACTCCAACTCACGTTAAAAAAATTTACTCTTTGGGGCCAAAGCCTCAGGAATTGGATGCCATTTGGGATTATACTCAGCCCACATCTAACATAAAGTAGGGCCTCTTAGTCTCAATCATGTTTATGTGACTGCTTGTGCTAAGAAAATTTGTGGGACTATACATCTCAAGCATTCTTGTGCAGAGACAAAGGATACAACCAAATAGAGATCCTTACTAGAATCCATAGAGTAGAAGCCACCCAGTTCACCTATAAAGTCAATAATCCAAGTACAAGGGAGATAGTAAATCCCCCAAGATACTCATCATATTTTTCTCTCATTAGCATTTAGAGCTGGCTAATACAGTGTCATGATTGGAGCCATTGTGTGCTTAGTGACAACTATATTCTGATTAGCTATTGGGTGTGTACCTGAGTCTACAATCTCTGATTTTCTTACTAAGACAAATTGACTCTAGGGATAAGAAGTTCTTGATTTTCACTACTTTATTCTTGATGTGTTTGAATCACCTTAAAATGACACTAACATGACAAACACTTTTATACATTTATATTTTCACCTCAATATTGTGCAAACTTGGTCCAAATTTCACTCAAAATAAGTGGCAAATTGTCCTTGCTATACACTGTCATTTTTACTCACTAGAGTTGTCATACAAAAAAACACTATAACAAAAAAAACTTGTCTAGGAACCTAGAAGTTGTTATATGGGAATTTGGGAATTGTCATTTGAGCTTGCATCAGAAACTAGTAAGTTTCCTTGATCTTTGGTATATGCACTTCTTGTCCATGTGGCTAAAATTAATCATAGTGCCCCGTCATAGCAGTTTTTAGTTCTTAAATAATTTGGCTCGACTCATCATCATCTCTCATCCTAGTTTCTTTAATGATCTTACTTTCCATACACTATACTGTCAAAAATTAATCACAATCAGCTAGGTCACAAGTGTTAGAATAACTGAGAGGGGGGGGTGAATCAGCGGCTTCAAAAATATTCCAATAAATCAATCCAAAAACTTAGTACCATAATTATAAGCCTCTAGTTATCTTAAGTCCTACAAGATGTATGCCCTAAAATAATCTTATCAAATAACTACTACTCTGAGTTCACTATTAAATCTTATTCTCAAGCTTTACCGATTAGAAGTCTATCATTTACCGAAATACAGTAAATAACTTAGTGTTTACCAATCAATCATGTTTTAGTAATGTGTAAAGAAAAACATCAAAGAAATGACTCATAAACACATTTGATACATGGATTTTTAATGTGGAAACCCTGTTAAGGGAAAAACCACTTGGGACTGGTAACCCAAAATTTTCACTCTTCTAAAGTGAACTCGATGAAGAGCCAACCCTGCTAAAGGTTAAAAACACACCGTTAAGTGTGACCTTGTTAGAAGATTTAACACTAAGATTTAATCACTTGATATTTGGAATTTCACTATGCTATCTTCATGAATTAACCTTTTGATACTCCTTGGGATGTATCTCAATATATAAAGGATTGTTAGATCTTTCTCGGTTAAGATACTTTCTGAATAAATGGTTAAACTGAAACAATATATGATCTGTTCATATAAATGACTTAGACTTGCAGATTTTAAATCTATTGTAAGATCATAATACGTTTCTAATCAATTTTTCCCTTCAATATATTCGCTCCACTTCTTTCTTCTTAGTGATGTTGTGCTTCTCTATTTCTTGATGTCCTCGGAAATATTAGCTTTGTTCTTCAGCTTTTTTGATCATGACTGTATGAAGTATTTCTTCACCAGTATTTTCTTCAGGATCCTCTTCTCTATTCACTCCCCTTAATTAATGATGAATTAGATTGTCTCTTTATAGACATGATTTCACCATTTCTAAGTCCTTGAATTTCTTTTTCTTGGCGTGTTCCGCAATTCTTGACTTTCTTTCTTTAAAGCTTTACTTCAGTTTTATCCCATAGATTTCTCCTTGACAACTAGAATAAAAAATCTTTAAAACTCTAGCTTATCTTTGGCTTTTAACTTGTTGATTAAAATAATTTTATCAACCAGTTAACTCCATATTTAGCTCTTTCCAACTAAGTCTTTTATCATTTTTTGAACTTTAATTCTTTTTGGTGTTTAGCTCCTTATTAGCTCGGTCTAGACTTCAGTTGTCCTTGAGCATATCTGTATTTTGGGGTTGTCTGTCTGTCAGGAAAAATTGTGACTTTGATTTCCACTTGGGTGTCACTATTGTTCTTCTTGTCGGTAATGCTTCCTTGGTTTTCTTTCTCGGGTATCACTGTGACTTTTCTCTAGGGGTTCTCTATCTGTCAAGGTGCACTATCTGTCAGTGTTTGTTGTCACTTAGTGAATACTAAACTTTTATGCATTATTGATAGCATAACCTTTATCTCTCTAGTTCTTTGAAGTATTTGACACTATGTATATAACCAATCAGATTATATCAAGTTGACCTTAATGACAATACAATACATTAACTGATTTAATGTCTTGCATTAACTTTCTACAGCTTGGTGATAATCAAGTTAACATCTTCAAACATTCAATTAGTTATGGTTCATCAATCTCTCCCTTTGGCATTGATGGCAACACACTATATTATAACTAGTACAATATGAAATATATCAGTTGTAGTTCATCAATCTACCAAGCTTACTATTCTATAACCAATACAAATATATAGCTCTCGGTAAGCTCTTCTAGTTTAGATTTGTTTCTTATAGAGTGCTTTCTTCAATCTTCATTCCCTTCACTAGATAGATGTAGCAACTTCTGATTCTGTCTCTCCCTATGTTTTAGAATCTCTTCTCTGATGTTGACTCTCCCTTTGACTATTCCTCTCCTTGATCATCTCTTTTTCTTTTGACAATAATATACTTCTCTCCCTTAAGTCATCTCTCCCTTAGGATAATTTTTCTTCCTTTGGATGATTATGATGGATATAATCTCTCTCTGGCTTCTTAGGATACTCTCTCCCTTTGATAGAAATGCCAAAGTATATCCTCCCCCCCTTTTTTTAGTATACTCCTTGAATTTCCCTATCCATCAACAATACAATGACTCTGGTGTTCGGTGTAGATATGTATCTTTCTATGTACTGATGTATCTTTGCAGTCCATTTCTTTTCTTGCATCAACATGAATGATCTTCTGATTGTGTGTAGGCCGATGCAGCCTCCTCGTCATCTTAGTGACCAATAGACAAGGGTCAGACCCCTAGTCTCTTTCTCAGGTACTCAAATGTATCTTTAGGCAATGGCTTTGTGAATATGTTAGCTAATTGTTCCTTGGATTGAACATATTCCAATATCACCTCTTTTTCTTGCACTTGTTCTCTTAAGTAATGATACTTGATAGAAATATGATTAGTCTTAACTTGCATGATAGGATTCTTAGATATGTTTATTGCACTAGTATTATCACAATAAATAATTATTGGTTCAAGAGTTTTTATATGCAGACCTTCTAGTAATTGTTTGATCCATGCATTGTTAGAGAAATTTGTAGTAGCAACCACATATTCTGCTTCTATAGTAGATTGTGAGATACATCCTTGTTTCTTACTTATCCATGTGATAAGTCTATCACCCATGAAGAATTCTCCTCCAGTTGTGCTATTTCTGTCATCTAAGTTTCCATCCTAATCAACATCTGTATAGACTTGAAGCTCAAATTGGCCTTCTCTTTTATACCATAAGCCATAGTCTTTGGTATTCTTTAGATATCTCAGAATTATTTTGAGAGAAATCATGTGTGACTCTTTGGATTAGCAGAGAATCTAGCAACTATTCCAACTACATGTGCTATGTCTGGTCTGGTATGAACAACATACATTAGTTTGTGAATCATTGATCTAAACAAGGTCTGATTTACCTCATTTGATTTATCTTCCTTTGTTAGCTTACATTTGGTTTCCTTAGGTGTTCCAACTAGCTTGGAATCTTCCATCTTGAATATCTTCAGCACTTCCTTGATGTATTTGGATTGTGTGATATATATCCCTACCTCCTATTGAAGAATATATAGACCAAGAAATAATTTGATCTCCCCAAACATTGACATCTCAAAATATTTTCTCATTTCATTAGCAAAGGATTTACATAACATATCATTACCCCCAAATATGATATCATCAACAAATATTTCAGCAATCAAAATTTTATCATCAGTATCTTCTTTTAAATACAGATTGCTATTTTCACTTGATCTTACAAATCCAATACTTATGAGATAGGAGTGAAGTCTTTCATACCAGGCTCTAGGTTCTTGTTTCAATCCATACAAGGCTTTGTGTAGTCTAAAAACCATGTTTTTCTTGTTAGGATCAACAAACCCTTCTGGTTGATCAATGTATACCTCTTCTTCTAGCATTCCATTTAGGAATGTAGATTTGGCATCCATTTGGTATACCTTGAATCCTTTGAATGAAGCATAAGAAAGTAGAATTATGACTCCTTCTAGTATAGCAATGGGTGAAAAGGTTTCTCCATAGTCAATACCTTCTTCGTGTGCATACCCCTTGCATACTAATCTTGCTTTTCTCCCTGTGAATTCTCCATTCTCATACAGTTTGTTTTTGAATATCCATTTGGTACCAATGACATTCTTGTCATCTGGTCTAGGTACTAATGTCCATGTTCTTTGATTCTCAATACTTTCTATCTCTTCATTCATAGCACTAACCCATTCTTCATTTTCAAGTGCATTATTAACATATTTAGGCTCAAAATCACAAATTAAACATCTAGTATTCAGTGACTTACTTCTTGTTCTCATTCTAGCCTTTTTGTCTCCTATGATCTGGTTCTATGGATGGTGTCTTGTAACATACTTGGAAATTATTGGTACAGATCTTTGTTCATCATTCTGATCATCATCTTGACCTTCATTCTGATTTCCATCACTCAAAACATCATTTTGAGCAATTTCATGATTTTTGATATTTCTAGCCTGATGCTCGGGTGCATTGTTTTGTTGCTTGGGAGTGATACACTATTTTTGGGATGGAGTGTCAGGTTATTCATTGTAAACAAACCTGTTGTATTTTTTAGGTTCTTTTCTACTTTCCTCATCATTTTTCTCTACATATTCATCTATTCTAATATTTGCACTTTCATTTATCTTGTTAGAGGATTTTTTAAGACATTTATAAGCCTTTCTTTTGGTGGAATACCCTAGAAAGATTCCTTCTTCACTTTTGGAGTCAATATTTTCACTTATATCATCTTTCAAAATATAACATTGACTTCAAAAAATTCTGAAGTAACTTACATTGGGTGTGTATCCATACCATAGCTCATAAGGTGTCCTTTTGGTGTCTTTCTTCAATTGAACTCTGTTCAATGTGTAGACAATAGTACTGACATCTTCCCTCTAAAATGTTTGAGTGATGCTTTTCTCAATCATCAGTGTTCTTGCACAATCAACAATGGATCTGTTTCTTCTTTCAACAATCCCATTTTGTTGTGGTGTTCTTGGTGTGGAAACCTATCTTCTAATTCCATGCTCATTACAAAAGTTAGTGAATTCATCAGAAATAAATTCTCCTCCTCTATCTGATCTTAAGTATTTTAGTTCCTTACCATTGTTTTTCTACAATATCTTTATACCAAGTAAACATCTTGAATGCTTATGATTTCTCTTTTAAGAACATAATTGTCATCATTCTAGAGTAATCATCAACAAAGAGGATGAAGTATCTATCACCATAGTAACTCTTTATTCTCATGGTTCCACATAGATTAGTATGAAATAATTCTAGAATAGCATTAGATGTGTGGGTTTTTCTCTTGAAACTAGACTTTGTCATTTTACCTTTTTGACAATTCTTACACATGATATGGCTGGGCTTTGACATGCTTGATAAGCCTCTTAATTTCCTTTTATTGCTTATCTTAATCATATTTTCAAAATTCACATGACATAACCTTTTATACCATAACCATATGTCTTCATTTCTAGCCATTAAATAAGTGGTGTTTATATCATCAAGATAGAATAGGTTACCTTTTGTATGTTCACCAGTTCCGATCAACCTTCCTGATTCATTAACTATCTTTGCCTTTTTGTTCTCAAATGCAACTCGATGACCTATGTTATTTATCTGTGAAACACTCAAAAACTTATAGTTAAGTCCTTTTACCCAGTATGCATTTTCACATCTGATTAGATTATTTAGCATTATGGTTCCTTTACCTTCAATTTGACAAGGTGAGTCATTACCCATTCTTATTGATCCACCATTATAATACTCAAAAGTTTCAAACTTTTCTTTATCTCCAGTCATGTGGGGAATGCAGCCACTATCTATAATCCAAACATCATTCTTACAACTTCAATTTTTTTTTTTTGTTCTAATTGATGAGATTGATCATCAATGGTCCATTTCAATTTTTCTTTTTCAAACTTCCATTGTGCCCTTTCCCATACAAAATTATGATACAAGATCAACCCTGCAGCTAAGGGTGTAGATAGGTCTGGTGGTGGCATGGGTTCCTAACTAATAATATCAATCCATACCGGTGCAAGATGAGGGGTTTTTATTACTTCTTCCTATGTGGAAGTCTCGCCTTTCCATACGACAAGAGTTTTTATTGCATTATCCTCTTGATAGGATTTAGCTGCTTTAGCCAGTGTGTCTAACCCATCCTTGTTTATTTTCTCTAACATATTTTCAACAACATCCTCATTAATTGTAGGGAATTCATCAGTAGGTAAGTTTTTTTGAATTATCATCATTATCTTTCCCAACAGAGTCATCAACAAACTCCTCTACCTCCTTATAATCTCCATCACTGTTAATGAGGATATAATCGATATTAGGGTTAGTTGTTGCTTCAAAATTTGTATTATGGGAAATGGTATCATGATCTTCACTTTTCTGAACCATTTCCTTAGAAGAGGAATTCCCTACACACTCAGAGGATTCTACATTCACAATCTGAACAAGAGACTTGTCATCCCTACTGATGTTCGCGGAAAGCCTTGCACTCTTTTTAGCAGGGGTTTGGAAAGAGCATGGAGGATTCTTGCATTTCCTCCTGTTGGTGGACACCTCCTCTGTAGTTTCTACAAGAGGTTATTCTAGCATCACTTCCTCATAAGAGGACATGGTTTCATCATTTGTGTTACTAACATTATCATTGTGGGGCTTCTATTCTAGAATTACTTCCTCTGATTCTAGGGTTTTACCCTTGTCTTTCCTAGAAGCAGACCTAGTTTTGACAGAAGGTGTGGTGTCAGGCATGACATCGACTTCCTTACTTTTACCTCTCTTCCTATTATAAATAGGATTACTAATGTTACAAGCTCTTTTCCTAGACGGGTTAGGGTTAGAGGAAGAGGCTTCAGGAGTAGCTTTTGTTCTTTGAATTACTTTGCAAATCCTCATTTCTATGTTCACCCTTCTTCCTATACCCTGGCCTCTAGGGCCAACCATTCTAGGCACTACTTCATCTATTGTTAAGAATTCATCCCAAGTTCCTATCAATTGCTTATTTAATTCTCTTTCCATAATTAATTTGATTAAACAATGATGGGAAATAGACTGATCTTTTCTTGATTGAACTAGAGAAGCTTTCTTTTTCATAATGTTAAAAAAAATCTAGGTAAATTTACCAGTCTGTTGTCATGGCAGAGGGTGCTCAATATTTTGAAATGCATCCCATGGAGATATTTGTAACATATTTCATAGGTAAAGTAATGTATGATAAATGTAGCTGGCTGAATGTAATCCATGGGCAATGATATCCTTGAGGTGCCCTGCTTCTTGTCAATGTCTAACTGCAGATCACCATGCTAGGTGAACTGTGCCCAAGCTTAGTGTAAATCAATGTCTTTAGACCATTTCTCTCCTTCCTATGGCAACCTCATCACATCTACCACAATTTCCTCTGTGAACTTAATTCTTAACCCTTTTACCATTGCGAACCCATTATGCAGAGTGTTTAGAAAATACGGAGTGATTTCTTTGTCAAAACCATTGAGGCTAAGATAGTAATCCATCCACCCTTTCCTTCAAAACATTTCACAGCTAGATGGATATCCAAGTAGAACTCTATGATCTGATGGCTCATGCCTCTAAAGATCACCTCTCATTGTTAATGATAGAAAAGTTTTGTAGAAGCTAAAAATGGAAAATGCTATGGACTCAAAGTGTTACAGAAGAGAACAATGGAGTACAAAATATCATTTACTTCCAGGAAATTAAAAGAATTTTAATGAATGAAATTTCATAATACCTTCACATGTGTTAAGGCCTACCACCCTAAACACGTCACAAACATACCATCATTAATTGAATGTCAACTTTTAAAATCTTTTAATTACTTTCAAATCATGATGATGCAACCATCGGATGACAGATGGTCTCACACATGATGACAGTCATCTCAAAAATATAATAAATAAATTTCATCCTTTAGATGCTAATGTTTAAATTTGAAAACAAATAGTAAATAATTCCTCCCCCCAACTAAGTTTAAGGCATGGGTGCTACCAGGACATTGCATGCAAGAGTAAAAAAATTAAAACAACACTTAATCTTAATAAAAATGAATAAAATAATATATTAACAAGGGTATGTGTCACTAACCTATTAAGTGCTGCATGAAGAGTGTTCTGAAATGTGACATGCACTGATGGAGTGATACAATGGTATAGAAAAACATGGTAGAGAGAGAGGAGGTGAGGTGAATTTTATTATGGAGATATTATTTCATAGGAAGTCGATGATAGAAATCAAGGATTAATGGAAACCTGGGTGGAAGACCCAAATACTTCTGTTGTAGGAGTTTGTTGTCATCACATTTCTAGAACTACTGCAGGAAGTCCATATAGCTCATCGGCTTGTGATAGATTTTGAGGTGATGACCATTGACAAGCAATTTGAATCACACAAGATCAATAGTAGAAAGTTGAATTGCTCCATTGTCAAAAACTAAAACTATATCATAAGGTCCTAGCCACTAGGTCTAAAATTTTCTTGGGGTATGTTGGCAGCGTGATTCATAGAGCATGGCCCAATCACCAATGGAAAATTTCTTATCCTTGATGACTTTTTTGTGCCACTTCTTCCACTGCTTTTGAATCGATTCTAGTCCATTAAGCTACATGAGCCTTTCTTCTTGTGCCTTGGTAAGGTTAATATCTAATTCCAATGTCGTCTTGAGAGTCTTATGCTAAAACTCAATAGGCACAGATGCAGGTTTTCCAAAAACCAATTCAAATGGAGTAAAACTAGTTGTTGTTTTCCAAGTTGTTCTGTAAGCCCAAATGGCTTCAATAAGGTAGGTATCCCATAACTTATTGTGAAAAATAACTATTTTGGTTAGGATTGCTTTAATCTCCCTATTTATTATCTCTACCTACCCATTGGCCTGAGGATGGTATGGTGAAAATTTACCATGCCTCATTGTGTATTCATGCATCAGCTCAATAATAAGATTGGAAGTAAACTGTGCACCTTGATCTGTTACTATCTCACAATGTACACCAAACCTAGTAAAGATATATTCATATAGAAATTATGCTACCTTATTATCTCTAGCATGCCACTTTGATTTAGCTTCTACCCATTTTTTTGCATAGTTAGTGCACACTAAGATATATGACTTACCATGAGAAGATGGCTTGATAGGTCCAACAATATCAATGCCCCATTTGTCAAATGGTGTCACCACCACCTAAAGCTACAAGGGAATTTCATCTAACTTGATTGGGAATCCCATGCACTGGCATCGGTCACAATGCCTTGTATGCTTAGCTACATCCTTATGTAGGGTAGGCCAATAGTATCCTGTTGTCAAGATTTTGTATGTTGTCCTATTTCCTACAAAATGGCCACCACACAGTTCATCATGACAAGCCCTAAGGATGTCATAAGTCTCATCTTCACAAATACATCTTCTGGTGACCTAATCAGGACCTGTGTAAAACATAAATCCTAAGATCCATGAAAATTTGAAGCTTTTCTCAACCAGAAGTCTATGTTCTCTAGGAAAGAAATGAGACAGTGTCCTTGTAGCAAGGTAGTTGGTGATGTTAGCATACCATGGATTGCAAGTATCAACAGAGAATAGGTGCTCATCAAGGAAGTCATCATCAATTGCTGCAGGATCATTTAGAACTTGTAATCTAGATAAGAATTCAACCACCACATGAGCTTTACCTTTTTTATCAATGATTGTCACATTAAACTCCTACATGAGGAGTAACCATATTGCTAACCTACCAGAGATGGAAAGCTTGTTCATCAAGTATTTGGTTGTTGAATGATTAGTATATACAAATAATTCATAACCAGTAATGTAATGTCTGAATTTATTAAGTGCATAGATTAATGCTAGCAATTCCTTTTCAGTGACAATATAGTTCAATTTTGCACCTTACAGGTTTTTACTAATATAATAAATAGCATGCTCAATTGTACCTTCCATTTTTCCTAACACCACTCTAATGGAATAGTCAAATGCATCAGTGTGAATATGAAAGGGAAGCTTCCAGTTAGGTCCTCTAAGGATAGGTGTCTTTGTAAGAACATCTTTTAGCTGCTGAAATGACAGTTCACTACCAGCTTTCCATTCAAACTCAACTTATTTCTTCAACAGGGTGTACAATGGGACTGCAAGTTGGCTAAAGCCCTTAATAAATCTCATGTAGTAACCGAAATGAACAAGAAAAATCCTAACATCCTTTTTCTTTACTGGAGTTTGAAGTGTACTGATGACTGCAATCTTTGCAGGATCAACCTAAATGCCAAAGGATGAAAGTTAATGTCCTAAAACAACTCCCTCTTCCATAATCATGTAACACTTTTCACTATTAAGGGAGAGGTTATATTCCTAACATCTTTTAAGAAATTTCTCCAAGTTAGCATGAGCCTCCTCAAACATATTTCCACATGTAGTGAAGCCATCCATGTATATTTCAACACAATCAGCAAAGATGTTAGAGAAAATACTAATGACCACCTGCTGAAAAGTAGCATGTGCATTACACAATCCAAATGGTAAGACAAAATAAGAAAATTTTCCCCAAGGATAGGTGAACGTTGTTTCACCCTAATCTTTAGGTGTTATCTTGATTTGGTTGTAGCCACTGAATTCATCTAGAAATGAGAAATAATTTTTACTAGCAAGGTTGTCAAGTACTTGGTCAATGAAAATAATGGAAAGTGATCTTTTTAGTGGCTTTGTTAAGCTCCCTATAGTCCACACAAACTCTCCATTTCCCCCTTTTTTGGAACAATTACTAAAGGAGAAACTGAATGGATGTCAAAAATAGGATATATAAAGCCATCTTTAAGGAGTTTTTGTAACGCAGTCTTCACTATATCTCATAGAGCAGGGTTAATTATTCTTTGGGCTTGTCTAATTGGTCTAGAATTAGGACTAGTATAAATTTTATGGGTACAAAGCTTTTCATATAACCCTTTCATATCGGTATAGTCCCATGAAAAGGCTTTCCCACTTTCTTTCAAAATCTAGAGAAGACTGGTCATCTAAGATTTTGTGAGGTTCTTATTGACATTCAACTCTTTGCCTAAAGAAATTTATACTCTTTTGACTTTATCTAGCATCATAAATTTTTCAAATGAGGGCAACTTAATCTCATGTGGTAACAAGGTATGAAGGTAATCATGTGTTGCAGGAAACTTAGGTGAGATCATGGGAAGTATGGTTTGGAGGGAAAAGTTAGGGATATGACAAAAGAATGAACCAGATTCATACTGATTGGTGAGGATTTCCACTAGTATGTCATCTTCCTCTTGTGAGACCATAAATGGATCTCTTCCAATAACCATGATTTTTTGCACATAATTTGTTTCAAGGGTAGCATCACCTAGATATAGCTAGATAACTTGGTCAAGTTTAGCTTGTGGTTTGGCTGGAGAATACAAAGTTAGTTTCTTGGTATGGATCCCATTAGATATTGTCATTTTTCTTGAGTGACATGCAATGCAAGCATCTGTTGTGGCTAGACAAGGTCTTCCTAAGATTAATGGATATCCTCCTAGTGTGGCTTTGGGGGAAATGATTATGAAATCTAAGGGGTAATCCAAGGAATCAAGTGTTACAATGATTTCCTCTACCATACCATCCAGCTTAACAGTAGAATTATCAGCTAACTAGAGTATTGTAGGTGTTTCCCTTAAACCAATGATGCTAAGTCTCAAAAAAACTTCCATAGTCATTACATTGATGGATGCCCCTAAATCAATCAATACATTTTGTATTTGTATACCATTGATATGAATGGTAACCACTAGGCTTCCTGGATCAGAGTATTTAGGCATCAAGACTTTATTGAGCATGTGATCAGAAAGTTTCCCAAGGACATAGACAGTGTTAGGATATTTCTTCTTTCTACCAAGGTGCTTGATACAATCTTCCTTGATTGCTTTATTATAAATGGGAATTTCTTTTAGGGAATCTAATAAAGGTATTTGGACATTCATTTTCTTAAGTTGGTCAATCAAATTGGCTACAATAGGATTTTCTTTTGAGGGTGCTGATTAAACCAGTCTCTATGGATAAGGTGGATTTTTTAAAATTGGGGTAGATTGCAGAATAGGTGGAAGAGTAGTGGTTTGGTTCTCAGGTATTTCCTTAGTATCAGGAACTTTAGTTATGATAGGTTCCTTAGGTGCAGGCAATGTAGTTCCTGATCTTAAGTGAATATTATTCACTTGCAGGGAGTAAGCTTTCTTCTTGTTATTAGGATTTGGAGTTGGTTGTATAGATAGTTGTGTTGGCTTCTGAGGATTATTATTGGCTACAAGAGGTGGAGGCATAATAGCTTGCTGTTGAGGTGGAGGAAGAATGGCTTGGTCCTGATTAGGCTGATTGGGTCCCCACTAAGGTTGTTGTTGCTAGTTACCATGTGGTTTCCATTGGTTATTCTGCTGTGGCTATTGATATTGGTTAAATTGTTGTTGATATGGGTTAAATGGAGGATTTTTCTGATAGGTTTGGTTATACTATGGCTTTTGTTTAGACCAATTATAATTCCAATTCTATCATTGAGGGCCATAATTTTGAGGGTTTTGGTTTTTCTATTGACTACTATTATTATAAAAAAAATTATTCAGGGGGTCTTGAGGCATACCTTGTCTTTGATCCCATGGTCACCTTTGATAAATGTAGAAAACCCCTCCATTCTCCTCATCTATAGCTTTAAATTTGATGGTCATTGAATTAGTGTCCATAGATACAACTATTTTGCACTTACAGTTCCTTTCATTCTCTCTGCAGTGAGAGCAAAATTCAGCCAGCATAGCTTCTGCATCCTCCTTCTTCCTTCTTGCTTGCATGTTCTTTAGTTGAGTGGCAACATCATTGATGATGTCCTAATTGAAATTAGACAAAAGATTGGACAACTCCATCTTACATACTCCTGAACCATTGGACTTATGAGGCAAATCTCTAAGTCATCTTCCTTTCTTCACAGTATCCCTTGGATAGTTCAGACATATATTCTTTATATCAGCCCAATTCTTCTGAGTGATGTCTCCACCCACCATAAGGTCTAAGGCCTCAATAATTCCATCATTTACACCTTTTAAGGAGATATTTTTTTGTGACTCCTCATTCAACTGATGTTGAGTGTTGCACTCCAGGTTAAACATAAACCTTGAGACATAGTCTTCCAAGGTCTCATCCTCCTTTTGTGACATTTTGAAAATGTCATCTCCCTTCAAATCTTGACCCCTACAATACTCTTTGTATTTAGAAAGGAACATATTTCTCATTGCATCCCAATCTGCTATAGAATTTGCACCCAACCCCATGAACCATCTTAAAGCAGCCTCCTTAAGATAAGATGGAAATAATTTCAGCTTATGGGCATCAATTATGTAATCATAACTCCTACAAAGGATATCAAACTCAAAAAGGAATGTTTCAGGTTCTTTAGTGATAAGGCCATAAAATTTGGGAAGTGCAGAGGTAGGTATGTTTTCCAGATTATGATTACCATGTTGAGGAGGAATGGGGAAAGGAAAGGTAGGTTGAGCCATCCTTGGAGGAAGACCTGGCTATTGTGGTTGATAAATAACAAGAGTTAATGGGTTTTCTTGATACTTAGGTTTAGCAAAAAGGACATGCAAATGTAGTGATCCTTCAGAGGATGATGGAAAAGATATTTCTCCTTGGGCATCAGCAAATGGGTTTTCAAATGGGTCTTCTGATTATTCACTCTCAACTCAGGGTTCCTCAGGCTTAGGATTAAAAATATCAAATGGTTCAACCTAGTTATTGCAAGGAAGTAATCTCCCACAAGGGTCTCTTCTTATATCCATAAAAGGATTACTTAAAACTCAGTCCTAAATTATGAAAACTGGGAACATGAACACCAAAGTAAGTTTGAACTAACACCGTCCCCGACAGCAACACCAAAAATTCTTGTCTAAACAATTGTCTTAGAAACCCATAGCATTGGACTGATTATTTAAATATTGGACACCCTAAATGGTTTCTAATTATATCATTCAGTCTCATTTAATTATCGACCATGGACATAAACTTGGAATGACATCTGCAAAGTATATGCTTCAAACTCTCTTAATCCTCATGGCTAATCCTATGAAATTGAAATGCATTAAGCTTCAGGAAATCTATGCTAACTCAAGTAAATGTGCTTACTCTAGGAAAACAAGTAACCAAATATAGGAACTTCTCTACCCACCTATGTTGCAGGAACAGTCTACTAGTTATGTTACTAGTGGTTGTAGGAACAATAGAGTTCTACTTTACTTCTTAATAAGCATGGAAATGATTTCTACTCTAACAAAGTAATTCACTCACCAAGTGGGCCCCCTTGGATGAGTGAATAGAAACACAATCAAGACAAAAGAATTGAACTTAAACTATGCATTCTATTCATTCATGAGAAATACACTTGGATAGATAAAATAGTATTACGACTATATCAACTTCTATTCAAAAATATCAACTAACTCGACTAACTCCAAAGAGTTACAATAGTCATCTTATTTAAGGGAAAAGTACAACTACTCCCTAAATATAAGATCACTCCATTAATGAGGATTGTTATCGATACATAATGTCTCATAAGAGAAATATTAGTCATCAAGAAAAAGTCCTCCCAGAATATAATACGTGGTGGCCTCTAGATCCGCATGCTGCATTTAACAGAAAACTGTATTGAATTGTTCCTTATGTGAAGATCTTGCAGAAACTCCTTATGTTGCTCGAGCATTTTCTTGACTTCTTAAACATGAAGGAATCATGAAGTAACGACCACTTTTGACTTCTTTAGCACCACTATGCTGATCTTTAAATACATTGTGACTGATCCCTCCAAAATTATTAATGCACACACAACGTTTGATACATACATATTATCATCATTTATATTAGGAAAGAAGTATTAAGTTATAATAAATACTCTTGCAAGGCACATACCTATAAGAAGGAAACTACCCAAAAACATATCATAGGAAATAGGATCATTCATTAGCACATAACTACTACATTCTATCATTTCTATCCATTAGTTTCAAGTAAATATACCATGTTCTTTTATCATCCACTTTCCTACTTATGTCTTTACACATACAAAAAAATACATATAAAACCACAAGTCTAAGTATCTATTTTGCAAGTAAACTGCTGAAGAGAAAATAAAAAGAACTTAGAAAGATGGCCATTTAAGAGGCTCATCAGAGGATATGTTACAAAATAAGTTAGCATTTAAGGACCAGCTTGATGAAAAATAATGTACGTTCAAAAATAATTTTCAATTTTTTTCAAATCCCTTATTTCATGAAATAATGGAAGAAGATCATATTTGTTCTTTCCAAAGTGTAAGTGAAGATACTTTTCATGTATATTCAAACCCTTTATATCATGAATAACTAGCATTTTTAGATAAAGGGGATTAGAAATCAGTTAGTGGTATGCCTAATCATGTTGATAAAATTGATTCTTTTAACTTACCATTTGATCTTGGGTATGGTTATGATGTTGAGTTTGATGAAAGGAGTGATTTCACAAGATGAGAAGCAAATGAAGAGGTGTGTTCACTCAGTAGTGAAAAAATATCAGACTTGTTGACAATAGAATATCAGAGATATGCAGAGGATTGTTCACAATCAATAAATTCTCAAGTTGAAAATAATGAAGGGAATGATATTGGAATTCATCATACAGAAGCAAGTCACTATTGTGAAGAGGATACATTTTTACATAAATTAAGTAATGATAATTTTGATTTTCCACAAACACAAGGAATTCATGCAAGTAACGGTGTTGATTGTGATCATTACTCTATGCATTTCTCATACTTTCAATATAAGAAATAATGTAAACACATGCTTGACAATCATGAAACAAACAAAAGGCTATAATGGATTGAATACTTCTGATATTACATATTTATATTTAAAGTTTCTTGATTTTCATAATAGGGACAATGATCACAAATCTAGTTGTGTTTTTTCATATATGAATTTGCAGCCTTGTATTAAACTTTTTAAGAATGTGATGGATGTTGTTACTAGAGTTGAATTTGTATTAAGGCCAGAGACGTGTTTCCATGAATGATGATGGAAAAGGGGTTTATAATGCATTTTATGGAAGAGTAGAATGTTATAAGGAACATGGGTCCAATCATAACTATTAATATATCCTTGAAATAAAAAAAATACATTTCAATGATGATGGTGTTGAGAATTGTAGATTCATGAGAGATGTCACCATAATCTATCAGACATATCTTAGCATTATTTTTAGATTGATGCAAGTGAAATGTGATGAAAACAAGATTTTTTTTTATAGAGGAAAGAATTGGCATTCCTTTTTGGTGGTCTGGGGCCATCAAATACAAATTGGATGAGATTTCTACAATAAATAATGATTTGAGAATGAGACACCTAGTCTTCTTCTACCAAAGATAGATGGATTCTTGCTATACCCACAAGGGGCATATGTCCCCAGAAAGAGCCTATTGGAGCTCTACATGTTTGGCAAAATTTGGAGTTCTATATAATGAGAAAATCCTAAAATTATCCCTCTAAATCCCATCCTCAATCAGGAAGTCCTCATGAAATCCTATAAATAAGTATATAAATTATTTTTATGCCTCTTATAGCCAAAATTGACATGTTATCAGATCACTATCCTTTAAGGTTTCAAATCACTTATACACTGCATCCTGCAAATCCTCCAAGTAGACCATTTTTCAATACCCTTTTCCATCATATTTTGCTATTTTGTAGGGTTCATAATAGTGGGTTGAAAAATAGTAAACTGTCATTGTTTTGCAAGAAGCAAAACCCATTGTTTCAAAATGGAAAAACTGTCACTATTTTAAAAGAGGAGAATTGATAGCTTGCGAAATAGGAAAACATATTGCTATTTCATTGGAGGGAGAAAATAAGATGGAGATTTGGTGAAAGACTAAATTAAGTAATAAAAGTGAAATAAATTGCTAGTCATTGTTTCACCATGATTGACAGGACACACATGTGAAGTAGCGATTTACATAAATGTGAAGGATATGAAATGATGGGATCCATTCTCAACATGCATTTTGAAAATATATGAAGGAGATACATTAAGAAGCCTTTTAATTGTGAAAAAAGGCTAATGTTTAACCCTTCCCCAAAGATGATGTCAAGAGAGGATGAAAATGAGTGACAATTGACAATCTTAAAAATTCCCAGTTCAAAAAATCCAATTTCAAAGCTCCAGTTAAAATCACCTTGAAGGGGTGTGGAAACTATTCAACCACATATATATGTGGTATAAAATATAAATAAAAGGAGGAATCATCATCAATCATAATAGAATAGAGTAGAATAAGAGGGGTGAAATCATTATCATCAATTGTAAGACTCTATATACTTTTAAAGTAATACAAAGCCAGTTCTCTTATTCCAGGTGTGTTGTGGATTTTTCATTTAAAATCACTACTTTGTTATTATTATTATCTATATGGTAGATAATTTATTCTCTAAATAAGAATATGAATAAATTGTGTGGGATTTTCATAGTTTAAATAACAAGATATATTCAAGATTTATTGTCTGTTGTATCTTGTCTAATTGGTCTTTGAAAGGGGAAGTTAAATTTGATTGGATGAACTGTGAAAAATATCATAAAATTATATAGTATTTGGGGTTGGATAGCTGAAATATCCTCATAAACATAAAGTTTTTCCATTAGTATGCAATGAGAAAACTATTTGTTTAAACCATCGATTACACTACACCGAAAGTCAGGTTTTTAGTTCAAATTGAAAATGCTAAGCAAGTGTTAGTAATAACTGAGAGGGGGGGGTGAATCAGTGGCCTCAAAAATTTATCCTCTAATCTTTAACCACAAATCAATACACCTTAGATTATTAAGTCCCTACAAGATGCATGTCATGAAATACTTATAATATTTGACTGTCTGTCGGTTTACCTTGTCTGTCCTTATTCTCCTTGATAACTGATAAGCAGTAAAACTTATTTACCAATACTCAGTAAATATGCAAATTATACCAATAAATCTAGAAATGCATATGTGAAATGTGAAATAATAAATTAATAAACCATACACACATAACACATGGATTTTAACGTAGAAACCCTATTAAGGGAAAAACCACTGGGACTGGTACCCCAAATTTTCACTCTTCTGAAGTGAGCCCTGTTAAGAGCCAACCCTGTTAAAGGTTACAAACACACTATTAAGTGTGACCTTGTTAGAGGATTTTATACATAGAGGTTGTCACTTAGTATCTGGCATCTATTTTGCTACCATCCTTGAATCAGCCCCCTTCTTAGACTGTCAATAGGCTTTAGGAAAATCTTTCTACCATCCTTGAATCAACCTTCTTCTTAGGCTGTCAATAGGCTTTATGCAATTTTAATGATACTATCATGAGTCAAGATTATTGGCAATCTTTTAGGATATACCTCAATTACAGAAGACGATTAAGTCTTGCTCTATTAAGAGACTTGATGCTTCAATGGTTAAACTGAAACACTATGACCTATTTCTAATGCAACTTGAATTGCATATTTTCAGATCTATTTAAGTACAATACCTCTCTGATCAATGTATCAATTCAATTCTTTGTGCTCCACACTTTTCTACTCTGAGATGCTATGCTTCACTATTCCTTAGTGTCTGCAAAATTCTTTAGCTCTCCTTCATCTTAATTGATTAGGACTATATGAAGTTTTCCTTCTCCATTTTCTCTTCAGTATCCTCTTTCTATTCACTCCCCTTCCCGTGTATGTGATTTCTTTGAAAAAATGAATTATTCTTGTCTCTTATATAGACATGATATTCCTTAATTCTTGATTCTTGGCATAAAAAACAATCCAGCCAATCTGATTTACAACTTTAACTCTTGATTTATCTCATAGTTATCTTCTTGCCAACTGTACAAATCTTCTTTAAATCAATTACTTAACTTTGGGCGAATAAAAAAAATAAAGCAACCAGTTAAGTCTATCCTTAAGCTCTGCCAACTAGATATTGTCATTTTCTAAACTCTCTATTCTGTCAATCAACTCTGCAGTTAGTCATCAGTGAAAACTACCAGTTCTGTCGGTGTAACTCTAGTCAGCTTCGGGATCTCAGTTTGTCGGGCATCATTGGATTTTTCTTATTGGAAAACTTTGTTTTCAGCTCATCAGGAATCCTGTAATTTTCTTTTTTGGGCAACTCTGTCTTCTGCTTGTCGAGTATCACTGTGACTTTTTCTTTTCCTTTACCGATGGTGTGCACTCCATCAGTGTTGTCTATCACTTAGTGAATGCTTGACTTTTATGCATTACTGAAAGCATAATCTTTGTTCCATTGATTCTCTAAAGTCTTTGGCATTATGTACATGACTGTACAGATGATATCAAGTTAACATCAATGAAAATACAAACCATTAACTGATTTAATGTCTTGCATCATCTTCAACTTAACATTATCAAACATTCAATCAGTTACATGTCATAATCTCTCCCTTTGGCATTGATGACAACATATTATATTATCACACTATACTATTTCTAATACAATATGAAATACAATTGTTGAGATTCATCAAATTACTAAACACTTTGTTTTTGATAACCGATAAAAAATGTTTGACCGTTGGTAAGCTCTGTGTTAGCTTAGATTTGATTCTTGCAGTTTTTTGTGTTTCTTCTTCTAATGTGTTGTGTTCTCTTCTTGTGTCAATTTCTCTCTTTTGACTGTTCTTCTTCTTTGATGTCTCTTATCTCTTGTCAGCAACTCTTCCTTTGTATATGATTTCTTCATAGAAATTCTCTCCCTATGGATATGATCTCTCCCTGTTTGGACTAATCTGATAATGAATAATTTCTTGTGATAATATGGATACAATCTCTCCCTTTGACAACAATGCCAAACAAATATTTTACAAATATATGACTTTCATGTCAAACAATTATTTTCTTCTATCCGTAATATATTCCTTGAATATCCCTTATCCATCATCAATACAACAATATTCTCTGGTGCTTGGTTCTGATATATACCTTTCTATTTATAGATGTAGCTTTGAAGTTCATCTTTTTGCTTGCATCAACATGAATGATATTCTGATAATATATATATTGATGTAGCCTTTAGTCCTTTACTGACTGGTAAATAAGGGTTTGACCCCTAGTCTCTTTCTTAAGTACTCAAATGTATCCTTGGGCAGTGGCTTGGTGAAGATATCAGTCAGTTGTTCTTTTGATTGTACATACTCAAGTATCACCTCTTTTTCTTGAACTTGTTCTCTTAAATAATGACACTTGATTGCAATGTGTTTAGTCTTTGCATGCATTACTGGATTCTTGGAAATGTTTATTGCACTGGTTTTATCATAATAGATAATCACTGGTTCTGAGATCTTCATATGCATACCTTCTAGCAACTGTTTGATCAATGCAATATTTGAGCAGTTTACAACAGCAACAACATATTCTACTTCTGCGGTAGATTGAGAGATGCATCCTTGATTTTTGCTAATCCATGTGACAAGTTTGTCACCCATAAAGAATGCTCCTCCAGTTGTGCTCTTCTGGTTATCAAGATTTCCATCCCAAAACACTTTTAGTTCAAATTTTCCTTCTCTTCTATACCATAATCCAAATTCCTTAGTATTCTTCAGATATCTTAGAATTCATTTCACAATAGTCATATGTGATTCCCTAGGGTTAGGAGAAAATCTAGCAGCAATTCCTACTGCATGTGCAATTTCTGGTCTAGTGTGTACAACATACTTGAGTTTTCCTATCATTGATCTATACAAAGTCTGATTTACCTCTGTTGTCTTGTCTTCCTTTGTTAATTTGCATCCAGTAGCCATCGGTGTTCCAATAGGTTTGGAATCTTCCATCTTGAATATTTTCAGGACCTCTTTAATGTATTTGGACTGTGTAACTTTAAAATACCTTCACTTTGTTGAATGATCTATAGACCAAGAAAGAACTTGATCTCTCCAAACATATAAATCTCAAACTCTTTGCTCATCTTCTCAGCAAATTATTTGCATAACATATCATTGCCTCCAAATATGATGTCATCAACAAATATTTCAGCAATCAAAGTGTTAGCATCAATATCTTCTTTCAAATAAAAATTACTATTTTCACTAGTCCTTACGAATCCAATACTTATTAGATAGGAATGAAGTCATTCATACCAGGCTCTGGGAGCTTGTTTTAATCTGTACAAGGTTTTGTGAAGTCTACATACCATGTTCCTCTTGTCTAGATCTACAAACCCTTCTGGTTGTTCAATGTATACCTCTTCTTCAAGTATTCCATTTAGGAATGCTGACTTGACATCCATTTGATATACTTTG
>MU226473.1:4757702-4785160 GCA_018584345.1 Thuja plicata
AACACTCAACAGATTATAATTCAATCCTTTTACCCAATAAGCATTTTCACATTTAATCAGGTTATTCAGCATTATTGTTCCTTTACCTTCAACTGGACAAGGTGTATCATTTCCCATTCTTATTGTATTATCCTTATAATATTCAAAAGTGTTAAAATTTTCTTTATCACTAGTCATATGGTGAGTGAAGTCACTATCTATAATCCAGATATCATTCTTACTAACCTTAGATATGAGTGTAGTTTATTCATACCTTTCATCTTCATCTAAATCATCCTTCACAACTACAAATACCATCTCGATGCCATCATCAGATTCAATGTCAGTATCTTCATCTTTGCAAGTAGCCAGGTAACTAGCCTTCTTTCCTTTATCCTTGTAGTCTCGGGTATCCTTTCTTTCTGATTGTCGGTAACCTTTGTAATCTTTGTTATCACCTCTGTCAGATTTTTTCAAAAGATCTGTCATTACTTCTGTCATATTTTCTTTTGTTAGGACATCTTGCAACAAAGTGTCCAATCTCTTTACAATTAAAGCATATAAGTGGTAGTTTGCCTTTGTATTTACCTTTGCCTCTCTATATTCTTCTAGCCATAAGTGCTTCTATTTCATCTAGATCTTCTTCTTCACTTTCACTTTCACTGTCCCTTCTAGATGAGTATCTATGATTGGATTCGCTTATTTTTTTATAAGACTTAAATGCAGACTCTAAAATTGGTAAGACACTATTGTCAAAGTTATTCATCTCAAATGAAATTATTCTAGCAATCAGGCTATTAAGAGTAACTGTATTGTTTGCTACTAATCTCATTTCTTGAATAGAATAAACTCTAATAGCATATACAGGCAATAAGGTTCTTAAGATTTTACTTACCACTGTCTCCTCTTCAAGTGTACCTCCAACACCTCATATAGCATTTACTACTTCTTTTATTCTTGTGTTGTACTGTGTGATGTTTTATCCTTCTTTCATTCTGAGATCATCAAACTTTCCTCTAAGGCTTTTTGCCTTGGCTCTCAGAATATTTGTATCACCTCCATATGCAAGCTTCAGTTTGTCCCACATTTTATTTGCAGTTTTGCAATCCTTGACATCTTCAATTTTAGCATCAGAGAGTGAGGAAGAAAGCTCTATAACCATGTAGTTATGCTCATGCTTCTCTCTCAATTGATCTACTATCAATGCTCATATAGGCAACACATATTCAGTATCTAAGTATTGAGTAACATCATTACCAATATCTGATAAGTGGAGTCTTATCCTGCTTTTCCATGAAGCAAAGTTGTCTTTGTTCAACTTTGGCACATCTCGTCTATTAATCTTGTGATCTTTACTTAGGTCTTGAAACCTTCCTTCTAAGAACACAAGATCTGATACCAATTGTTAGTAATAACTTTGAAGTGGGGGTGAATCGGTGGCCTCAAAAATTTATCCTTTAATCTTTAACCACCAATCAATACACCTCAAATTATTAAGTCCCTACAAGATGCATGCCATGAAATTTTTATAATATTTGACTATCTATTGGTTTACCTTGTCTATCCTTATTCTCCTTGATAAGTCATAAGCAGTAAAAATTATTTACCAATACTCAGTAAATATGCAGAGTATACCAATCAATCCATAAATGCATATGTGAAATGTGAAACAATAAAGTAATAAACCATACACACATAACACGTGGATTTTAACGTGAAAACCCTATTAAGGGAAAAACCACTAGGACTAATACCCCAAATTTTCACTCTTCTAAAGTGAGACCTGTTAGGAACCAACCCTGTTAAAGGTTACAAACACACTATTAAGTGCTACCTTGTTAGAGGATTTTATACATAGAGGTTGTCACTTAGTATCTGGCACCTATTTTGCTACCATCCTTGAATCAGCCTCCTTCTTAGACTATCAATAGGCTTTAGTAAAATCTTGCTACCATCCTTAAATCAACCTTCTTCTTAGGTTGTCAATAGGCTTTATGCAATTTCAATTTTACTATCATGAGTCAACCTTTTTGGCAATCTGTTAGGATATACCTCAATTATAGAAGATGGTTAAGTCCTTCTATATTAAGAGATGTGATGCTTCAATAGTTAAACTGAAACACTATGACCTATTTCTAATGCAACTTGAATTGCAAATTTTCACATCTATTTAAGTAAAATACCTCTTTGATCAATGTATCAATTCAATTCTTTATGCTCCACACTTTTCTGCTCTGAGATGTTGTGCTTCACTGTTCATCGGTGTCTATAGAATTCTTTAGCTCTCCTTCAGCTTGATTGGTTAGGACTGTATGAAGTTTTCCTTCACTAGTTTCTCTTAAGCATCCTCTTTCTATTCACTCCCCTTCCCGTGTATGTGATTGCTTTATGGAAATTAATTATGCTTGTCTCTTATATAGACATGATATTCCTTAATTCTTGATTCTTGATTCTTGGCATGAAAAAAAATCCAACCAATCTAATTTACAGCTTTAACTCCTAATTTATCTTGTAGTTATCTTCTTGCCAACTGTACAAATATTCTTTAAATCAATTACTTAACTCTAGGCGAATAAAACAAATAAAACAACTAGTTAAGTCTATCCTTAAGCTTTGTCAGCTAGATATTTTGTCATTTTTTGAACTCTTTGTTTTGTTGATCAACTCTATAGTTAGTAGCTAGTGACAACTACCAGTTCCATTGGTGTAACTCTAGTTAGCTTCAGGATCTCCATCCGTTGGGCATCATTGGATTTTGCTTGTCGGGCAACTCTATTTTCAGCTCATCGGGCATCCTGTGATTTTTATTTGTCGGGAAACTCTGTCTTCTACTCGTCGGGTATCACTGTGACTTTTTCTTTTGCTTTACAGATGGTGTGCACTCTGTTAGTGTTGTCTGTCACTTAGTGAATACTTGACTTTTATGCATTGCTGAAACCATAATCTTTGTTCCATTGATTCTCTGAAGTCTTTGGCATTATGTACATGACTGTATAGATGATATCAAGTTGACATCAATGACAATACAAATCATTAACAGATTTAATGTCTTGCATCATCTCCAACTTAACATTATCAAACATTCAATCAGTTACATGTCATCAACAAGGAGAAAACTGATGACACAATTTTGTAGTGTAAACCGAAAGTATGAACTGAAGATGATAAAGTGGAACCTAAAAGGAGGAAACCGATATACAAACTCGATGAGAAGATATAGTGTAAACCTAGAGAACAGACAAGAGAGAAACCCAATAGGGAGTTCAACTAGGAACACCAAAAGACAGTCAAACTGACTTTAGATAAAACCAAGCATCAGACACCGAAAGTTAGTTACATCACAAAAAAAGTGGATCTAACTTCTAGGTCAGATAAAACAACTGTATTCTATTTATAGAGTCTTGATTTGTTTTAAAACCATTACTTAAGGGACAAACAATATTATTGTAATTGTTTTAATTAGTCTAACTGATTATAAACATGCAGACTAGGAGATCAAGGTCAAGTTGTAAACCTTTGATCATAGAGTTAGTTTTATTATACGTGAAACTTAATTAGGTCAGTCTATCTTATAAATAGATGTTTTAATCATTCATTATAAAAGGATGAGAGGATGAATGTAGCCAATGAGCACATCTATGGATCATACTAAAAGTTTCAAGAAGAAGAACAACAAAAGATGAAATTGGTTATCAAGAACCAAGAATAGAGGCTACCGATCAATAGAGGTATTAATCAATCACATTAGGTGATACATTTATACAAAGGAATTATAATAATCTGTAATCAGCAATAGTTAGATTGCATACACTCAGGTGAATGAGTATTTTGTTTACATTCTAACAAGTGTATAAAATACAATAAATCTTTTCAAGGAAGGTGGATTTAACAATCCTATTGTAAATCTCTTAATCGAGTGCACACTAAACAGTTTTTCTAAAGCTCTTAATAGAGTAGACCTTAAAAATTCTCCAAAGATACTCCTAACAGGGTAGATCATTAGAAGTGATCAAATTGTAAGCCTTAACCGACCCCTTCTAATCTGTAGATAGTGAAGTTTCTGTGGGTTCCACCCTCACTACATTTTTTACCTTCTAACTGGGGTTTTATGCATTACCATATCTTGTGTTATGAGTCAATTACTTTCATGAATGTTTCTATGAATGCTTACATGTTTGATTAAGTTGATGAATTGATATATCTTACACAAAGATAGTATAGAATAGATGGTTGGTTGTACAATTGATTACATAATGGATAATTGTTAAAAGAGATAAAAGTTTTAGAGGTACTGATTCATCCCTCCCCTGTCAGTACACACTTCCCATTATTTACAACAATTGGTATCAGAGATAGAACTTGTATTTGGAAAGCTTAAATACTTAAGAGAAAAGATCATACAATGGAGAAGTACAGACTTGACAAAAGTATTAAGAATCAAAAACTAGAAATTCAGATCTTCTATGAGTAGTATAAAGAAGCTAGAATCAAGATGAGATAGTTGTTAGATGAAATAAATATTATGGCATCTCGCTATAATGAAATAGAATACCGAGAAGAAGAGATACCATATCTATTTGAGTTTTCAGGATCTACTACAAGCAAAGCATCAAATTTATCAGAAGAAGGCATCACAAGCTTAAATGAAATCAATTAACATCTGGATGCACAAGTGAAATCTCTGCATATCAGTCAAGAGACATAGATGGTAAGAGTGATTGAAGTCATGAAAAATGCTAGACAAGTTGAACAAGAGAGAACACTAGCTATTGATGATAGAAGGAAGATTACTAAAAAGCTACAAGAAAAAGAGTCATAAATAAAAAGACTTACAGAACATCAACATGAGATTACAAATCATATTATTCTTATGAGTCAAGAGGAAAATAGAATGAATGTTGAACTCGTTGAAAGAATAGAAGCTATCAGTGAGCTAAGGGAAGAAAATGAAAAGCTGAAACAAGAAGTAAGAATTCAGCAGCAACATAATGAGATAATCAAGAGAGATGAAGAAAGCAATAAAATAATGGATGATTTTCTTGATGGAAAAAGGAGAGCCAACAACAACACCAAACTAGGCTATACCGAGAATGGAGAATCACCTAATCAAGCCAATCCAAAGAATGTCTATGCAAATTCAAGACCAAGAAAGCTAACATGCAATCACTTTGGAAAGCAAGGCCACACATCAAATGTATGCAGGAGAAAAATGAAAGGTATTCCTAAATCTACATCTTCATTCATAGGAATATTTTATAAATGTAACAAGAAAGGACATAAAGCATATGAATGTAAGTCTGAAATGAAACAACCAAAGAAGGAAACCTACATGGAAAAATACTATCCTACTTGCAAAATGCATGGGCACACTACTCTTGAATGTTGAAAAAAGAAAAAGCAAGTATGAAAGCCTAAAGGTCAAGAATCTACCTATCAACTAAATAGAGTTGGTAACCAGTATGTATGGGATTACAACACTTGGGAAAATTGTACAGCATGTGGAATATTTGGTCACATTTCTAAAAATTGCAAGAGACAATGGACAAGAAATCCTAGAGGCTGGACTAACTCCGAAATGGCATGTCTACACTGTCATAAAGTTGGTCATCTCAAGAAAGACTGCAGAGACCAAATGATAGAGACTAACACCTTTTCCAATGGAAAGACCATTAAAGACATTAGGAAGATGAGAAACAAAATGTGGAGGAAAGCTACAAACAATGATGAAGCTAGACCAAGCAATGCAAATGGTGACACTTTATCCAATGGATTTGGTTACATCACCACCCCCACCTAAGCAGAACAAGTAAGTATGGAATTGCATTATACCAATTTATATTTTGCATCAACTCCATTGTACATAGTTGAAATCCCAAATTAGCATGATTATAGATGTACTATGGTATTAATTGTTAAATTATTTGAAAACTATTTCATCGGTCAATACATACTAAAATGCATCGGTATACATTCAAAGTTGAGGTATCTACACTTACCAAAAATCATCGGTTAACATGTAAAATCTAAAATTGCTAGTGTAAACCAAGATTTGTCAGCAATCATGTGAATTAACAAAGTTGTCTTTGCCAAACATTGAAACCCGTTAGTAAAAAGAAAGCTAATAAGACTACCCAAAGGATCACATTATCACCAAAAGAGAAGTTAGTGTTTCAACCGATGACTTTGTCTTCACACACTGAGGAGTAGTTGAGCATTAATGACTCAATCTAGGGTAAAGTATATAAAAAGACAATGGAAGGATTTCATTTCTCATGAGCGACCAGAGTAAAGAAATAGAGAGAAACATGAGAAAGAAGTGATAACATTGTAGAGAAACTCCAACCCGATTCAAAGCACTCCAAACAGATCAGTTACAGCTACATAGGTTAAAGTAAGTACCAAGCATAACCAAAAATTTTGTTTACCATTTACAAAAAATCCCTAATGTCAGAAACAATGGTGACCACATCAAGAACTGCTAAACTGAAGAGTATTAAGAAGAACAAGGTCAAACTTATCAAGAAAAATACATGTGAGGAACCACATTATAAGATATACCCAAAAGTTGCCTCACAACCCAAAAATGCTGGAGTATTCTCAAGAATACCAGCTAGGGTTTTTCTCATCAAAGATGTGCAAGCATACACACATTACAAAATAGCTAAGATTGGCTATCTAGAGGTTGATAAAGCTTTCAAGAAGCTATCTAAAGATGATGGCACTATCAAAGAAGAGCACAAACACATTGAAGTAAAAGGGATCACAAATTCCCTATGGTTCCCGAAAGAATTTAAGGCTAAGTGGATTCGGTTAGTACTGAGAAGGATCCATGACCAAAAGCTATGGATGGATGAGCCTAAACTGATAACATGAGATGTTATACACGCAGTCACTAGTTATCTAATAACCAATAAGGTAAAGGCATTGAAGCACTCGCCTAAGGCTGACATTGAGAAACAAATAGGAGCTAAATGTGATGGAAGATGACTTAAGGTATCCACCATTACAGATAATGAACTAAAATTTGGAGCATGTGTCTTAGGATACAAGATCTTTCAGGATATCAGGATGAACAAAATAGCATTTGGAGCAATGGATACAGCCTACAAGATTGCCAAGAAGGGAACTCAATTGGATCTATCATAACTTCTACTCAAGTAGTTAGAAGAGAACTTAAAGACAATCAAAAATGAAAAATCAAATTCATGTAAGTTTGGTTCACTTATCATGTGCATATTCTTCTACTTCCAAGAATATTTTCCATCAATAGGAAATGTGCAATGGGACATAACTAAACTAGTGACCTTACAGATTAGTGAGTTTATAAAATCACTAGGAGATAATTTTGAGTCAGTAATGGATGAATACTTTTATGGATTCAAGGAGAGAATGTAGAAGAGAGTAAGGATCCCTGAGTAGTTAATTGAAAAATTCAAGACTGATATTTGTTTCATGGTAGACACTGACTTCACATGCATCAAGTCTATTGTACCAAGAACAACACAACTATCTCCACTAGACTATGAGGTGAACATAGATCAAGCATCCAATGTGATTGATGCATTAATAAATGATCCAATTGATAAATCACAAACCAAGTTTGACAAATATGAAGAAGCCAAAGAAAGAATCAAAACTAGCTTGGTTGTGAAGAAGATAGATAGAAAGAAGGACAAGATGGTCAAGAACTTAAAGAAAAGGTTGTCGATTATAGAAGAGGAAACTGAACAAAATGAAGAAACCAAAGGACAATCACCCATCAATGAAGCTGAGAAGGACAGTGACTTTGAGTCTACAAAGTTAGATACACCATTACCTCCACTAACTAAGAAGCCTAGGACTACATCTGCAACAAGGAAAAGGAGTCAAATGGATAAGGACGCAAGTCCTTCACCATTAAAGAAAGGTCAAGTAAGGACCTATAAGAGGAAAAATGAAACATAGAAAGGAGGGCCAACTAAATGAAGAAAGTTCATTAGAACTAAGGAGGACATTGAGGACACCGAATAGGATGAATCTGTTCAAAAAGAAAAGAATAAGATACATGAAACAGTTGATGAGGTGTGTGCCTCAATCATCAAATCCTATATAGTCAATGATAGAAAGATTAAGAAATGGATGACATTGGATCCCTTGGATCAAAATAAGATTGAGGAAGCAATCATAAAGATGATGTGCATATTCAAATACCTCACAATAAAATTGGCAGAAAATATGCCAAAAGAACTTCAAGATAGGTTATCGGAAAGATGCACATTTGCCTTGCACTCTAGAAAAAAAATTAGGGAAAGAGCACTAGTATCAGTCATGCCTCCCAAGTCAAAAATGGAGGAGATTAAAGAAATGATGAAAATTCACTCCAAACGGTTCTCACAAAAGTTGAGAGCCTACCAAGTGCTTTAAGGACATTTACTGGACCTAGACAAAAAGAGTGAAGCTGAATGGAGAAAGATACTTGATATTCCTAATAAGGTGTTAAGTTTTTAGGATAGCTATAAGTATAATAACACTCTATGTTGTATGTATTTTTCAAATGCAACAATCTCTCTTTCATTTATATTGGGAATGAGAATAGGAGATACATGTCCCTTCATAAGACATGTCTATTCATTATTATTTATAAGAAAGGACATACCTCTTCCCACTAATTATAATTTAATCAATCTTATAATATTTCATCAATCAATTTTTAATTAAGAATAATAATATAATAATTTCATATTAAATATTAAATTTCATATGATTAATAATAATATAACATATATGTTATATTATTAGTAATCAACATATATTATATGTATTATAATGATCATACGATTGAAGCTACAAACATTAACACTCCCTCTTAGCTAGAAAGGATGATCAAACAAAATGTGTAGTGGTCTCTCGTGTCAACACTTATGACCCTTACCATATCTACACAAAAAATCAACACTCCCTCTTAGTTAGGGAAGATACAATTCATCAAAATATGATTAACAAAAGATCAATTACTTTTAAGAGAGAAGAAATCACCTCATTGTGATATCAAGAGATATGGTCTGACCAAGAATATCAAGTCTCATGATATTCACCATAACTCAAAAAATATTTTAGATATCACCTCAATATGATATCAGAGATATGGTCTAACCAAGAATATCAAGTCTAATGATATTCACCATAACTCAAAAGTATTTATAAATATCATCTCATGATATTGGAAGTATTTTTCACATAATATCAAGTCGCATGATATTCTCCAAATAATCAGAGTAATGACCTTCCAACATCAATTCACATGATGTCCACCAAGCACTCAAAATTTTATAAAGATATCGTGTCATCATATCGGGAGCATTGGCCTACAGAATATCAAGTCGCATGATATTCACTAAGTACTCAGAGTAATGGCCTACCAACATCAAGTCACATGATGTCCACCAAGTACTCAAAAGTTTACAAAGATATCATCTCATAATATCAAGAGCATTGGCCTCCAGAATATAAATTCACATGATATTCACCAAGTGATCAGAGTAATGATCTACCAACATCAAGTCACATGATGTCCACCAAGTACTCGGAGTAGTGGCCTACCAACATCAAGTCACATGATGTCCACCAAGTACTCAAAATATGTCCATAGGTAATGTACACTTACCATAGGAACATTCATATCATCTATCATGATTTGTTTTAGCCATCATAAGATGTCTATCATGATAGAAGATCAAGTTATTGTAAGATTGTCACCTTTCAATAACTTTAACAAATACAAGTGATAATCATTTGGAATTCATCACTTCCTCATGATTCACACAGGGGCAGGCCCATTAAAAAATATGGAGTCACACACATGACATCCATCATGCCTCGGTGTAGAGGGTAACAAGGGATTTCACCTTGAACTTCTCTCATAGTGAAGAACTCATTGAGCCAATATCAATCTGTTGATCATCCAATATTGCTTAAGATGAATTGTTAGACTCCCTCTGAGTTTGATATCAATCTTTTAGCTCCTCATCCAAATCCACCTCTGAAGAGTCAAACTCCCTCTGAATCTAATCTTATTTTTCCTGCAAGAGAATCTCTAGAAAAGATCAAGACAAATAGCTCTTATAGTGCATATAGAAATACATATGAGACAAATACTATAATGAGTAGATAAATATAATATTCAAAGATAATAAATACTTATCTAGGCCTCAACATCCTTGAGACAAGTTGCTTTAATGAATGTCCATATACATCAAATCACAAAGCACCTTATCATATTATTTGAGAGACATATTGATGGGAGATCCCACTCCTAGAGATTTATTGGTCTTTCTTAGGGTTTCAATCACTACCCTAACTAGAGGATTCCTATTTGATCCTCTAACACACTAGGAGCTCTCCAACAAGTTTAATTCTTCACTAGATCCTTCTCCATAACCCTTCACATTCATGGTTTTCCTTGGTCTTCTAATTTTACAAAATGTCTCATCCTCTTGTGGATTAGATTCCTAACTTCTTTTAGGTCTCTTCCAACTCCCCTAGATCCAAAATGGTGGATCTTTCACCCTATTTCCAAATGGGTTTAAGATTTCTATTATTCTAGGTATTGTAGCCTTTTTAGGCCTATTGGCCCTCCTAAACACTAAAAAAGTGGATTTCCTCTCAAAATCCCTTAACACCCCTAAAAAACAAGTACATATTCCTTGTGATTTTTTCCTAGGCTTTAAAATTTTCCAGGTCTTAATTTCCCACCTTCTCTATACAATGGACTTTCACCAAACCCCTAAAATTGAGGGTTTTGGGGGGCATGAATATTGGTTTCATTTCTTGGCTTTCTCCAGATGCTCTAACACCCTCCTCTAAACTTCTCCTTCCATCAACATGTCTATATTACATGCCCCTACACCCCTCTACCAATGATTGGCACACACCAATCACAAAGCAATCATTATTGCCTCTGTTTTATTCAGTTCCCCTAGTCAAAATAACTAGTACTCGCCTAGGGCATGAATGTTCTCATGCCTTCCTTGCACACACACACTCCACACACTATATAAAATTTTCATATACAAATATTTACTTTATTCCAAGTGGTCATAATACTTTGGACCATGGGAATTCCAAGAAAAGCCATTATATACATGACTGGTCCAAAACTAGATAGTGAACCAGTAAAACCCAAAGAATTTAAAAAATGCTAACCAGTATGAATAAATGATAAAATAAATGCCACAGAGACTAAGAAAATAACACACTAAACACTCTCAATTCATTAATTCAATCCATTCAATCCATTAAAGTATTGGATTATGGCTATGTTTGCAAAATACAGTGTTAATTCCTCCTCAATACTCAGTTCATACAAAATGACTTCTAACTGTCACTTTAGGGTTTGTTCCATCTTATATATCCTATCCCCACATGTTTGGACCCTCATTTTGGGATTTGGGCATAATTAAAGCCAATTGCTAAAATCTAGGAAATGTTGTCATGACAACTTTGCAAAGTTGCAAAAGTTGACATGACAACTTTTACAATTTTTGTCAAAATGACATTCTATCAACTCCAATAGCCCAATTTGGTTTCCAAACTTACCAAATTATCCTAAAACACTTAAAAACATTAAAACCTTGAATTTCACTCCATTTTGGTGTTTTGGTCAACCCTTTGACCTTTTGGTTGACTTCTAAGGATATAGACCCCTAGATGTAACTTGACTCAACAACTATCAAACCCTAATCAGTACTAACCCTAAACACACCTTCAACACACTTGGGACTTTATAACATATTCCTTATTCATTGATGGTTGTCCAAACCAAACTACAACCCAAAATGACTAACAAGATCTTTCAAAGACCTTAGGGTGCTCCTGCACCATCCTCCCCCTACAACAAACATGTTAAGGTACCTATGGTGTCAAGAACTCCTCATTGATTCCATGCTTTTTGAAATCACTCTCAGCTATCCAAGTGGCTTGTGACTCTGTTTACTACCTCCACTTCACTAGATGTTCCATATAGACCTTATGCCTAGTCTGCTTCTTCACTCTTGAATCCAATATCCTTTCATCTTGTGGCTTGATCTAATCTAGAGTCTTGAACTCTCCCACATCCTTATTCACTTTAGTGTTGTATTGTACCTCATCCATCTCTAGCTCTTTATAATTTATGAAGTCCTTCACATTGAAGATTGGAGAGATTGACATCTCCTTGGGTATCTCCACCTTATAGGCATTGGGTCCATACTTGGACAACACCTTGCAAGGCCCAATCCTTTTCATCTACAACTTACTAGGTATCCCCTTTTGTAGTCTAGCCTTATTCAAAAAAACCAATACTAGATCACCCACTTCAAATTGTAGATCGCTTCTTCCCTCATCCCTCTTGGCTTTCAATTTTTGATTAGCCTCCATTAATGTCCTCCTAACCTATTCATGTACCTCTCTCATTTACTGGGAGAAATCATCAACATGACCATTGATGCCTTCATAACCTTGTAGGTCTCTCAAATCAAATACATCCCTTGGGTATAACCCATAAATAATCTCAAATGGGCTCTTACCTATGGTCCAATGTGTGCTATCATTGTAGGCAAATTTGGCTTGAGGTATCACTTCCTCCCAACTTTGTCCATATTCTTTGGTAAAACATCTCAACAAATTTCCAAGTACCCTGTTGATCACCTCTGTCTGGCCGTCTGATTGAGGATGATAAGCTGAGCTATGTGACAAGTTGGTTCCTAGCCTTCTCCAAAGTGTCTTACAGAAATGTCCCATAAACATCACATCTCTGTCTGCAACTATGCTTTTTGGCAAGCCATGTATCCTCACTATCTCTTTAACGAACAAATGGGCAATATGGCTAGCATCATGTGTTGTCTTGCATGGGACAAAATGGCTCATCTTGCTAAATTTGTCTACTACCACAAACACACTACCTAAACTAGTAGGTGTCCTAGGTAGTCCCAAAATGAAATCCATAATGATGAAATCCATGGTCTACTTGGGATGGGAAATGGCTGATGTAAGCTTGCATTTGATGAAGTTCTTTTTGCCTTTTGACACACCCCACACTTCTCTACATATCTCCTTATATCCCTTTGCATTTTTGGCCACCAATAGAACCTCTCCACTAGATCCAAGGTCTTGTTCAATCCAAAGTGTCCACTTAGGCTCCCATTATTCTTTTCTTGTATGAGGTTCTCCCTCATGGATCCCCTTGGCACACATAACTATTTCCCTTTGAACAATAATCCATTTTGAAAAGTATAATTTGCATACTCACTATGAAATTGATTCTCAAATTCCTTGCACACCTTGTAGATCACTGAGAAGTCTGCATCTCCTTCATAAAGGTCCTTAAACCCTTCTACCCCTGTATTCTACAACTCAATCTCTTTTATTGTAAGCATCCTTCTACTAAGGGCATCTGCAACTTTTTTTTGTACCCCCTTCTTATGCTTAATAATGAAGGTGTATGACTGCAAAAACTCCATGCATTTGATGTGCCTCAAACTAAGTTTGTCTTGAGTATTGATATAACTCAATGCTTGGTTATCTATAAAGAAAAAAAATATTTAGGCAATAAATAATGCCTCCATTTCTTTAAGGCTTGCACAATAGCATATACCTCCAAGTCATGGGAAGAGTCCCTGGACTTTGCCTCATTCAATCTCTCACTGAAGAATGCTATAGGCCTGACTTCTTGGCTTAAGACAACCCCCACTGCTATGTTGCTTGCATCACACTCTACTATGAAAGGTTTGTCAAAAATTGGTAACAACAATATAGGTTGAGTGACTATTACTCCTTTCAACCTTTCAAACCCCTCATTAGCTTCCTTGGTCCATACAAATTTTGTTTTCAACCCTCCTTTAATGGTCTCTAGGACTAGAGCACAAATTTCACTCAATCTCCTAATGAACTTCCTATAGAATTGGGATAACCCATGGAAGCTCCTAACTTCAGTCCCTATCTTAGGAGTAGGCCAGTTCAATATGGCCTCTACTTTATCTCTATCCATTTTCAAGTCACCTTGGGAAACTACAAATCCTAGGTAGACTAGTTCTTCCTTCACGAACTCACTCTTTTCAAGATTGATGGTGAGTTTTTCCTCCTAAAACCTCTTCAACACTAACTCCAAGTGCTTCATATGTTCCTCCTTTTTCTTGCTAAAAATGAGGATGTCATCTAAATAGACAACTACAAATACACCTATGTAGTCTTTCAAGACCTCATTCATTGCCCTCATAAAGGTACTAGGTGCATTGGTAAGCCCAAAGGGTATAACTAACCATTCATATAACCCGTTTGTAGTCTTAAAGGCTGACTTCCACTCCTCACCTTCCTTCATCCTAATTTGTTAGTAACCACTTTTCAAATCAATTTTAGAGAAGTACTTAGCACTCCCCAAACAATCCATCAGATCTTCCATCCTAGGAATAGGAAATCTATATCTAATAGTGATCCTATTTATTGCCCTAGAATCAGTACACATCCTCCAATTACCTGTTGGACTTAATGGGAAGTAGTACTGAGAGGGGAGGGGTTAATCAGTACCTCTAAAACTTTTAACACTTTACTCAATTTATCATTAATGATCATTCAATTATGATTTACCAACCATTACTTTTATTATTTCTTATGCATCTATTGTTTGTTCACAATCTTTACAATCATCCATAGAAACATTCATGAAATTGACAAACACATAACACAATATATGTTATCATAGAAAACTCCTATTAGGAAGTAAAAACTGCAATGGGGATGGCACCCACAAAACTTCACTATCTGCAGAATGGAAGGGAGCCAGTTAAGGCTTACAATTTGATCACTTCTAATGATCTACCTTGTTAATAGTATTAAGGTGGAGACCTATTAAGATCTACTATGTTAAGAGCTTTAGTAACATTGATTTAAGTGTACACTCAGTAATGAGATTTACAATAGGATGGTTAAGCCCACCTTTCTTGAAAGGATTTTATTAGTGTACTACACTTGTTAGAATGAGTACAAATGTTGACCTGACTGTATGCAATCTACTATTACTGATTTATAGATCCATTAAAGTCTTTACAATAATAATATCACCTTGAGTGATTGATGAATAAAACTTTTCTATGTCTATTCGTAGGCTTTGTTCTATTCTTGAAAATTGATTTGATTCTATTTGTGTTCTTCTGCATGAATTATCTGTCTAGTCTTTAGTTTCTCTTCGTGGCTACTATCTTCATTGAACAACTTTTTTTTTCAATGGATTGAGCACCTATTTATACAAGTATTGACCTATCTTGGAATTCATGATTTACAATGTTAACTCTCAGATCCAAGGTTTACAACTTGACCTTGATCTTTAGTTTGCATGTTTTAAAATAGTAAAACTAATTAAAACAATAAAGATTACATTGCTTCCTCTGCACATAATAGATTTAAAAGAAAATAAAGAAGTTATAAATACAACTTCAGTGATTTATCTGACGTGGAATGTGAAATCTACTTTTTGTGGGATGTAACTGACTGTCAGTTCTTGGTTGTCAGTTTGAACTTGCAGTCTGTCAGTTTTCCTTGACTAAACTAATCATTGGGTTCCTCTCTTCGCTATACTGTCGGGTAGCATAGTTGTTACTCATCGGGTATCATTTACCTTTTTGTCATTGGGTAACACTTAACAATGTTTGTTGGGTAACATTGGCATCGGATAGTGTTGTGCCATGTCTTTCCATGTAGAGTAAACCGATGGTGTAGATCATATTTTTCTCTAAGTATACTAATGGAAAAATATAATGCCTTCAATCTCCCCTTTCACATTAGTATCAAAAGCTGATATGTGCATAATATTGAAATTATTACACCATGTTTATATCCTTATCATAATATGACTCCCCCTTACTGTGTGCATCAGTATAGTGTATGTATATGTACATGTATACTATCTATTCTCTGAGTGTATATTATTTCCCCTTTCTTCCACTATACATATGCTTTCCTCCTTTAACTGAGGTGATGTACATATCAAATTCCCCCTTTCTTTGATATTGATGACAAAAATGTACAACTTACAATATGCCAAAATTGTGACAAAAAATGTGTAACTTACAATGTGTCAAAGACATTAGAATGGGTAACTTTGATATCTTCCATTAGTTTCTCCCAATGTTCTCTCAACTGTTCTAGGGCCATGTGTTATAGCTCTAGTCTGGCTTGCATATCATAAATGTTGTCTATTAAAAACATTTCAGGGGTGGCAATTAGAGTACTTGCCTATGTCATATTTTGTTGCAAGAGTGTAAGTGTCGATAAGAGCTTTACTTGTAGCTCATTGACCTCATCTCTGTATTTCATCTCCGCAAACTGAATGTCCTGTCTTTGTTTCCTAGCCTGTATGATCTTTTGATTGTGCAATTTAAGTGCTTCTTTGGCGGTGGCTAAATTTTGTGCACTGGACTGAAGATCAGCATCTATCTTTGCTATCTTTTTGGTATACTCCTTAGTGAGTTGATCTAAAGTGCACAATTTATTGATTAAGGTAACAACTTCTAATAAAATTGGGTCAATTATACTTATCAATTCAAATAGCTTGACCTTTTTCAATGCAACTTCTTGGCTTATCTTCTCTGCGAGCTTGAATTCATACTTTTGTTCAAGTCTCTCTTCCATGGTCTTCTCAGCATCGGTATTTTGAGATGTTATTGCATTTATGAGTGTGACCAGTTGATCAATGATTGGATTTTGTTGATCAATATTTATGTCTGGTACAATTTATTGAAGTATATTTCTTGCTACTTCCAGTACCTTGGCCTCTTTTGCCACTCTTTTTAGCTTGTCTTGAATGGCCTTTCTCTCACATAGATTTGCATATTTTGTCAATGCTGTCAGATCCAATGTTCTTGGATCACATACTGTAATCTCAATGATTTCATCCAAAGTTACTGGATTTTTATTCTTTCCTTTCTTCTTCTTTGAGATTTTAGGGGATGCAGATGTATGAAATACCATAGCTAGTTCAGGTGTTCGCTCTGAATTTCTTGGGGAAGGTTTTTTTTATGACGCATCTTGTGTTTTCTTCTCTATGGCCACCTTTCAGTTATGTGAAGACGTCTCTTCATTAACCTTGGGTATTTCTATAGAAATTGCTCTAGTTTTCTATTTAATCTCATCATTCTTCCCTTCTTCACCTTTCTCTAAAGGCTTGTCCCATGTTCCATTTTGAGTGTTTTCTTTATTATGATCAGTAGATGCATTCTTCTGATCATCAGTTGTAGCTTTCTCTATAGTAGTATATGTTGTCTCTTTGGATTCTTCATCGCCCTTGTCTTTGGGTGTGCTTGTCTCTTTCTCATTTGATCCCTCATTGCCCTCTATTATGTTTATTGCCTTCATTAGGATAGGCATGTTACTTTGAGTTACTACTTGGTCTTTGTCAACATTGGTGTCCTGCTTGTCAGTTAGTGCCTTGTCAGTAATGACATCCTCATCCTTTTGTATATTTTGTTCATGTTCTTGCACAAGTGGGTGGAGGAAATATGTGTCTTGCATTTGTTCATCAGCAATGTCAACTATCTTGTCATCTGATGTCTTCATTACTTGATGCGTTGTTGATCCTTAAGTGTGATAAATATCACATCATCTTTCTTCTTTGGATCATTGTCAGAATCATAATGAGTGATATCTTGGATATTATCATCGATGCCTGTATCTAAGTTAATAAACTCATAATCACTTTCTTGATTGTCTAGAGCAATATGCTGAGGACTTGAATTATCTGTCTCCTCCTCTTTGTGAGGTGTGTTTGTGAGAAGTAATTACTTCTCAACACTTTTTGACTCTGTTGGTAGATCTAGGAGATGTCTCCATTTGGTCTCTGTCATTGAATTGAGTTCTATAAACTTTCTCTAGTACTTTGTAAGCCCTTATTTTGGCTACAAATTTACTTGAGTGCTTCTTTAGTACTTCTTGTATTTCTTCAAACTTGGATTCAAGAGGTATCAGTCTTACAAGAACTCTTTCTATTTCTTCTCTTTCTATTTTCAAGGCATATGACCACTATTGGTATATACTTTTACCTAGCTCTTCAGGTATTTTATTTACAAATTCAGCAGGGGCATACTTGTTTTTAATCATTGATTTTATTACTGCTTCCAATATTTTATTCTGATCCTCTAGATTCAATGTATCCCACTACCTAATATTTTTATTAGTCATTGTGCCATGGGTAGCGATTGATTTGGAAGCTTCATCTACCATTTGGTTTCTGAAGTTCTTCTTTACTACATCTGGTTCATCATCTTTGCTATCGTCAAAGTCAGCCTGTGTCCTGGCAAACCTTTTTCTCTTCTTTGGTCGTGTGGTTTTGACAGGTTGTTGTCTTGTTCTTTTTGTTGGCTACTTCCTTATATAGGTCCTTACTTGACCTTTCTTAAGTGGTGTGGTATCAGTTGCAATAATCTGACTTCTTGTTCTTTGCTTCTTTGCAGGAGGTGGAGATGGAGGTGCATTAGATTCAGTAGCCTCTATATCTGATTTCCTTTTGTCTAGTTCTTCACCGATGTTGCCTTGTTCATTGATTTCCTCTTGTTGATCCTACTCTTCCTCTTCAGTAACTGATAGAATATTCTTGAGATTCTTAACCATTTTATATTTCTTGATTATAGTCTTCTTGACTTCTAGGCCATGTTTTATCTTAGATTTGGCCTCCTCATATGTACCAAACCTTGGTTGTTTCTTATCAATGGGCTCATTGAGCAATGCCTCAATTGCACTTGTAGCTAGATCAATATTGATCTCATAGTCTAATGGTGATAACCAAGCTATTCTTGGTACAACTGATTTGATATGTGTGAAGTCTGTGTCTGTCGTAAAACATATCTCATCTTTGTTCTTTTCAACCAGTTGCTCAGGAATCCTAATTCTTTCCATCATCTTTTCCTTGAACTCAAGGAAGTATGCAGACATGATAGACTCAAAGTTGTCTCCTAGTGACTTAATCAGTTCACTAATCTGTTGGGTTATCGGTTTGGTAGAGTCCTATACAACTTTTCCTACTAAAGGAAAGTATTCTTGAAAGTAGAAAAATGTACACATAATAAGTGATCCAAACTTACAAGTGTTGCTCTTTGAAGACTTGATTTTGATCATATTATCATCTAGTTGTTTTAGTAGGATCTCACATAGATCCATCTGAATTCCTTTTGTTACAATCTTGTAAGTTGTGCTTACTGCTGTTGCAAAAACATTTTTCATTCTGCTAGCCTGAAATTTTTTGTAACCAATAACACATGCACCAAATTTTAACTCTTCATCGGTGATTGTGTTTACTTTGACACCTTTGTTGTCTCCTTCTACATTGGTGAGTTTTGTAACTTCTTTCATGGATGAATGTTTGTGTGCCCTAGGCTTGTCGATTATCAGACAACCAGTGACAACATGAAGAACATCCTTTGTTATTTGATTGTGTTGGTCTAGCCATAGTTTGTTGTCATGCATCCTACTCAATACTATCCTAATCCATTTTGTCTTGAATTCCCTTGGGAAATGTAGGGCATTGGTTAACCCTTTTCCCTCCAAGTGTTTGTGTTCTTCTTTCAGTTTTCCCTCGACATCACATAGCTTCTTAAAAGCTTCATCCATTTCGATATCACCTCTCTTTGTAATCTTGCAGTGAATATAAGACCTAACGTCTTCTATAAGAAAAACCCTAGGCAGAATTTTTGAAAATGCATCATTTTCATCAGGTTTCGACGCAATCTCTAGATAGATCTTGTATTTAGGTTCTACACATGTGCTATTATTGATTAGTTTCACCACATTATTCTTTTCACTCTTCAACTTAGTAGTTCTTGATGTAGTTGCCATTGTTTTCCAAGTACTTAGGGTTTTCTTGAAATTAGGGCTTTTATTGACAAAACAGTAATAGAATTCTTTCGGTGTATTTGGTACTTACTTTGATTCACAATTGTGATGAGGAATCTATACTCTGTGTGCTAAATTGATCTATAGACACTTCTACTTTTTTCTCTTGAATCTCTTTGATGTCGCTCTGCTTTCTCTTTAAATCATGAGTGAAAAATGAAGTTGTCTCGTCGATTATTTATAGACTTTTTGACCTCAGTCTTTGCAATAAATTCTCAACAACTTGTTGGGACGTGAAGACAGGTTTTGTCAGGAGGATATTTCAAATAATCATTGGTGAAGACATGATGCTTTGGTCAGTTGTTAACCATTTTGATTTTACCGATGGATATCAGTATTCTGTCATGATCACTTCTGAACTTTGCTTTCTTATCGTTGGTCGTCGAGTTACACTTGCAGTTTACCATTTTTACTAGTTGACCGACGATTTCTAGTGAGTGTGAATAACTCATTATTGTGTTCATCAATGATTTTTGGTAAGTGTTTACAAATGGTGTTGCATTCTTAAATTGGTAACAAGTACAGTAGTATGCATCTTCGGTTCATGCAGATTTTGACTATCTATCAATTTATATAATGGAACTGATGCAAAATATAACTTGGTATAGTGTAGTTCCATACTTACTTGTTTAGCTCAAGTGGGGTTATTGGTGTCACCAGATCCATTGGATGGGGTGTCACCATTTGCATTTCTTGGTCCAGCTTCATCATTTCTTGAAGATTTTATCCATATTTTGTCTCTTTCCCTCCGGATATCTTCAATGGTGTTACCACTGGGATATGTGCTTGTTTCTATCAATCTATCTTTGCAATCTTTCTTGAGATGACCAACTTTGTGAAAGTGTAAGCATGCCATTCTAGGGTTTGACCAGCCTCTAGATCTTTTGGTCCATGCTCTCATGTAGTTTGCAGCAATGTGACCATATCTACCACATGTTGTACAGTTTGTCCAAGTGTTGTAATCCCATACATATTGATTATCGATTCTTTTTGGCTGATAAGGAACTTCTTTACCTTTTGGCTTCCATGCTTTCCTTTTATTTTTCCAGCATTCTTTAGATGTGTGCCCATTCATCTTGCATGTAGGATAGTATTTGTCCATGTAAGTTTCCTTCTTTGGCTTTTCTATCTTGTTCTTGCATTCATAAGCTTATGTCCTTTCTTGTTACATTTATAACAGAATCCTATGAATGAAGATGTAGATGTAGATTTAGGAGTATCATTCATTTTACCTCTACATGTATTTGATGTGTGCCCTTACTTTCCACAGTGCTTTCATGTTTTCTTTCTTGGTCTTGGATTTTTGTAGACATTCTTTGGATTTGATGATTCTCCATTTTTGGTAAAGCCTATACCACTATTGTTGATGACTCTTTGTTGTCGTTCAAGAAATTCATCCATTCTTTTATTTCTTTCTTTAGCCTTTCTAATAATCTTATTATGTTTTTGTTGAATTCTAACCTCATGCTTTAGCTTTTCATTTTCTTCTCTTAGTTCACCGATAATTTGTATTCTCTCAATGAGTTCTACATTTATTCTATTTGCTTCTTGACTCAAAAGGATAATCTGATTTGTGAGATCATGGTGATGCTCAGCATGTCTTTGAATTTCCATATCCTTTTCCTGTAGTTTCTCTGAAATCTTCCTTCTATCATCAATAGAAAGTGTTCTTTCTATTTTAGCTTGTCTAGCAGAACTCATCACATCAATCATTCTTACCATCTGGGTCTCTTGACCATTTTGCAGCATCTTTATTTGCTCTATCAGATGTTGATTGATCTCTTTTAGATTTTTGATGTTCTCTTCTGATGTATCTGATACATTACTTGCATTTGATCCTGAAGATTTAAATAAATCTGGAATTTCTTCTTCCCGATAGTCTTTTTCATTGTTTTTGGTAGCCATACCTTTTCTTTCATCCAATAGCTCTCTCATCTTGATTCTTGCTTCTTTATACTATTCATAGAACATCTATAACTCAAGCTTTTTGTTCTCAATATTCTTATCAAGTTTGTACTTCTCCATTGTATGATCTTTGCTCTTAAGCCTTTAAGCATTTCAAGAAGATACTTAGCTCTGATACCAATTGTTTGATTTAATGGGAAGTAGTACTGAGAGGGGAGGGGTGAATTAGTACCTCTAAAAATTTTAACACTTTACTCAATTTATCATTAATGATCATTCAATTCTGATTTACCAACCATTACTGTTATTCTTTCTTCTGCATTTATTGTTTTTTCACAATCTTTACAATCATCCATAGAAACATTCATGAAATTGACAAACACATAACACAAGATATGGTATCGCAAAAAACTCCTGTTAGGAAGTAAAAACTACAGTGGGGATGGCACCCACAAAGATTCACTATCTTCATAATAGAAGGGAGTCGGTTAAGGCTTACAATTTGATCACTTTTGATGATCTACCCTGTTAAGAGTATTAAGGTGGAGACCTGTTAAGATCTACTCTGTTAAGAGCTTTAGAAACATTGATTTAAGTGTGCACTCAGTAATGAGATTTACAATAGGACGGTTAAGCCCAACTTTCTTGAAAGGATTTCATTAGTGTACTACACTTGTTAGAATGAGTACAAATGTTGACCTGATTGTATGAAATCTACTATTTCTGATTTACAGATCCATTAAAGTCTTTACAATAATAATATCACCTTGAGTGATTGATGAATACCTTTTCTTTGTCTATCGGTAGCCTCTGTTCTGTTCTTGAAAACTGATTTGATTTTGTTTGTTTTCTTCTACATGAATTCTCTATCTGGTCTTTAGTTGCTCTTCGTGGCTACTATCTTCATTGAACAACTTTTTTTTCAATGGATTGAGTGCCTATTTATACAAGTATTGACTTATCTTGGAATTCATGATTTACAATGTTAACTCTTAGATCCAAGGTTTACAACTTGACCTTGATCTTTAGTTTGAAATTTTTAAAATAGTAAAACTAATTAAAACAATAAAGATTACATTTCTTCCTCCGCACATAATGGATTTAAAATAAAATCAAGAAGTTATAAATACAACTTTATTGATTTATCTGACGTGGAAAGTCAGATCCACTTTTTGTGAGATGTAACTAACTGTCAGTTCTTGGTTGTTAGTTTGAACTTGCTGTCTATCGGCGTTCCTTGACTGAACTAATCATTGGGTTCCCTGTATCTATCAGGTTCCTCTCTTTTCTGTACTATCAGGTAGCACTTTTGTTACTCGTCGGGTATCGTTTACCTTTTTTTCATAAGGTAACACTTAACAATGTTTATCGGGTAACATTGGTATCAGATAGTGCTATGCCTTGTTTGTCGGTATAGAGTAAACCGATGGTGCAGATCATGTTTTTCTCCAAGTATACTAATGGAAAAATATAATGCCTTCATTACCTCCCTTCTTAGGATCCAGCACCACTGGGACAACACATGGGATTATGCTCTTTCTGATAAACCCCTAGTCCAAAATTTCTTGCACTTTCCTGGCTGTCTCCTTTTTTATGCTCCGGTGTCATTTTATATGCAGCCTTATTTGGAAAAGATGCTCCTAAAACAAATTCAATCTAATGACTTATCTCCCTCTTTAGTGGTAGTGTAGTTGGTGTACCCTCATATATTATGTCTTTGAACTGATCCAATAGTTGTTTCACTTCCTTTGGCATATGTGCTTGCTTATGAGTCTCCTCCTCCTTTGGCTTTAACATGATTGCATAGCCAACTCCTTCTTCTTGCATATCCCTTAGGAATTCCTTCCCACTCATCAACAATGTACTGGATTCTATCTTTTCCACTATGTCTTTCTCTACCAGAGACTAAATTTTGAAAGTTACCCCATTTTTATTGAACGAGTATTTGTTCTCTTTCCCATTATGGAAAGCTTCCCTGTCATACTACCATGGTCTATGAAGAAATATATGACATGCATCCATTGGAAACACATCACAAACTATCTTATCTTGATACTTACCAATGGTGAATTCTACCCACACTTTCTCATTTACCAAGATGTTCTGCCCCTTGTTTAACCATGTAACTTTATAGAGACACACATGTGGAATCTTGGTGAGTTTCAACTTCTCTACTACCTCCTCAGATATAACACTATCTGTGGACCCTGAATCAATGATAACTTTTCACACTTTACCCAATATCTTTCATTTGACTCAAAAAACATCCCTTCTTTGCTTATGTTCATCTTTGGTGGGTGTCTTGATCAAAATTCTTCTCAACATGAGGTGTTCTCCTTTCTCTGAATCTAGACTCACCTCTGATTGTTTAGAGAAGTCCTCTTCTTGGAGATAGGTTATCTTTTGCTCTCCTTGTGAAGCTGAGGGTTTGTCAGGGCATCTATATGAAGGGTGCCCCAATTTTCCATAGTTGTAGCATTTCATCGAATAAAAATGAGAACTTCTCCCAAAACCCCCTGATCTTCCTCTTCCACTGTTATAAGAACCTCTTCCTCTATTGTATCCACCTCTATTACTTAATTCATGCCCTTGTTTTGTATATCTTGATTCACCTTGACTCCTACTATCATTGCCTCTTCCACATGTGCCTCCTCTATGGCCACCTCTATTGTCTCTACTCCTTCCTCTACCTCTGGAGTTAGAATCTTGTTTCTTCCTAAGTTTCTCTTCCACTTTCAAACCCATTTTGAAATAACTATGAATGGAAGTTAGGGTAAAGAGACCGAGTTCTTCTTGTATATTCCTGTATACAAAAATATTGGCTTCGTTGATTAATCAATTAATTAAATATTTATTATTTAATTAATATTGACTTGATGAATTGATTAAATATTTATTATTTAATTAATATTTATTTCTTCTATTTATTTAATAAATTATTTTGTTTATTAGGTAAATTCACTATAGTCTATTCTTCTTATCCTAGGTCTTCTAAATTAGTCCTATTAAAAGTGATTTAATTAAATTCACAATCACTAAATATGACTAAGTCCCCTAGTCCACCTCATAAACCTAGTCACCTGACACATCACCTTGGCTAAAATAATTAATTATTATTAATTAATGATTAATCATTATCCTCACCCACACATGTCCTATTCTTAAGGGCTATGTGGCCTTATAAGACTTGGTCTCATGACCACATGTCTTTTCCTACACCAAGTCAAGAAGCAATCCTTATTGTTAAGGAGCTTCTCAAGCCACCTCTAAGAGTCTAAAGTGACTCATGGGACACTTGTACCAAGAGTCCTCATGAGGAATAAGTCCTCCCTCTTTCCTCTCCATGGTCTTTGTGAGACACATGACATGTGTCTTTCCCTTCTATCTTCTTCTCCTCTATGTCAATGTAGGAGGAACATCCTCCCTATTCTTCCTCTCACATTCCAACTATATCCCGCTTTCTCTCAACCCCTTCAACCAAGTCAATAGTAACCCTAGGATCTTCCACCTTTCAATCTCCACCCTAGTATCATGCCACCTAGGTTTAGGTCCTCCAAAATCCTATAAAACGAGACTCATTCCCCTTTTGTGATCTAGTAGTGAGCATTCAAGCAATCAAGCATTCAAGCATCCAAGCATCCAAACATCCAAGCATTTAAGCATTTCCACAAGCATTCCATCATCCATTTGCATAATCAAGGTTTTAGACCATTTTGCATTCATTCATACAATCTCCACACTTTGGTGACATCTTGGACAAAAGAGCTTCATTTGGAAATATGAGAGCTCAACATACATTCAAGAAATCAAAGCTAGGAGGGCAATGGAGACAAGCTGCAATGGGTAGGTGAAGGTAAATTTATTGTTTTGCTTCATTTAAACTTGTAATATTCATTGTGTTTGCATTTAGATTGATTTATTAGTTAGACTGGTTAATATTTCATTTAGAGTAGTCAGACATCTATTTTGCATATATTTTTGGCACCCACCGTGGGGCCTAACCCTACAAATTGACATCTTTTTTCTAGTTTTTTTGTGTGAAAATTTCTATAGGCAGTTCCTGCGCATTTTTCCATGATTGTTGTGCATTCATTCACTTCTTCTGTGCATTTACTGATCCTGTGCAATCATCCAATCATCTTGCGCGTATATTGACTATTGTTCCACATTTACTATTCCTGCGCTTTTATTCTCTGTTTCTGCGCATCCATTTTTGCATCTGTAGAACTCTATTTTTCTCTTCATTTGGTTTCCACTAACTATCTTGACAGGTTCTTGTTCATTCTGGTAGATTCTAAGCTATTTTGCAAGTCAAAATCTAAAGATGCCAATCTAAAACTATTAACGGTTTTCTTGCAGGTTCCTAGGGGTTTTGCTAAATAAACCATAATCCTTGTTTGGGCTTTAAAATATGACATGCTTTTCAGTTTCATGTGTCTTCTATAGCTTAGCAATCTGTCTATTGCATCTTTCTTTATAGCTTAATTGTAATCCCATTTTATAACAACTTATCCTCTCCCCTTGTCATCCATGGACCTTGGGTGTAAGCGAAATTGTTATAAACTTTAGAGGGCAGTCTTTGGTGGGAAAAGAGGTACTCACCCCAAGGAACGACCCAATAGATAAAAAGCTAAAGCCAAGCCCATCCAAACCGGTATATTAAAAATGCCATTGTGACTAGTCTCACAGTGGATAGGTGTGAATTTGTTGTGGCAACCAAAATCTCCTCTAGTACCCTTGTCGTGCATTAAAGTCCCTACATTGTTAAGGTGAAAACCTTGCTTTTAAAGGATTGGGAGAGCCCCCTTAATTGGGAAGATGACTTGATCACAACTACCTGAATGGATGTCCTTACTACAAGCTTTTGTTTAGTGGCCACAAGTCATTTTATTTACTGGTGCAATGGGTAGCCCAACCTGTGAAGACACCCCACATTACTCACGGTTCATAGTAGAGATAGCTATTCTTTGGGAAGTAATGACCCATTGAATTTGGAACTTGGTGTGCCAGAGAAGTGAGTGCATTGTAAGGAGGATCTTGTGCCTCCAAGTTCCTAGGCTGTCCGCTTTGAATTGCATGGTTGGATTTTATTATCCAAGTGGGGATTCAATAGATACCTTCCTTGCCAGCCTTAAGATTTGTAAGTGTGTCTGTGCATTCATACTGACTTAGATTAGATCATTTCTATCTTGCATTTGTGTGTATGCATTTCCAATTTTCCAAAAACATCTGAGAAAAGAAAAAAAAACCCAAAAACAGAGAAAAATTCAAAATTTCCAAGCCAAAACTATCAAAAAAAACTCCAAAAAAATAGATCCTGTGGATTTGTTCAGTTTTTTTGCGCATTTGTTCAACCTTCCTTTGCATTTATTCTTGTGTATTCATCACAGTTAGTACTTGCACAGGTCTTCAAGATTTCAAAATTACCTTTTTGGATACCCATTTCTGTCTTCAGTGTGATTCTGGAAAAATATTCGATTTTAACAGACTTTCTGATCTTCATTTTGAACATTTTTCATCTTCTTGCTTTCATCCAATATTTTCTAAAACATTCCTAAATCTTCCAAATATACATCCAAGTGTTGGGATACTACCTTGATTTTTAGATTGTGACTTTTTGTGAGTTTTCATCATATCAAGATCTATCATCCTTCATCAAAACTTACCTAGGTCACTCTCTCTCT
>MU226473.1:4798727-4812874 GCA_018584345.1 Thuja plicata
AATGTAGGAGGAACATCCTCCCTATTCTTCCTCTCACATTCCAACTATATCCCCCTTTCTCTCAACCCCTTCAGCCAAGTCAATAGTAACCCTAGGATCTTCCACCTTTCAATCTCCACCCTAGGATTGTGCCACCTGGGCTTAGGTATTCCAAAATCCTATAAAAGGAGCCTCATTCCCCTTTTGTGATCTAGTAGTGAGAATTAAGAAATCAAGCATTCAAGCATCCAAACATCCAAAGATCCAAGCATTCAAGCATTTTCACAAGCATTCCATCATCCATTTGCATAATCAAGGTTTCAGACCATTTTGCATTCATTCATACAATCTCCACACTTTGGTGACATCTTGGACAAAAGAGCTTCATTTGGAAATCTGAGAGCTCAACATACATTCAAGAAATCAAAGCTAGGAGGGCAATGGAGACAAGCTGCAATGGGTAGGTGAAGGTAACTTTATTGTTTTGCTTCATTAAAACTTGTAATCTTCATTATGTTTGCATTTAGATTGATTTATTAGTTAGATTGGTTAATATTTCATTTAGAGTAGTTAGACATCTATTTTACATACAATTCCACCTTAATTCATTAAGGTACCAAGAAAAATTTATGCTCTTTATCTCCTGTATTCTTGATCTAAGACAAAGCTTATGAAATTTTTCAGTATATGATGGCACATCTATGTCCTTTTGCCTAAGGTTATGCCTCTTCTTGTGTAGCTGAATGTCATATTCTTTTGGAAGGTAGTTCTCCTTCACTTTTTCCACCATTGATTTCCAATTTTCTATGGGCTTCTTTCCCTCTTTCTCCCTTTCTTCCTGCAGAAACTTCCACCATGTGAGTGCTTGTCCTCTTAGCCTATACTTGGATATCTTCACCTTCTATGCTTCTGTGATCCCATCACATTTGAAGTGGTTTTCCATACCTTTGATCCATATCATAACCATCTTTGCATCCATCTTATCAGATAACACTTGAATTCCATCTATATCCTTTACACTCAATGCTTTGAGTGCCTTGAGAAATGGTTCCTCAGGTAGAGGAGTAGAGGAGGGTCAGGCTTTGGTTCTATCTCCTCCTCTACTGGTTTCTTTCCCTCTCCCTTTTCTTTATCTTCACTCATCTTCTCCTTCATCTTGTTGGCTATCTCCACAACCTTTGCCATCTTTATCTTCATTTCTTCCATTGCTTCTTCAAGAAGCCTATTCTTGTCTTGCTTCTTAGACAAGTCTCTTGCCAATTTTGCATTAGTCACAATGATGTTCTCACCTATGGATTCACTCCTCTCTAACATACACCAATCAACTCCCAAGAGTTTTAATGGCTCTGATACCAATTTGATGGGGATCTCCCACTCCTAGAGCTTTCTTTCTCTCTCCTAGACCTTCTCCTGGTCTTTCTTAGGGTTTCAATCACTACCGTAACTAGAGGATTCCTATTTGATCCTCTAACACACTAAGAGCTCTCCAACAAGTTAAATTCTTCACTAGATCCTTCTCCATAACTCTTCACATTCATGGCTTGCCTTGGTCTTCTACTTTTCCAAAATGTCTCATCCTCTTGTGGATTAGATTCCTGACTTCTTTTAGGTCTCTTCCAACTCCCCTAAATCCAAAAATAATGGATCGTTCACCCTATTTCCAAATGGGTTCAATATTTCTAGTATTCTAGGCCTTGTAGCCTTTTTAGGCCTATTATCCCTCCTAAACACTGAAAAAGTGGATTTCCTCTCAAAATCCCTTAACACCCCTAAAAAATAATTACATATTCCTTGTGGATTTTTCCTAGGCTTAAATATTTTCTAAGTCTTAATTTCCCACCTTGTCCATACAATCGACTTTCACCAAACCCCTAAAATTGAGGGTTTCTAGGGCATGAACACTGGTTTGGTTTCTTGGCTTTCTATAGCTTCTCTAACAACCTCCTCTTAAATTCTCCTTCCATCAACATGTCTGTAGTACATGCCCCTACACCCCTCTACCAATTATTGGCACACACCAATCAGCAAGCAATCATTATTGCCTATGTTTTGTTCAGTTCCCCTAGCCAAAATAACTAGTACTTGCCTAGGGCCTGAATATTATCATGCCTTCCCTACACACACACACTCCACACACTATATACACATTGTATATACAAGGCTTTACTTGATTCCAATTGGTCATAATACTTTGTACCACAGGAATTCCAAGAACAGCCATTATCTACATGACTAGTCCAAAACTAGATAGTGAACCAGTAAAACCCAAAGAATTTACAAAATGCTAACTAGTATGAACAAACGATCAAATAAATTCCATATAGATTAATAAAATAACACACTAAACACTATCAATGCATTAATTCAATCCATTAAATTATTGGATGATGGCTCTGTCTGCAAAATATAGTGTTAATTCCTCCTTCTCAATACTCAGTCTATACAAAATGACTTATAACTATCACTTTAGGGTTTGTTCCATATTATATATCCTATCCCCACATTTCTAGACCCTCATTTTGGGATTTGGGCATAATTAAAGCCAATTCCTAAAATCTAGGAAATGTTGTCATGACAACTTTTACATTTTTTGTCAAAATGACATTCTATCAACTCCAATGGCCCAATTTGGTTTCCAAACTTACCAAATGATCCTAAAACACTTAAAAACATTAAAACCTTGAATGTCACTCCATTTTGGAGTTTTGGTCAACCCTTTGACCTTTTGGTTGACTTCTAAGGATATAGACCCCTAGATGCAACTTGACTCAACAACTATCAAACCCTAATCACTACTAACCCTAAACACACCTTCGACACACTTGGGACTTTATAACATAGTCCTTATTCACTGATGTTTGGCCAAACCAAACTACAAGCCAAAATGAATAAAAATATCTTTCAAAGACCTTAGGGTGCTCTTGCACTACATCTCCCCTTTGAATTATCTCCCCACACTAAGCATGAAAATGTAACATTGGTTATTATTCTCCCCCCACAATGTACAATTTCCATTGTTCTATCTTTGAACTATTCTTATGTCTTCTTATGAAATGACATTATTTATCCAAGAGAGGTGACACTATATAATACATGATTTCTTTATAGAAATAGACACCCTTCCTTTAATTCATGGTTCTTTGTTATTGCTTGACCACGATCATAACAAATTAAAATCTCTTTAATGAAAGTCATTTTTAGAAATTTCACATAGACCTGTACATAGTCCATCATAAATTTTGAATCGAAATCTTTCTCTCTAATCTCTTCAGTGAGATTATTTAAAATTAGGTTTTAACAAACATATCTGCAATTTAGTAGAATCCAATGGTGCGTTTGTGAGATATGGTCCTTTACCGAGACTGTATTTTTTGAGATAGTCACACATTCACCATCAACAAACTACTCTCTTACATTTACATTCTCCATCTAATACCATGTTAATTTTTTAGGATAGCTGCAAATGTAATAACACTCTATGTTGTATGTATTTTTCAAATGCAACAATCTTTCTTTCATTTATATTGGGAATGAGGATAGGAGAGACATGTCCCTTCATGAGACATGTCTATTCATTATTATTTATAAGAAAGGACATACCTCTTCCCATTAATTATAATTTAATCAATCCTATAATATTTCATTAATCAATTTTTAATTAAGAATAATAATTTAATATTAAATAATAAATTTCATATGATTAGTAATAATATAGCATATATATTGTATTATTATTAATTAATATATATGATATGTATTCTAATGATCATACGACTGAAGCTACAAACATTAACAAAAGCATACAAGTCCCGAGCCCCAAATTTCTCCAACCGAAACTCAATAGACCAAGGATGATTAGGATACACAAAGCATTGAACAAATCAATATCACTGATGTAGAATTGGACAAAGAGGAATTGGACACAATAGGAAATAAGAATATGGATGTTTCAAATGAGATGTGGTCAGACAATACTGTGGACAACACCATGGACAATACTATTATTGACATCACAAATGATCCTTTAGAAGAAATTTAGAAAGATGAAGATGTCACTGTTGTCATGAACCAAACCGATGAGCAGGATGTTGGAATTAATGGGAAGTGTGTACTAAGAGGGGAGGGGTGAATCAGTACCTCTAAAACTTTTATATCCTTTAATCAATTAACCTTTGTGTAATCAATTGTTTATCCAACCATATGATCTATACTGTCTTGATGTAAGATATATCAATTCATAAAATTAACATACATGTGAACATTCATAGAAACATTCATGAAATTAATTGACACATAACACAAGATATGATATCGTAGAAAACTCCTGTTAGGAAATAAAAACTGCAATGGGGATGGCACCCACAAAATCTTCACTATCTACAGATTGGAAGGGGCCAATTAAGGCTTACAATTTGATCACTTTTGATGATCTACCTGATTAAGAGTATCTGTGGAGACCTATTAAATTCTACTCTGTTAAGAGATTTTGCTACACTATTGAGTGTGCACTCAGTTAAGAGATTTATAGTTGGACTGTTAAATCCACCTTCCTTGAAATGATTTTTCACACTTGGCTTCACTTGTTAGAATGATATCAAATTACAACTTGACCTGGTGTATGCAATCTACTATTTATTTTTACAGATCCAATTAAGTTTACATAAAAAGATATATCACCTATTGTGATTGAGTAATACCTCTGATTCTTGGTAGCCTATGTTCTTGGTTCTGATAACCAAATTCACCTTTTGTTGTTTTGGTTCTTTAAACTTTCAATCTGATCCATAGATGTGTTCATAGGGTTCATTCATCCTCTCTTCTATATTCACACATGTATAATGAATGATTTCATCATCTATTTATAAGATGGATTGACTTCATCAAGTTTCATAAAAAATAATGTTAACTCTAAGATCAGGTTTACAACTTTTCACCTTGATCTCCTAGTCTATGTGTTTTAAATTAGTTAGACTAATTAAAGCTCTTACATTCATGTTTCTTGTCCCTAAAGAAATGGTTTTAAAAAAAATAAGGATTCTATAAATAGAATAAGACTTTTTTATCTGACGTGGAAGTCAGATCCACTTTTTGCCGGCTACAACTGACTTTCAGTTTCTGACAGTCTATTATGCTCTGAAGTCAGTAGACTATCTTTTAGGTTCCTTGTTTGAACTGTTCTCTTGGTTTTATCTTTGAATTTCTCTCAGGTTGAACTATATCCTTCACCTTGCATTCCTCTATTGGGTTCCTCTTTATCCTTTCCACTTTGCAATTTCGGGTTACACACAAAACTATGTCGTCAGTTTTCTTTGTACTTAGCCATTTTTGGTGATCTCTTGTATCTACATTTTTGGTTTGTTCTTTGTCTTGTCTTTTAGTGTTTTCTTACCAAAAGTGTTATTTTTATACTAATGACAAAATAATGTCATCAATCTCCCCTGTTGACATTACTATAAAAAATTGATATGTGCACAATACTAACAAAATGTTAAGTATGTACAACATATATAATCCTTAGTCATATCCTTAGTCATTTCATGACTCCCCCTATGTATATGCTGGTATATCATTATTTTCCCTTATGGATAGGTATATTTACATATCATTACTTTCCATCTGTATAATACATATCCATATCATTTTCCCCCTTTTTTGATATTAAGGGCAAAGGTGTATACCTTATAGTTTAATAAAAATGTGAGAGTGTGAAGACTTCATGTCTTCCATACTTTTCTCCCATTGGTCCTTCAAGTTCTCTAGAGCCATATGCTTGAGTGTGATCTTTGGGTGCATATCATAGATGATGTCTGCTAAAAACATCTCAGGGGTTTCTATCAGTTGCCTTGCCGAGCTGAAGTGTTGTTGAAGCAGTGTCAGATTTGGTAGAAGTTGAGCCTATAGCTCAGTTACTTCTTCCCTGAATTGTGTATCTGCTTCCCACAGTTCCTTCCTTAACCTTTTAATCTCAATAATTTTCTCATAATACAACTTTAGTGAATTTTCATCGGTGGTTAAGCTATTAGCACTGTTAGCTAGATCAGAATCTAACTTTTCTATATTTTCACTATGTTCCTTAGTAAAATTTTCCAATGTGCTTAGTTGTTGAATCAAGGAAATAGTTTTAGAGATAATAGGATCTAATTCACTTATGAATTCTAAAAGCTTTACCTTGTTAACTGCCACTTCTTTGATTTTCTCAACAAAATTATGATGGTACTTTTTCTCTTCTCTCTCTTCAATTTCCTTCTCTACATCAATGTTTTGTGTTGTAATGGCTTCGGTGAGAGTGGCTAGTTGATCAAGTATCAGTTTATTCTGATCAACATCAACATCGGGTTCAATTTGGTGAAATATGTCCCTAGCTTTTTCTAGTACCATGGAGTCTCGGTTGTGCTTTTTTAGCTTCTTTTGTAAGGCCTTCCTCTGACATATTTCACCGTATTCTTTCAATGCTTCATAGTCAACTGTGGTTGGGTCACATTTGAGGATCTTAATGATTTCATCTAAGGTGAATTCTAACTTACTCTTTTTGGATTTCTTCTTCTTCTTCTGAGTTACACTTGAGTGTAGAACCATTGCCAATTTCTTGGCTTTGTCTATTGTGCTTGATGAAGTAACTTGTGGTGTTGCATATTTTTTCTGCTTGGTTTTGGTGTCAGCTTGTCAGTTTCCTGTAGATGTATCCACATCAACCTTTACATTATCGGTAGAAAATTTTTCTATTTCCTTAGGAGTGCCATCTTTAGGTTTATCTCCTTCACCAGTGTCCCTAGCTTCATCTATCTTTGTCTGTGCATCCTTCTCGGTTTTGTTTCCATCTGTTTGACTTGTATCTCCTTCTGTAACCTTGTTAGTTCTAGTTACAATATGAGTATCTCTGATGTCCTTCTAATCATCAATGTTGTCTTTCTTTCCTTCTTTCCCTGCATCCCTTGGAATGCTTGAATATTTTTTAGGTTTGTTGTGTTTCTCTTGAAGTATATTGATGGCTTGCATCAATATTGGCATGTTTCCTAGTAATTTCACCTATGAAGTATCAAATTTTGTGTCTTGTTCATTGATTTTGTCCTTGATAATAGTGACATCTTCATCCTTTTGTATATCTACTGATGGATCATCAATTATGTTGATGATTGTATTATCCACAATGTTGTCCTTAGTGGTGTCCAACCATGTCTCGTCTGCAACATCCATATTTTTGTTGTCGGTTGTGTCTTGTTATTCCTTGTCTAACTCAACTGATGTGTCATCTTTTGCATCTTTTATTATGAGGTGTTCTTGTGTTTCCTAAGTATCATCTTGTTGTTATAGTTCTTTTTCAGGGCTAGCTTCCTCGATAGGTTTATTGAGTATTTTACTCCAATTCTTGTGGCTTTCTTGTTCAGGCTCTATAATTCTCCTTCAAGAAATTTTTAGGCTCTCAACTTGGGTGAGAACTCCTTTTTATGATTCTCCATCATCTCATCAATTTCTTCCTTCTTGGATTCAGAGAGCATAAGAGAAACAAGTACTCTTTCTCTTATCTCTTTCTCATTCTTTAATGCAAATGACCATCTAGCATATAGTCTATCCAAGAGCTCCTTTGGTACCAAACTACCTTCAAATTGTATTGGAATGTATTTGAACTTGTACATTTTTGCAATGATGGCATCTTCAACTTTGTTCTGATCTTCTGGATCCATTTTTAACCATCTTCTAATCTTAGAATCTGTGATAGATCCTGAATTTGCAATAGATTTAGATACCTCATCAATGATTTCTATAACCTTCGTATTTTATACTTGTACACCTTAATCTTGTTTGGTGTCCTCAATGTCTTCCCTTATCCTGATCAGCTTCCTTATTCTTTTGTTTGGCCCTTTTTTGGGTGTGGCTCATTTCCTCTTGTAGGTTCTAACTTTTCCTTTCTTCAAGGGTGAAGGAGTTGAGTCCTTTTTTGTTTGGCTTCTTTTCCTAGAAGCAACTTTAGTTCTTTTCTTCTTTGCTGATGGAGGTGGTAGTGAATCTGACTCTAAGGCTTCAAAGTCATTCTTTTCTACATCTATACCGATGGGTGACTGGCCTTCAGTTTCTTCCTCCTTGTCAGCCTCTTCTTCATGTTCAGTTTCCTTCATTGCTGATAGTATTTTCTTAAGGTTATTGACCATTTTTTTCCTTTTTCCTATCAATTGTTTTACAACCAGCCTAGTTTTGATTCTTGATTTTTCTTCTTCATAAGCTCTGAACTTTTGTTGTTTCTTTTCTAATGGTTCATTTATCAATACATCGATTGATTTAGATGCTTGATCAATATTTATCTCATATTCTAATGGTTGTAGCCATGTTTTCCTTGGTAAAACAGGCTTGATATAAGTGTGTTCGGTGTCAACCATAAAACATATATCATCTTTGAATTTCTCTATAAGTTGTTCAGGGATCCTTACCCTTTTCTGCATTCGGTCCTTGAATCCTACAAAGTACTCATTCATGATGGTTTCAAAGTTGTCTCCCAGTGATGTTATGTATTCACTGATTTGCATGGTGACCGGTTTTGTGGTATCCCATTTCACATCTCCTATTGATGGGAATGTTTCTTGAAAGTAAAATAAATGCACATGATAAGTGATCCAAAATTACATGTATTTGTATTAGCATTTCTTATAGTATTCAAATTTTCTTCTAGCTGGCTCAGTAGAAGTGTTGATAGATCTAACTAAGTACCTCTATTTACAATCTTATAGGTTGTATCTACTACACCGGATGCTATGTTGTTCATCCTACTTGCTTGGAAGAATTTATAGCCTAGAACACATCCTCCAAATTTAAGTTCATCATCGGTTATGGTAGATACCTTCAGTCCTTTTCCATCACACTTTGCTCTAGTGTTTTTCTCAATCTCAGCCTTTGGTGGATGTTTCAATGCTTTTACCTTCTTGATTATAGGGTAACCGGTGAATGCATGGATAACATCTCAGGATATCATCTTAGTCTCATCCAGCGATAATTTGTGATTGTGCATTTGGCTCAGTACTAACTGAAACCACTCAGTTTTGAATGCCTTTGGGAATAATAGGGCATTAGTGAGCCCTTTCACCTCTATTTTTATGCTCATCTTTTAAGGATCCATCTTCATTGCATAGATTATTGTAATCTTGATTGTGCATTCGGCTCAGCCCTAACTGAATCCACTCAGTTTTGAATGCCTTTGAGAACAATAGAATATTAGTGAGCCCTTTCACCTCTGTGTTTATTTTCATCTTTTAAGGATCCATCTTCATTACACAGCTTATTGTAAGCTTGATCTACCTCCAAATCACCAATTTCTGCAATCTTGCAGTGGATGTAAGCTCGCACATCTTCGATGAGAAAAACCCTAACTGGTATTCATGAGAATGCTCCAGCATTGTCGAGTTGTGAAGGAACCTTAGGGTAAATCTTGTAATGTGGTTCTTCACACATAGAATTCTTGATGAGTTCATCCTTCTTGATATTCTTCTGTTTGGTGGTTCTTGAGGTCGTGGCCATTGTTTCAAATAAATTTAGGGCCTTTTGGAAAATATGTAAATAGATTTCTCAATTGTCTTAGTAACTTACTATTTACACCTGCAATGATCTCTGATATGTTTGGATTCTTAGGTCGAGTTGAAGTAGCTCTATGACATTTTTTCTCTTTTCTCAATTTTCTCTCTCATCGCTCTGCTTTGGTCATGGTGAAGAATGAAACCATTCCATCACCCTTTTATAGACATTTGTCCTAAAAAGTGATTCATTAATGCTCAACCACTCCTCAGTTTTTGAATATGGATTTCATCGGTTAAAACATTAACTTCTCCTTTTGGTGACAATGTGATGTTTCGGGGTGGTCATTTATTTCTTTGCTTTTACCAATGGGTTTTGGTTTTGTGTGCAAACAACTTCTTCAACTTTCTTGATTACTGATGAGTCTCAGTTTAAACTAGTAGATTTTTCTTTTACATGTTAACCGATGCTTCTCGATAAGTTTAGGCGGTTTCTGCTTTGAGCATATACCGATGGATTTTGGTATGTATTACCCGATAGCATAGTTATCATAGATTTTAACAAGTACAATTATGATGCATCTTTACTTATGCTAATTTTGTATTTCATCAACATATTATGGAACTGATGTAAAATGATAACCTGGGGTAATGCAGTTCAATACTTACTTGTTCTTCTTAGGTGGGGGTGGTGATGTCACTGGATCCATTGGATGGCATGTCACCATTCGCAGTGCTTGATCTAGCTTCATCATTGTTTGAAGCTTTTCTCTACATTTTGTATTGGAAATTTGACTATACTAGTGTATATGACTCTATTTAGTGTTTTCATTATGGAAACAAAGTCATATGAAGTGTTGGAGATAGCACACATTATCAGAAGATCAGAAATTGGCTAAGTATAGAAGATTGGATAGTTAGTAGAGTACCAGAAGAACAGAGCATCAGTGCACATATATACGACCCAGTTAGGACATGTGACATTGAAGATAAGCTTGTAAGTATTTATTCATGCTAAGTCTAAGAGAGCATGGTCAGATGTGCAAGTATGAAGAAGATATAGCTAGTTGAAGAGGTATAGCCAGTGAATGCCATAACAGGATAGAGATCATGGAAAAAGCCGACAGAGATTATTTTGGTACAGAAGTTGCACCTATCCTCATGACTTTCACCTTTGGATTAGTGATTTTTAGTGATCTCATCATGTGTGGTTAAAGGAGCATGACTTGATTCATCCAGAGAAATAAGTTAGAGCTAATTTGGCGGAGTAGATTGTGTGAAGAGACGTGTCTATTCAGTTTAAGTAAAGTAGTTGTAATTGATGTTGCACCAACTTAATGAAGGGTTGCATGCTTAGTTAAGTGATCAAGATAGATGGTAAAAGGTTTCCTAAAGCTGACATGTTTTTTTCCCTTGAGGAAGTACTTATATAAGGTCTTTTGTGATCGGAGAAGTTGAGAAAGCCAGAGATAAGAAAAGCAGAGCAGGGTGTTAAAATAGAAAAGCTATATCTGTCATATGTTGATGATATAGATATTGAAGTAGAAGCTTTTAGAGTGAAGATAATATTTTTATATTTCTTTACAAGAGGTTAAATTATCAATGCACAAAAGGAACTTATCAGACAAGCAGTGTCATAGTAGCAGTTCACCTTGCAAATACAGTGTGTATCGAAGATCCAGAAGGTTTTAGCTTTCACCATTTGAGCAGTGAGCTCTTGGACAGTGATTCCTTGGATAGTAAGTCCACCACCCCTAACAGGGTTATTGTAAAAGACTCCTTACAGGGTCTGACCCTTAACAAGGTCACTGTACTTCATACATTGTAAAGACAACTCCTAACAGAGTTAAGGATCTTCTAACAAGGATCATAAGAAACTAGTACAGAATGTTTGTGGGTACTAATTACCATCAAGGTTTTCACCTACATTGGTTTTCCCCGTAATCATATTTGGTGTTATGATTTTTGTATGTTTATCTTACTTGCATTGATATTCAGTTCAGTACTTAAGCATTAAAGTTAAGATTCAAGATAATAAGAAAAAATTATAATAGATAGATCCCTGATTCACCCCCTCCTCTCAGTGATCCTAATCCTATCAATTGGTATTAGAGCTCTGGTCCTTAGCAAATAATTTTAACCACTTGAGGATATCATGGACAAGGAAGAAATGAAATACCTGAAAAAGAATCTTGAAGCAGCCCTTGAAGAACTTGACACATCTGAAAAAGAAAATGAAGGTCTTAAACTAAAAGTTAATGGCATGCAAATACTTATCAAGAAACTAAAAAAGAATTAAGGAATTGTTCTTCAAATGATTTGGGAGAAGTACTCAAAAATTTTAATGAAGAAAATTCTTCTCTGAAGGATCAGATTGAAGAATTAGATGAAAATCTATGTAACAATCAAGACACCTATGATGATCAAGTCAAAGTGAACAAGTAGTTAGATGAAGAACTAAGACAAGAAAACATGGAAATCTTGGAGTTAAGAAACAACAAAGATAAGATGGAATCTAAATTGATTGCAGAAAAGAATCATATTGACAAACTACACACAAGCAAGGATTTGATAGAATCAAAGTTGTATGGGCAAAAGGTTAAAGGAGATACCAGCGGTATAGGATACAATGAAGCACAAATTTATATTGATGCCATGTGAGAAAGAATGAAAGCACCAAAGGACATCATAGATACTAAGGAGATTGGAAATCAGACTAAAGACAATTTTGAACCACCTAAGAATGAATGTAGGCTAGTTGATCGTACTTGTTATGCTTGTAACAAGCATGGACATATTGCAAGGAATTGTAAAAAGGTAAGACCCTTCAATGGTTGTTGTTATTCATGCAATAAATTTGGTCATAGAGATATGAATTGTAAAACAAGTCAGAAGAAAAAGAATAAGAATAATCAAAGAAATTAGATTTAGCAAAAACAAAGAAGTTATCCTTAGCAAAATGTTAGAAACCCTCAGAACATTACATGTCAGATATGTAATTACAATGGACATACAGCCAAGCAGTGCAACATGATGAATAATAACATCATACCTCCTATAATTTTTCACTCATGTGGAAAAGCTGGACACATCTCTAAGCATTGTAGATCTAGAGCACAGAGACAGGAAAGCCCTTGAAAGCTAGTAGATTCATTATGGGATAAGGTAGGAGAAATCAAATTTGTGAAAGCTACAGAAGATACAAGCAAGATCGGGGTAGAAGTAAAGAAGGATAACAATGTTAATGGTGTAGTAGATGCATTTTCTATGGATGCATCTCCTATTTCTGGTTAGATAACCCTCATGGTCATAGGGGGAGCTTGATAAGCTCTAAACCCCTGCATGGCTGGTATACTCACCATCTGAGTATGCACCTTGGATTACAATTGTTTGCTAACATTGTGATGCAGTATGCAAGAGAACACGGTCTAAATTGTTATCAAGAACAAGAATGGAAGTTACAGTTGCTTTCTGTGTCTACGCGGAAAGTATTAATGGAAGAAATCTACTTTGAAATCACCAAGTCCTCACTTGCGGTCAAAATAAATGATTAGAGATCATAGAAGCCTGAGCAGTTGTATTGTTAATGCATTACAGTTGTTCTCAACAATGAAGAAAGGAGATTGATAATTGTTATTTGTTAAGAAAAGTCATTCAAGTTTGAAACAAAGACCAAGCACGTACACGTCATTTCAAAACTTAGTTGAAAACTTACTTAGCAATTGAGTAAGCAGTTGGATAATCAAAGGAGCACTTGCAGTCAAGTAGCAAAGCATCACAATTACATTCTTTAGTAGAGATTGATATCAAGAAACTCTTTGAAACATCTCAGAAGTGATTTATCAGTATGCTTTAGCACATGAATTTCATGAAGCAAAGTGGGTCAAAATCTTGTTGAGTAGTTTTCTATGTGAGAGTATCAGTATAGCTAATGGAGATATTTTTTGGAGTTGACCTGATGTTATCATTGGAAGTGCATACCTATTATTGATCATCTAAGTGTGAATGCAACAAAAGAGTGTTCACATAAGAACATAATTGATTGAAGATACAATTTGAAATATCATGTGAAGAAGAAGATAAAACTATTATGACAGATCCACAGGATTCTACGCACATGGCCAAGGACATGGAGGATACATTCGTGGTTGATAATGTTGAAGTATCAATGGAAGAAATGGATATTGATCTAGAAAAGTTTGAAGAAAAATTTGTGAGTACTCAAGAGGCTGAGAGTATTTATATCAAAAAGAAGATATATTGATATAAGATATCACAGAAAAGGAAGCAAAAAAAGAGAAGACTAAAGTGATGGAAAGTTCATCATCATTGTTGTCAAGTTTGACACCCATAACAAACTTAGACTCATGGGGAGTAAATAAGTAAGGGGGGGTATATAATCTGAACGAGTCATGAAAAATAGATCAGATATTGCAGAAGAGAATTAAATGAAGAGACTCAGTGAATTGGTTAGCAACTTTACACTTGATCTTAGTTCACTCAAGGTTGGTCAAGCATCCTTGAAAGAGTTTGTAGCAAAAGGTAGAGAAGATAATATCAAAGGGGGAGTAAAATAATTTATAGAATATGGAGTCTATCATATGATCAAGGTCCTAGCACAGACTTGGAGAAGATGGAGAAGCTACAATATGCATTATGTGCCCATCTACA